>SJYX01012590.1:383961-396830 GCA_006410675.1 Oreotragus oreotragus | reverse complement strand
GTGAGTCTGGGTGAACTCCGAGAGATGGTAATGAACAGGGAGGCCTGGCGTGCTGCGATTCATGGGGTCGCAAAAAGTCAGACATGACTGAGCGACTGAACTGAACTGAAAAAAAGAAATCCCTAAAATAAAATTTACCTAGTGTAGTTTCAAGTATCTTTTTATCATCTATTTAACTAAATTAGTGATACAGAAAATTGATATTAACCTGAGCATCCTTTCTCAACTACTGTGTTAAGTAAATTAGGGTTTATAGGATTACATTGGAGAAGGCAATGGCAACCCACTCCAGCACTCTTGCCTGGAAAACTCCATGGGCAGAGGAGCCTGGTAGGCTGCAGTCCATGGGGTCGCTACGGGTCAGACATGACTGAGCGACTTCACTTTCACTTTTCACTTTCTTGCATTGGAGAAGGAAATGGCAACCCACTCCAATGTTCTTGCCTGGAGAATCCCAGGGACGGAGGAGCCTTGTGGGCTGTCATCTATGGGGCTGCACAGAGTCGGACACGACTGAAGTGACTTAGCAGCAGCAGCAGCAGCAGCAGGATTACATGTCAGAGTTAATATCTGATAATGATGGACTGCAAGGAGATCAAACCAGTGAATCCTAAAGGAAATCAGTTCTGAATATTCATTGGAAGGACTGATGCTGAAGCTGAAACTCCAATACTTTGGCCACCTGATGTGAAGGACTAACACATTAGAAAAGACCCTGATGCTGAAAAAATTGAAGGTGGGAGGAGAAGGGGACAACAGAAGATGAGATGGTTGGATGGCATCTCCGACTCAATGGACATGAGTTTGAGTAAGTTCCGGGAGTTGTTGATGGACAGGGAGGCCTGGCGTGCTGCACTCCATGGCGTCACAAAGAGTCAGACATGACTGAGTGACTGAACTGAATGACGTTGATTTCGTCTTGTGTATGAAGAGTAGACACTTTTTCTAACAGCTCTCAGAATCTCCTCTTTTCTGCTCTGGGTTCAGTAATGAAATGCTTTTCAGGAATGTCTTTAAACACTGGACTTCTGAAGTCAGTGCAGACTTGTCGTATAAAACAGACATGAAGAGACTACTCATAGTTTACAGTATTCTTATTCGGTGACACATGCCACTTGTAGTGGGATTCCTTCTACCTGGTTTTCTGAAAAGAAGGCAACTCAAAGTAGTCATAAATTCACAGTTACTGTGTTCTGTTATATATATTTTCATTATAAACAGATTGTTTCATGGGCTTCTAAGTGTTACAGTTCAGTGAAGACTGCTCACTCATTCTCATACTTGACACGTCACCAGCAATTAAAATCCAAGCTGCCTGTCATTAGACATCATAGGATAGACATACCGCAAAACCTGGGGCAAGAAGGAAGAGCCAGGTGGTATTTGGCTAGAAGCAGATCCAGGTGGAATGTTACCATGACAGAACTGCCCCTTAATTTGAGCATCTGTAGCCAATACCACAAACCCCACGTGGGGCACTTTCTCAAGCTGGATAGCAGGTGTCAGTGTCTGCTGGTGCTGGGTTTCGTTATTTTCTTTGTTGTTAGATAAAGCATCCAGTTATAGTGCAAAGATAATAACTCACACATATTTGTATGAGATTTTAATAGACTTAAATAACTGAAAATAAGACCGTCCCTACAGACTTTTCTGCCTCTAGAAATTCTACTTTAGACTTTAATGAACCAAAAGGAGAAGTTCTATCACCATGTTCCTTTGCATAAGAAACTAAAAAGAAGTAGGAAATGAGTTCCTATAGGCACAGATATTCTGGCAGTTACATTAGAACCATTAAAAAGATTCATAGAGTGGATACATCTGATCCCCATACTTTTATAAGAGGAGTTTTGAGGTTGCAGATATTAGCCAAAAAATGAGACTGGATAGAAATAGGAAGTTGTATTTCATAAACATTTGACAGAATTCCATGATTATATTCTTAGCATTCCCCTACATATGTGATATGAAAGAGCTTAGCTTTTGGCAACGCGATGGTGCTACTGCTCAAACTCAACAACTGCATAATTATATCTCATGAACTTCTATAGAGACAGCTTTTGACAGCAAATGTGATTCGACCATGTAACTAGAGCTACACTACTATTTGGGCCAGGATTCAAAACTCTAGGAAGTCATATAGAGAAAACTCAGTGCATAAACGTTAGTAGAGGAAGGAGAAAATTGCATGTTGTCTGATCATGTCATGGACTTCATACTTTACTTATCATTTCCATAGATTTGATTAGTAATAATAAATTACAAATCTGAAGGAATTTTTAGTTTCTCATACAGTATCTAATTTAATACTCATAATTCTGTAAGAGCAGGTATTATTATTGCAATTTTACAGGTGAGATGAACAGAGTAGTTTAAGAGACTCACAATGATAAAATTGTAGGGTGAGAATGGAATTTAGAAAGTAATTAGCGAATTTTTCCCCCTTTTTCTCCTTTTTTTTGTTGGGTAGGAAAGATTTTTTTTTTCCTAACCACAATGTCACATAGAAACTCATATTATAAAACAGATTAAAGTGATATTTTATTTATTTTTCAATTCAGATTTTTAATACTTTCTATTTATAATATCAAATGTGAGAACAATGAGACTGCTTTGACAAACCCAAAATTTGAAATTGTTATTAGTTTCAGTAGGCATATTATATTTTCCATGAAATCTTGCTTTACTTCCTTAATTTGTGAATAGACTGTATTTTCCACTTATTTCTGTTAGCTTTTTTAGTTGCACAGTACCAGAAATAATTGTCATTCCTATCAGCTAGTACTTGCAGCTAGTAACATTTGTGTCATTTTGAATAGATTGCCTTGTGATTTCAGTGTGTCACATGCTTGTGCAGCTCCATGGTGTCCCACTCTTTGCGACCTCATGGACTGTAGCTCACCAGGCTCCTCTGTCCATGGGATTTCCCAGGCAAGAATACAGACGTGGGTAGCCATTCCCTTCTCCAGGGGATCTTCCTGACCTTGGGATCAGACTCGCATCTCTTGCATCTCCTGCCTTGCCAGGCGGATTCTTTTCCACTAATGCCACCTGGGAAGCCCATAGAAGAACATTGGAAGAATAACCCACACAAAAGTAAACGACAAGCGTCATCAAGCATTTTTCTGTAAAAGGTCAGATAAGAAGTATTTCCGGCTTTGTCCACCACATATGGGATTGAACCCACATCTCCTGGGTCTCCTGCATTGGCAGGCAAATTCTTTACCACTGAGCCACATGGGAAGCCCCATTACAATGGATGCATCTGCCCATTTAGCTAGTAGGAAATCAGAACTCAGAACAAGAGAAAGGATAGTGTTAGTCACTCAGTTATGTCCGACTCTTTGTGACCCCATGGACTGTAGCCCGCCAGGCTCTTCTCTCCATGGAATTCTCCAGGCAAGAATACCAGCGTGGGTTGCCCTTTCCTTCTCCAGGACGTCTTCCCAAGCCAGGGATCAAACACGGCTCTCCCACACTGCAGGCAAACTCTTTACCTATTGAGTCAGAAGAGAAACCCAGTAATAACAAAGGAGTGGATTATCTGGTCTTGCTAGGGGCATTGAGAGTATTTTAATAATAGACTGGGTGGAGCGATGTTGCCTACAAGGGGGCAGGGTCCTGGTTGTAGGAGTTAGTAAGTGGCTTAGGAACAAATTGATAAGAGGCAATAGACCAGATGTTCCAAAAAGTGGAGTGAAGATTTGATCTGGGGGTATATTTGTAACTTTAGGGTAAGGGTGGTAAGGGTTTGGGCCCAAACAACCTGTAGGGCTAACTCCCAAAGTGGCAAACATTGAAAGCCCAATTGCCTTTGAAGGGATGCCAACAGGTGGACTTCTAGCAGGCATCGTGTGCCTGTCAACCACGCTAGTGGGTCCACTGAGAGATGCTGTTGTCACACATGTTGTTGGAAGCATGGAAGATGAAGGCCTGAATATCTAGAAGGATTGGATATTATACAGCATTTCCCTCCCAAGGGCCAGCTATTTCCTCGTTGTCCCTCCAGAAGATTGTAGAGGCGACATTGTGGGTCCGGATGGGGCTCAGGAAAAGAGCATGAGACAGGAGGGAAGGGGCAGGGCCCAGCTTCTGAAAGAATGGCAGAGCGCAAAGCCATAACAAAATGAGGAAGGACGGCTAGACGCTGACATGGGGAGAGATCCTGGCAAATCAGTAGAAGACTGGATTAATCACAGAAAGAATGAAAGCATTGGCATTTGGGAGGAGTGCTGTAATTAAAAAGCAAAGAGGACGGGAATTCAAATACAGAAGCAAAAGCATTTAGAACCCAAGACAACCTTCAACTTGCTTTTAAGTTCTACTAAGAGATGGCTGGATGGCATCACTGACTTGATGGACGTGAATCTGAGTGAACTCCGGGAGTTGGTGATGGACAGGGAGGCCTGCGTGCTGCGATTCATGGGGTCACAAAGAGTCGGACGCGACTTGAGTGACTGAACTGAACTGAACTGAAGACTTTGTTGAAGCTGAAACTCTGATATTTTGGCCACCTGATGCGAAGAACTGACTCATTAGAAAAGGCCCTGATGCTGGGAAAGATTGAATGCGGGAGGAGAAGGGGACGACAGAGGATGAGATGGTTGGATGGCATCACCAACTCAATGGACATGAGTCTGAGTAGACTCCGGGAGTTGGTGATGGACAGGGAGGCCTGGTGGGCTGAAGTCCATGGGGTCACAAAGAGTGGGACACAACTGAGTGACTGAACTGAAGACTTTCTCTCAATGGCAGATTCAAAATCAATTTTTCAAAATCTAGATTTTCACATCAAATAAGAAAGTTGAGTTCAGGGTTCCAAAGCCCAAACTATGCCCAATCCAGGCTGTGTGTCAAATATCGGATACTCACACCATGAGGGGCAAGACACTGCTCCAGGGCTATGCTCAGAAGCATTATCCGTCATTATGGGTTTCCTGAACTTGCAGCGAATGGTGTCGTTCCCAGTAGCAAAGTGAACATTTTCCAGAAGAAAAGGAGAAGTAGACGCTAATAATAAGCTTTAATTTCTTGATCAAACACATTTAAACGTTTTGTTGAGAAGACAATTTGTTGGCAAATAATAAAAAGTAATAAAATGGATTTCAAATGAGGCCAAAAGTTATAAATTACTAAAATATCTTCTTGATTCTAAAGGAAGTAGCAAAAAGAGACAATGCACAGTTTGCTCAAAGATTCCATTTTTGCATATGGATAAAGCTTACAATGCATTTCTAGATTCTAGCTTTTGATGTTGTAATAAATAATCAAAAAGTCAGAAGTCCTGCCTTGTTTTTCACCCTGCTCTGCAGTTGTGGCCCCTGCATGACCTTAGACATAGTGTTTAGTCTAGAAAGACATGTCCTCACTTGTCAACGTGCTAGTATTTGGGAAGCAGAGACAAGAAAACAAGACTAGACTATGCAAGATCATTTGTATCCTGCAGTTAATGAAGAAGATTAAAGGATATAGTTGTATCCCATGCCTTGTCCTTCAAATATTTGGGTTTTTTTAATCCAAAGTTAATATTTTATTGTGGTTTGTACAACTTGTAATTTTGAGCTTTTGAAGTCACCACATTTTAACAAATTTATGAAATATTTCTATTGGTTTTGGAGGGGCAAAGACCTAAGCATCAACACTTTCATCAGAAGTGAAGGTTTTGTAATTAGCCTCCAATTAAAATAAATAAATTAATTAAAATTTTTAAAAAAGAAGTGAAGCTTTTGGCTCCCTGAAAAATCCATTTAAGGCACTTTGCCTCATTATTAAAAAAAAAAAAAAATGTTGGCTGCACCACATGGCATGTGGCACCTTTGTTCCCTGACCAGGGAATGAACCCTCGTCCCATGCATTGGAAACACGGAATCTTAACCACTGGACTTAACCACTGGAGGAGTCCCAAAGATGTTTTGCCTTATGAAAGGTACCTATTCTATAGCCTAGATGACTAATCTTCAATCCATTACTTCTTAACTGTACTTTTGGAACTACTGTACAATCGGAATATTTATGAGTCTGTCTTGTGTCCCAATTTGATTCCAGCTTTGTGAGAACAGAGATGATAGGATATGTTGTACCTTTCAAGTACCCAAACACTTGTTCATCAATAAACTAAGTCAAAGGTACATTAGTTCAGTTCGGAGGCTATATCTTCTATGAAGAAGATCTAGGATTATTGGTCAATACTGGGACTTGGCCAATTTAAAAGGAAATAAATTGCTCAAACAGCATCAACTGGATGATTTTTCAAGTGATTATGATCACAGCCAAGTGGAGTGGCATTTTTAAAAGTGAACATCGGTCCACTTCACAGCACAGCTTGTCACGTCATTGCATTCTGAGTATGTCTGGGGTCAGAGAGCTAACAGAGCCCGTGAAGGTTGAATGCTGGGTGCAATGCATGGACCCTTTCTCTTTGGTGGCAGTAAAGTCTGTCTTCCAGTTTGCCCATACTTCTAACCAGCAAGAGAAGAGATGAAAGAACCCAGGTGCATTGTCTTTACTATCCTATTTCACCAAATCTAAGACATCATTGGACATAGAACATTGCATAAGTTTAAAGTGTGCAGCAAATTCACTTGACACATTACATACTGCAGGTCCCACAGATGCTAAAATATTAGGGTGTGGGGAGATGCTTTAAAATTGCTGAAATATAAACTATTTGAAAAACAATTCTGGCACATGCTTTTGCTCCTCATGGGTCATTAGTAGTCTTCTTCAAAAATTAAAATAAACACCAATACATGGCCTTTTGAGTTGCAGATTCCTTGAGATTAAGGACTCCTGTTCATTGACTTTAGCAATGGCTGGATCAGATATCATTTTAAAATTTCTCTACTGTGACAAATTTCATTTCAGTTTTAAAATGCCTGGTGATTACACAGTACTATTTGCATGGTGCCCCTTTTAGCTTTTAGGTCACTTATATTTTGTCAATCAGTCCTACAGTGTTATTTATTTATCTATCATTTAATAACCATGCAGCAGAGAATAATTTCTCTGGCCTAGCATGGTAATTTGCACTGTAATTTCTCCCCTGCTGCTGTAAACTTGAATTCAGCCATAGCTATGATTGCTAAAATTAAGATTTCTAGGTCACTTTTCAGCTTCTGTGGTTCCTGTCTTTCATCATTTCATCCCACTCCATCTTCTTCACTCAATGTATGGTTCATCAAACATATAAGCAATGAAAAATGTACTAGTTGTTTCTTTAAAAACTTGGTGTATACTTGGCAGAACAGATAACGTTTAAGTACTGCATGGACTTGACTAATAGTGCAGTCTTGTGTACCCTGAGGTCAAATTCAGGGAAATGTGAAAGGGAATATTTTTAGAATCACCATCCATTTACTTCTTAGAAACTTCTGCATTAGGAAAAACCAAGTGGATAAAGAGAAAAGATGCAACATTTCTAACTGGGAAAATGAAGTGCATTCCAGGAACAAATGGAGATTGTTCATGGCAGGATTTCTCAAAGTTGTTTTAGTGGTAAAGTCTTACAAAAAGGAATATTTTCCCCATTTTCTACTTTTGTACAGGAATTTGAACTGTGGCAAATTAAGTAGCTTGGACACCAGTTGGGTAAGTGGGTACAGTTTTCTCAAAACTCATCCTAAGTAATGTTTGAGGGTCTGTGAGCTGCACTGTGAGTTTGAAAATGGGAGCACAGTTTCTGAAACCTCAAAGTCTTGACTTTATTTTCTACATGCATGAGCATTCATTTGTTATTTTAAAAGGGACTTTATGAATTCCTTTTGTCTCAAATTCTACTTTTGGTAATAGACTCTGGCCATTTGTTTCTCTTTCTTTTGGCTTTTTCTCTTTGGGGCCAAGCCTCTGATTATTTCCACCACTATTGGCTTTTAGCTGGTTGGAGTAACTATATTATGAGTCAGCATCATTACCCAAAGAGACAGGAATTTCATCTACAAAATAATTGAAAATAAAGGACAGTTCCTTCTTAAAAATCACAGTTGTAATTTTTATGAATTCTTTTGCTGTAGGCATACTTAGGAAGGAATGAATCAAGGTCTTGGGTGCTTTTGATGCCAAACACAGAGACTTGGACAACAAAACCCTGCAGTGTTGTCTTTTATAAGTTACAGATGTTGAGTATCTTAATAGCTACCTCCTGACTCATGCCATGCAGAATAGAGGCAATCCAAAAGAATGAACTGGAAACTGAGCTTCAACACTTTCTGAATGTGACTTTGGACAATCTATTCACATCTTCAAATATCTCTGTTTCTTCATCTGAAATATGGGAGAAATAAGATCCATCTCTTAAATATATCACAAGGAGTAAATTTTTAATGCATAAAACCTCCATGTTTCTGAACTGCATGTAGTCAGCATATAATAAATGTTGGTTTCCTTCTCCCTAGGTAAGAATGACTGCTAATAAATTATAAAAGCTCTGTGTGAATATGAGTCATTTTTATTAATATTGCGTTGCTTCAGGATTCAGATTTTTATAAAAGAGTTTTAAAAAGGGAAAAGAAATTTAGTTATTGTCTTACACTACCTGACACAATATAAGTACATAATAGAAGTCATCTTTCTCACCATTTTCCAAACTTTTTGGCATTTATTAGCCCAGAAATGGCATGTCAAACAAAGGATTTTCTTACATCAAAGAAATGTTTCTTTCTTTGTTTTGTCTTTCTTAGCAAACATCAAAAATATCCTTTTGAAGGGTCATAAATATGGTAGAGAATAAATACTAAATCTAAAACTTCCCTCTCTTTTTCTTAAACAAAATTCAAGAACATCTGAAATCAGAGGAAATAATGCAAAGTCATTCTGATCCAGCCAGTGGGATCTTTAGCCCGATGAGTGCACTTCTCAAAGTGGACAGGCATCTCCTTTTTACATTGCAGGTCATGCATACATCTCTCATCCTTATAGGAATTAGGACAAGTCTGTAGTGATTACATTCTACAAAGTCAGTGTAGGGTATCCATGCTTCCTAAGCAACCTGGTTCTACCATCACTATTAAAATTACAAATCCAGAATCCACATTGAATCATTTCAAATTTATCATTTGTACATCCAGTTAGAGAAACAAGGAAATATATAGGTAGATTGTCTTTGTAGTTATGACTTTTTTTTTACTCTTTTTATTTTGTAAACTTTTTTATCATTGTAAGATACATACTTTCAAAACAAGTATTTTAATTTATTCCATTGGCTTGCTGAATGGCTTTTTATAAACAGCAATGGTATTTCAGAAAAAGATGGCAAATGTAGTCTTTCCTTTTATTGTAGCTTCTTTTTATTGTATCCTTCCCACATAATCACCTTGTAACTTCAGCCACTTGCTTTGGATACGAGATTGGACTTTATTCTCATCATATAAAAGTGAAAATTTTTAAATACTGGCTTATATTTAGAAAGTTATGCCACTAAATATGGCTCAGTAATTTCTAGCCATGATAAACAAATACAGATTTGTGTCTGTTTTGAACTGTGGTGTTGGAGAAGACTCTTGAGAGTCCTTTGGACTGCAAGGAGATCCAACCAGTCCATTCTAAAGGAGATCAGCCCTGGGTGTTCTTTGGAAGGAATGATGCTAAAGCTGAAAATCCAGTACTTTGGCCACCTCATGAGAAGAGTTGACTCATTGGAAAAGACTCTGATGCTGGGAGGGATTGGGGGCAGGAGGGAAAGGGGATGACAGAGGGTGAGATGGCTGGATGGCATCACCGACTCAATGGACGTGAGTTTGAGTGAACTCCGGGAGATGGTGATGGACAGGGAGGCCTGGCGTGCTGCAGTTCATGGGGTCGCAAATAGTGGGACACGACTGAGCGACTGAACTGAACTGAACTGAATGTATTTAAATATTTATTTTAACACCATATACATTTAAGCCAAAAAAACTCAGTGCAAAGGTATACCTTTTATGTGTATGTAAGCTATCTCACTCTGCAAGCAAAGGTAAATTGGAATCATTTAGGACTAAGAAATATGATATACCACTAATATAACACTAATTTGAACATATTATCACTTATTAAAACATCTATAGGATATGTCAGCTAAGAATTTGAAGAATCAAGTTATCATATTGAAACTGTACTCAAAGAAACCTAGGGAATCAGTGGAAATGTTTAAAGTAGATTTTCCCTTTGAAAGAATCTTCATAAATCTTACAGATTTTCCAGAATATAAAACATGAACTGGAAAACCCATGAAAATATATAAAGCCTTTGGGTATAATAATTTTATCTCTCAACTAATCAATGTATTATATCACATGGTTTCCACAAAATAAAACATGATATTTAATAAATGTTTTCATTATATGTGAGATATGTCAGTTACTTTTTTACATTTATTAATAAATGTATAAGCCATTAAACATGATATTAAAGCAAGCACCCATACATGAACTTACCACCCAAGCTAAGAAATACGACCTACGCAATTGTTGGTGGGTTTCAGGGTCTCTTTCCTCAGCTCACTCCCTTGCCTCCTTCTTAGAGGTAACTGCAGATTTGCACTTTGGTTTATTATCATCCCACTTTCCTTTAAAATTTCACTGCATATATTTGTACCCCTTGCCGGTATATTGTCCAATTTACTTTGAATTTAATAAAACTACTGTATTTACTGTCAGCATCTTTTTCACTCAACATGATGTGTCTAAAATGCATTGAGATCAGTTAGTTTGACTACAGTCCACTAATTTTCACTTATGAATGGTACTTCATTAAATGACCATGGCACAATTTGTTTATCCAGTCTTCCATTGATGGGCATTTAGCTGTTCCTAGACATTTTTCTCGTCACACACAATACTGCTAGCCTGCTCTAATTACTCTTGGTACAGGCATGTAAGTGTTTTTGTCGGGTGTTTATCTAGGCCTGGACCTGCTAGTTCACAGGGTGCTTTCGTTTGGTTTCTAGGTCTTGAGACAAGGGTTTGAGTGCTTGAGGCTTTCTGAGTGGTTATTCCAGAAGGCACAGAGAGGCAGTGGGGAGATGAGGAAATGGGAGGAGAGAAGGTACGCCATTTAGAGATGCTTTCATGAGTGGCCACTGCTGAAGGAAAAAAAAGAGTCAAGAGACTATTAAACGATCTCAGGGGGACTTGCCTGGTGATCCAACGGTTAAGACTTTGCCTTCCAATATACTGGTGTGGATTCAACACCTGGTTGGGAAGTGCGTCGCAGCCAAAAAGCAAAAATAAAAACAGAAATAATATTGCAACAAATTCAATAAAGACTTAAAAACAACAACAACAAAAAACCTATCTCGGAATTGTCCCTCCAAGGGGTGAGAATGCTAGGCTGTTTACCTACCACTTCCTGTCCCTTCTTGCCCAGGGTTGCTCTGTGGGGAATGGACACCTTGGTACTTCCGGCCTGAACCAAACACAGGTTGAGCAAGCTTCTGGCAGATACTTACAAAGCCACCAGCAGGTATGGTGCCTGTTTGTCTGAGCTGCTGTTCCCCTCCAGGGTTGGTTGAGGGGAGAGGGGAGGACACTTACTATAAGACATATATACAAGTTTAACTTTGCAAGACAATGATAACACCATCTAGGGCTCTTGTATCAACATAAAGTCCAACCAGCTTAATATTCAAGGCCCTGTTGCTCAACTCCATTGTATTGTCAGAGTTTTAAACTTTTGCTGATTAGTGGATATTTTATGGCACAAGATAATGTTAAAAGGAAATATTTTTTTCTTTGATTGCTAATGAGACTGAGCATCTTTACATAAACTAATTAAATACCTGTATTTTCTTTCCCCCAAAATGCCTTTTTATGGCCTTCACTCATTTCAGTTACCATATGTATCTATATATAATTTTTCAAGTTATTTTTATATTTTGGATGATGAATTTGACAGTTGCATGTGTGCATACTAAGTAGCCTCAATCATGTCCAACTTTTTATGACACTACAGACCATAGCCCTCCAGGCTCCTCAATCCATGGAATTCTCTAAGCAAGAAAACTAGAGTGGGTTGCCATGCCCTCCTCCAGGGTTTCTTCCTGACCCAGGGATCAAACCCACATCTCTTACATCTCTTGCATTGGTAGGCAAGTTCTTTAACACTAGCGCCACCTGGGAAGCCTATACGTGTGTAAAGGGATAGGCTACCCTCTCCAGAATTCTTGGGCATCCCTTGTGGTTCAGCTGGTGAAGAATCCACCTGCAATGTGGGAGACCTGGATTCGATCGCTGGATTGGGAAGATCCTCTGCAGAAGGGAAAAGCCCACTTCTGGAGAATACAGGCCAGAATACTGGAGAATTCCAAGGACCCCAAGTCCATGGGGTCACAAAGAGTCAGACACAACTGGGTGACTTTCACTTTCACATACTGTAAAGAAGGATCAATGGCACCCCACTCCAGTGCTCTTGCCTGGAGAATCCCATGGTCAGAGGAGCCTGGTGGGTTGCAGTCCATGGGGTGGCTGGGAGCTGGACACAACTGAATGACTTCCTTTTCACTTTTCACTTTCATGCACTGGAGAAGGAAATGGCAACCCCCTCCAGTGTTCTTGCCTGGAGAATCCCTGGGA
Organism: Oreotragus oreotragus; assembly: GCA_006410675.1. Taxonomy (NCBI): domain Eukaryota; kingdom Metazoa; phylum Chordata; class Mammalia; order Artiodactyla; family Bovidae; genus Oreotragus; species Oreotragus oreotragus. The sequence goes on along the minus strand of SJYX01012590.1, from coordinate 384,291 downwards.
TGGGGGAACCTGGTGGGCTGCCATCTATGGGGTGGCACAGAGTCAGACACGATTGAAGCGACTTAGCAGCAAAGAAGGATCACATTTTTTGTTGGTTTGCATATGAATAATCAGTTTCCCCAGCACTTTTTAGGGAATGATCTGTCTTTTCCTACTCATCTGCAGTGCCACTTAGGTACAGTGTTAAGTTTTGTTTTATATGTGGCTTTATCACTTCAAGACAAATAGAAGTGGAAAAAGTGGGAGCAGTGATGTTTCCTTTTCTTGAGATCCAAGTCACTGCAGATGGTGACTGTTCAATTCAGTTCAGGTCAGTTGCTCAGTCGTGTC
>SJYX01012590.1:327485-370789 GCA_006410675.1 Oreotragus oreotragus | reverse complement strand
TAGTGTATTTTATACACACACACACATACACGTGTGTGTGTGTGTGTATATATATATATATATATATATATATATATATATATGTATGTCAGAGAAGGTGACTGGACTGTCTGAGGCCATATTGCTTAGGGAAGCTCATGGGACAAAGAGGACCGAAGAAAGATGTGACCAGAGAATAGGCTATCATGTGAGTTGATATACAGGCAATGGTAGAATCCTAAACACACTGAGCCTGGCCTCTGCAAACCAGGTAGTTAATGACAATATGTCTCTGAGCTATACAGTCAAAGAGGAAAATAAGAGATAAGATGGAGCTGTCATGAACATGGGGCAACGACACACACATCTGTAAGAACAAGAATGTGAGACAAGCCACAGCAGGAAAAGATATTCTCCAGCACAGTATTCAAGAATTTGTGCCCCAATATATAAAGAATTCCTTTTAAAACATTATGGAATAAAAAACATCCCAATAGAAAGATAGGCCAACGATATGAGTGGGCATTTCACAGGAGAAGACATCTACCACCATAGAAAATTAAGAGGTCTTAAAAATACCATGTTGGCAGGGATGTCGAACATCTTGAGTACTCATACACAGCTGGTATGAGTGTACATCACTGTGGCCATTTTGAAAAGCAACTTGGTGTTATCCTTTTTAAATTTATGTCAATGAATATTTTTTGATCCAGTAATTTCTTTCATAAGTATGTGATGTAGAATAACACTTGCACACATGATTTAGATACTTATAAGAATGTTCTAGAATCATTGTTCCTTCACAGCAACAACAGGGGAAAAAAACAATGGCAAGAATATAAGAATGTGAAATTGTGGAATATGCATTCAGTGGAATTTTAAACAGGAGTAATAGCTCTAGGCAACAACCTTGGAGGTTCTTAGAAATATAATATTGAGTGAAATAAATCAAGTTGCTCAAGTTTCTGTACTGTTTAGTACTATTTTTTAAAAAAAGCTCAAATGCAACAATGTTTTAAAAATTCACTAGACTACCCTGAAGCACTTGATTTAATGAATGGAACACTATGAACTTCAGAAACATAGGGACCGAACTTAAAACCTAATACAGGAATGCAGTACCTTTGTCTCTGTGAGCAGGTCTTTTAATTTTTCTGAGCATAAATTTGGTCATAACATAACTGAACAGTTTGAATGATATTTATGAACCCCATTTAGTAGTTGAAGCCCATTAATGTTTTGCTGTTCATTTTGAAATCTTTACCATAAGATAGACAATGACCAATTCGGCCATATCATCCAAGGAGAGGGTGACGAAGACCAGAAATAGAGAACTTCCTTCTGGACATCGTGATTGCATGTATTTCCCAATCCTTTGGTGGAGTCATGCCAAGGACCAAATTGAGTCATACCTTAGCATATACAACATAGTGATAGATGTGAGTGGAAAACACTAAAATATTTTTCTTGTATCATTATCTTAGATCCCAATCTTTTGTTTACAAGGGCCAGAGTTNTGGACATCGTGATTGCATGTATTTCCCAATCCTTTGGTGGAGTCATGCCAAGGACCAAATTGAGTCATACCTTAGCATATACAACATAGTGATAGATGTGAGTGGAAAACACTAAAATATTTTTCTTGTATCATTATCTTAGATCCCAATCTTTTGTTTACAAGGGCCAGAGTTTAAAAAAAAAAAATCTTGACTCAGTATTAAGTAGAAACACTGAAATCTAAGTGAACCAAAAGACCACTTGGTCACAAATTTAGAACTAAAGCCTAGGGATCATTGCTGAGTCTGTCTGTCCTGCAGTTTCTCAGCCTGTGCCCAAATGGAAGTATTTCTGATTTATGCGTTGACAAGTAATTCATAATTATGCACGCAAAAAAGAAAGTTTGATATAATGTAATTTATATTGATTATTTGGGCTATGCTATAAGACCTTGATGTTAATATACAGAAGAGAAATTCTCAGTATCCTCCAAACATTGTTTATTGTTGTTCTAATAAGTGATCCTTAATGTTTTAAAATCCCCTGATTGTTCTCGTAGATCTTAGAGTATTTGAAACCCGTTTTTATTAGGTATCATGATTCAAGCTCCTGGTAGACAGTTTTGTGAGCCTAATGGCCGCTCTATAAATATTACTGGCTGAGTCAAAATTAAGTGGAACAAGTGAAAGATTTGTGCTTTTCTCCATAGAGACTTAGAAACCCCCAGGTTTTATTTTGGTTTAATTATAGATTTTTACTTTTGCAAGGTACGTAATCAAAGCCTGGCCCCAACACAAATCTAACGGAGCCATGTTTCAAAGGTCACAGAAATGAGCAGGTCATTTCAAGTGCCATGCGACTGAGGAGTGTAAATCCATGCATCTTTGCAGTCGAGAGGGGTATTTTCTACCCACTGAGGGCCTGAGGCAATGAGGCATCACAGACATAATAAACGTCAGATGCAGAGAGGATTTGAAAACCAGCTAATCCTGTGTGTTAGTCACTCAGTCATGTCCAACTCTTTGCAACCCCGTGGACTGTAGCTCACCAGGCTCCTCTGTCCATGGACTTCTCCAGGCAATAATACAGGAGTGGGTTGTCATTTCCTTCTAAATACGTTGATAACAGAAGTCTCANGAGGATTTGAAAACCAGCTAATCCTGTGTGTTAGTCACTCAGTCATGTCCAACTCTTTGCAACCCCGTGGACTGTAGCTCACCAGGCTCCTCTGTCCATGGACTTCTCCAGGCAATAATACAGGAGTGGGTTGTCATTTCCTTCTAAATACGTTGATAACAGAAGTCTCAGGTAAAGAGGTCAAAGAAAGGGAATAAACAGTGACCACCTTGCAGTGACAAAAGATGGCAACTGCCAGGATCATTCTGGAAAGGAAAGCAGTCCTGGGATGCAAAAAAGCTGGTCTTCCTGAATGGCACCATGGTTGGCTGCCTGCCAGAAAAAGAGGGGTCGGGGCCCACTGTATGAGGCTATCTGGGAAAATAAGGCATAAAGACCACATTGATTATGGATTCCGGTTTTGGTCTAAATGTGAACACTAATTTTATCTAATTGACTTTAAGAAAGTGGCTTCAATTCTCTGTGATGCAGTTTCCTTATCTGGGCTCAGATGGTAAAAATCTTCCCGCAATGCAGGAGACCCAGATTCGATCCCTGGGTCAGGAAGATCCCCTGAAAAGGGAATGGCAACCCACTCCAGTATTCTTTCTTGGAAAATTCCATGGACAGGGGGACCTGATGGGCTATACACTAGGGGGTCCCAAAGAGCTGGACATGACTGAGCGACTGAACGCACACACATATCACAATGAGGTACCACTTCACATCTGTTAGGATGTCTATTATCAAAAAGTCAAGAAACAACAATTGCTAGCAAGGATATGGAGAAAAGGAAACCCTTGTGCACTATTGGTGGGAATGTAACTTGTAAGCTGGTATAACTATGATGGAAAACAGTATGGAATCTCCTTAAGAAATTAAAGACAGAACGACGATATGACCCAGCAATCTCACTTCTGGGTTTATAGCCAAAGGAAATGAAAACACAGTTACCCTTTAGAAAAGATATCTGGGCTCCCACATTCAATGCAGCTGTATTCACAAAAGGCAAGGTATGGATGCAACCTAAGTGCCCATCCACAGAGAAATGGCTAAAGAAAATATAATACACATGCACGTATTACTCAGCCTTTATACAAAAGAGCTCCTGTCATTTGGGTCAGTATCGAAGAAACTGGAGGGTATTTGGCTAGGTGAAATAAACCAGGCAGAGAGAGAAATACTACACAGTATCACTGATAGGTGGAATCTAAAAAATTAAATAGAAAAGAAATCTGTAAATATGTGAGATGATGGATATGATAGTCAGAATCTACTCAAAGAACAGAGATTTGGGTTCGATCCCAGGCTTGGGACGATTCCCCTGGAAGAGGGTATGGCAACCCATTCCAGTATTCTTGCCTGGAGAATTCCATGGACAGAGGAGCCTTGGGGGCTACGGTCCATGTGTCACGAAGAGTCAGACTGAGCAACCAACACACATGTTTTAAATATCCTGAATTTTATTTGTCTATTATACCTTAAGTAAGTAAGTAAGTAAGTAAAGTCACTCAGTCGTGTCCGACTCTTTGTGACCCTGTGGACTGCAGCCCACCAGGCTCCTCAGTCCATGGGATTTTCCAAGCACGAATACTCGAGTGGGTTGCCATTTCCTTAATAAAGGTGAAAAATCATTAGTTAATTTAAAAAAGGATCATGTGTACAAAACTTGGTCCATTAAATGCTAAAAACGAGAGACTGTTATTATAGTTAAGGAAACAAAGCGTTCAGCTTAAGAAGGTTCACTTTCCACTTTCTTTATGCACTTACCTTCCTAAAAAGTAGGAGTAATTAACTTCTTTTAGGTGGGTTGTGGGGTTGTTTAAAGCCTTGTGTTTCTCAGAATTAATGTCTGTTTTACTTGTCTGAATAATTTTCTTGTCTTCAGGTCTTTTATTCCCCTTTTTGTAAGTTTGGCTATATCTTACTTTACTTTTTTCTTAACATGATTGAGATCAGCTCCCAGGAATCACGGGGTGGTTGTCACTCAGATTCTAGAGTCATGGCCAATTGCTCGTCACTTGCTGATGTGAAACTCTGGTCAAGGATGTCATCCTCCAGGTGCTCAGCCTTCTGACAGATACCTTTGGAAACAGGCCAACACATTGTTGTTTTAGACTGTATCCGGCATAGACTCTCAAAGATACAAAGCTAAATGTTAGCTTATGACAACCATGATAGATACAAATACAATAGTTGTTATTCCAACAATTAGTTCTGCTATCCTTTAAGCAGAATAACGTTCTTTTGGACAATCCTTTGGATGGTAAGTGAGTAAACAAAATTGTCAAGATAATTAAAATATATCTCCTCAAAGCTCTAAGAACAATAAGACACTAAGGGAGAACTTCGTGTCCTCAACAGAGATAAAGAGAGCACAGTTTCATCTTTTCTAACACACACCCTTCAAATCATCTCTTATTTTCCATAATTCACAGACTTGCTCTTTAGCATCAGATTTGTGGCCATGCACAAAGGTCAGGTCTGGAAGAGCACAACATATATAAATCTGAGGGCGGAAATTATTTTAAATATTACTTATTTACCATGCAGGTTGATGTCATTTGGAGAGCCTGAATGTTGTTTTGCCTTTCTTTCTCCTGAGCAAACAATCATCCTGTGTCCTACCTTGTTAAACTTTTCTGTTTGTTTCTGTTCCCCTGCAATTTCTTATTATAGTTGCCAGTTAATCACAAATATATTAAAAGATTTCTCTTTAATCTAGCAGCCTTCATTGCTTTGCGATATCCGTGTGAACAGTTGCACCACTGTTAAAAAGAGTGTCCAAAACAATCATCCTGTGTCCTACCTTGTTAAACTTTTCTGTTTGTTTCTGTTCCCCTGCAATTTCTTATTATAGTTGCCAGTTAATCACAAATATATTAAAAGATTTCTCTTTAATCTAGCAGCCTTCATTGCTTTGCGATATCCGTGTGAACAGTTGCACCACTGTTAAAAAGAGTGTCCAATTACAGTCGCTGCAGGGAAAACCAAGAGATCAGCGGTTGACTTTGCTTTTTTCTCTAAGGTATCAAATGTGAAAGCAAATTAGGTATCTAAAAATAAAAAACTAAAATTAAGACTAATAAAATGGAGGTTTGACTTTTCTCATCACAGACTCATTTATACTTAATGACACAGACCGACCAGATAGGTAATTGTTATGATCTCTCTGGAAATGGATTTTGAAAATGGCTGATCTATCCTCCTTTCAGGACAGGAAAAAAGGCAGCAAAACAAGAGAGAAATAAGAATCTGTTCATGCAGTTACATGTTAATTTGTTTTAATATTGGCTTGCACATAATTCTGGCCAAAGAGAGGCGCACTTATATGTGTCAGCTTATAAATTCAATTGTACATTATTTTGCTCACAGATCTCTATCCACCAGATCAAACACATGAAATATCAGAAAAACAACATCAGAATTTGCTTTCCAAAAGCTCAAAGGATTTTGTTTTAATCAGAAAAAGATGATTTTAGCAATACAATTTATAGAAACTTTCTCTCTCCTGGGAGGTTTCTGTTTAGAGACACTCTCCCAAGTTTCAGACGATTTGTTTAATATCTCCTACCAAAGGAATACTTACCTTTCCCCTCTTCTAACCACAACTATTCCTTTCTTACTCTCACACTCTTCTCCAGCTCAGAGCCACTACCAACTGGGCAGGAACTGAGTTCCGAAGGGATTATAGCGCCACCTGAAGGCTGGCTTAGGAAATTATCCTCTCCATTGTATTCCCCACCATCTGCCGCTTTCCACCTCCAAGGATTCTTTCCTCACATATTCCAATATCCTTTCTAAGTTCTTTCTTTTTCAGAATTGTTGCTCTCCTCACCTCCAACTCAGAACCAGGGGAAAAACTTAACAATCCTAAGAACTAAACAATTGTACTCATGGAGTATTTCTTTTTCTTGTAGAGGCTCTTACTTAAATCATACCCCCCCCTTTTTTTTTTGGTAATAATAGACTTTCTGCTTATTAAGTGCTAGATGTTCTTGGACTTTTAATCTAACTCATTTAAATTGGACAGATGGATTAAATGTGGAAACTAACATGATCCATGTTCTCCTCCCCCCAAAATTTACATATGGGTTGATATTCCATTTGAATTTATGACAAACTTTGGGGGGAAATCAAATATAAATAAAATGATCTATGAAGTGAATCTAAATTATCCTATGAAACACACACAGAAATGCCGACTGTAGTGACTACTCTCTTCCGTCCTGTGAATAAGTAGCTAAGAGACTCCTTCACATGAGTGACTTAGCCCTGCTACATTGTCCTTTTTCATTCCTCAGATCCAGCATCACAGGATTCAAATCTCAGTTGACAAGTGTGTGTAAATGAATCACAAATGGAGCATATATGTGGAATCTGCCCAGCAAGCAAACAGGAGCCCTAATTCCAGGTAGCGATCACGTGGAGCAAGAGGAACACCCGCCAGTACCGGACAACAAGGACTGATGTGAGCCACATGCTGGAGCCACTTCCTCTCCATTCACATCCCAACGCTGGGCTTAGCCAGAGCAGCATTTGCATGCTGCCTGTAAAACGCCAAAAAAAATCACATAAGGCCTCACTCTTCCATTCGATATCATTTTCTTTAAAACTTATTTATATACACTTATCTATAGCACACTTATCTCAAGTGTTATAGTTCCGTCAAGGTTTCATTTGAGTAAAAGTATAATATTTCAAGTAATAACATTTCCCTAAGCTAAAAATGTGAGAGAATTTTAAATTATTTTTTAAATTTTTTAAAAACAGACAAATTTCTCAAGTTTTCCGGCTTCAGTAGCAGGTTTTTTGAAACTGGATCAGCCCTGAAGGTCACTCTCTGTTGTCTGCGTTTTGTTGGGGGAGGGGAGAGTCAGGAACACCGTGGTGTAGAGGGAATTTTTTTGGTCCCGCTGATGTAGAGATGTGAGAGTTGGACCATAACGAAGGCCGAGTGCCAAAGAATTGATGCTTTTGAACTGTGGTGCTGGAGAAAACTCTTGAGAGTCCCTTGGACTGCAAAGAGATCAACCCAGTCAATCCTAAAGGAAATCAACCCTGAATATTCATTGGAAGGACTAATGCTGAAGCTCCAATATTTTGGCCACCTGATGTGAAGAGCCAGCTCATTGGAAAAGACCTTGATGCTGGCAAAGATTGAAGGCAGGAGGAGAAGGGGACAACAGAGGATGAGATGGTTGGATGGCATTGCTGACTCAATGGACATGAGTTTAAGCAAACTCTGGGGAATAGTGAAGGACAGGGAAGCCTGGTGTGCTGCAGTCCATGGGTCTCAAATAGTCAGATGTGACTTAGAGAGTGAACAACGACAACTGCAGAAGGTCAGAGCTATCCCTCAGCAGAAAATATCCTGGAGGTGGCCCGTAAGAGTTTCCTATAAGAGTAGGAAGAAAAATAAATTCTCATCTCAAGACATGTTCCCATGATTCCACCAACAAAGGATTTTGAATTGGAAGAAGTGAAGAAATCTAAGTGAGGAGGAGTGAAGTCTTGTCTCAGACAAGACAAAGCCAGCCCTTAGGACAAGCATTTTATGTTGATTACCGCATGCTCTATTTGCAAAAGCCACTGGTAGTTTGATAAATATTCATTTCTTTTCTCAGGACTTTATCCTTCTTGTAACATGAGAAATCAGTTCATCCAGTTTTGATATTTAGATTCCTCCTTTCAATTCTTTCCTCCTCTAAAATCTATTTCCTGTGAAGAATACAACTGAAACTGTGCTTAGCTCTTCATGTGTGACCTGGTTGTTCCTGCTGACTCTTAATAAAATCTAGCCTCTTCTAAAGATGGTTCAAGAACACCATATCTCTTTTAATATGGTTAAACTTTTCAAGAGCAATGCTTTTTCCTTCCAATTAGTCTAAGTTGTAGAGCAACCTCTTTTTTTTTTCATGTTTCTGATTTAATTGGTTTAAACTGAGTAAAAATTTCTGCTTTGTATAAGCAAGAGATTGATACAATTTCCAGTAACTGCGATTCATGCTAACATTGCTCCACAGTTCAAAAGCATCAATTCTTCCGCGCTCAGCCTTCTTCACAGTCCAACTCTCACATCCATACATGACCACAGGAAAAACCATAGCCTTGATTAGACAGATATTTGTTGGCAAAGTAATATCTCTGCTTTTCAATATGCTATCTAGGTTGGTCATAACTTTCCTTCCAAGGAGTAAGCGTCTTTTAATTTCATGGCTGCAATCACCATATGCAGTGATTTTGGAGCTCAAAAGAGATAAAGTCTGACACCGTTCCCACTGTTTCCCCATCTATTTCCCATGAAGTGATGGTACCAGATGCCATGATTTTCATTTTCTGAATGTTGAGCTTTAAGCCAGCTTTTTCACTCTCCTCCCTCACTTTCATCAAGAGGCTTTTTAGTTCCTCCTCACTTTCTGCCATAAGGGTGGTGTCATCTGCATATCTGAGGTGATTGAGATTTCTCCTGGCAATCTTGATTCCAGCTTGTGCTTCTTCCAGCCCAGCGTTTCTCATGATGTACTCTGCATAGAAGTTAAATAAGCAGGGTGACAATATACAGCCTTGACGTACTCCTTTTCCTATTTGGAACCAGTCTGTTGTTCCATGTCCAGTTCTAACTGTTGCTTCCTGACCTGCATATAGGTTTCTCAAGAGGCAGGTCAGGTGGTCTGGTATTCCCATCTCTCTCAGAATGTTCCACAGTTTATTGTGATCCACACAGTCAAAGGCTTTGGCATAGTCAAGAAAGCAGAAATAGATGTTTTTCTGGAACTCTCTTGCTTTTTCGATGATCCAGCAGATGTTGGCAATTTGATCTCTGGTTCCTCTGCCCTTCCTAAAACCAGCTTGAACATCTGGAATTTCACAGTTCACATATTGCTGAAGTCTGGCTTGGAGAATTTTGAGCATTACTTTACTAGCATGTGAGATGAGTGCAATTTTGTCATAGTTTGAGCATTCTTTGGCATTGCCTTTCTTTGGGATTGGAATGAAAACTGTGGTGTTGAAGAAGACTCATGAGAGTCCCTTGGACTGCAAGGAGATCCAACTAGTCCATCCCAAAGGAGATCAGTCTTGGGTGATCATTGGAAGGACTAATGCTGAAGCTGAAACTCCAATACTTTGGCCACCTCATGCGAAGAGTTGACTCATTGAAAAAGGCTCTGATGCTGGGAGGGATTAGGGGCAGGAGGAGAAGGGGACAACAGAGGATGAGATGGCCGGATGGCATCACCAACTCGATGGACATGAGTCTGAGTGAACTCCGGGAGTTGGTGATGGACAGGAAGGCCTGGCGTGTTTCGATTCATGGGGTTGCAAAGAGTGGGACGCGAGTGAGCAACTGAACTGAACTGAATGAACTTTGCTCCAGAAGAGGCACAGGTATCAGAATATGGAGCCACAGTCTTTTTGTGGCTTCTCTAGGAGATGCTGAGCACTGCCTAAGTGGTCTACAACCTTGCATATCCCTGGAGTCTGTTGTACAGCTTCCTTGTGGTACCCTTACCTGCCTGCACTGCTACAAACCCCATCAGACATCCCAGCAGTTTGAAACAAACCTCCGTATTCATATGAATCTTTCATGAAACCTCTATCGAAGGATTTTTCCCATTTTCTTTAATATTTAAATTTCCTCTAATTTCAAACTTATAAGAAAGTTGTAAGAATGATATATGGAACCCCTGTATAACCTTGACCCAAATCTTTCAGGCCTGTATGATCTGCTCCATTTTCCTCTCCCTTTCTCCCTCCCCTTTTTCTCTCCCTCCTTCTTCCCTGCTCCTTCCTTCTCTCTGATTGAAATTGAAAATAGAGGATTTTTTTACTCACCCCAACCAATCTTTTAATACTGATTTCTGCGAAGAGTTGGCTCATTTGAGAAGACTCTGATGCTGGGAAAGATTGACGGCAGGAGGAGAAAGGGATGACAGAGGATGAGATGGTTGGATGGCATCACTGATTCAATGGACATGGGTTTGGGTAGACTCTGGGAGTTGGTGATGGACAGGGAGTTCTGGTGTGCTGTGGTTCATGGGGTCAAAAACTGAGTGACTGAACTGAACTGAAGGAAAAGGACATTCTCTTATATAACAACAGTATGTTATGGCACAGAGAAGTATGTTCAATATCCTGTGATAAACCATAATGGAAAATAATTTTTTTTTAAAAAGAATGTATGTGTATGTATGACTAAATCAATCTACTGTATAACAGTAATTAAGACAACATTGTAAATCAACTATACTTCAATAAAAATTATGACAAAAGTATAATTATAAAAATTAGGAAATTTAATACTGATACAATGCATTTTTATAAGCTATAATACATATGCCAATCATTCTAGTATTATCTTTTGTGGTTTTGTACACACACACACACACACATATGCGTGTGCAGTATATAAATATACATACACCCTTATTTACACATTACACATTATATGAGCACACTTCTCAGTCCAGGAACTTATTGAGAAACATGTATTGTATTTGGTTGTGCATCTAAAGCCTCCTCAATATGGACAGACTGTTCCTCAGCCTCTGTCTTGACTTCAACGTTTTGAAGATTATCATTCAAATATTATATAGAAGGTATCTCAATGTGTTTGTCTAATGTTTCCTCATTGCTGCTGCTGCTAAGTCGCTTCAGTCGTGTCCGACTCTGTGCGACCCCAGAGGCGGCAGCCCACCAGGCTCCTCCGTCCCTGGGATTCTCCAGGCAAGAACACTGGAGTGGGTTGCCATTTCCTTCTCCAGGGCAGGAAAGTGAAAAGTAAAAGTAAAGTCACTCAGTCATGTCTGACTCTTTGTGACCCCATGGACTGCAGCCTACCAGGCTCCTCCGTCCATGGGATTTTCCAGGCAAGAGGACTGGAGTGGGGTGCCACTGCCCTCTCCGATTTCCTCATTAGTAGATTATAATTATGTGTTTTTTTGCCAGGAATACTCATGAAATGTTGTGCCCTTCTCAGTGAATAATATGAGGATACATTATGACGTCAATTTGTTCCAGTATTGGTAAAGGTAATTTATATTGTTTGGTTAAAGTGGTAATTGACAGGTTTCTACCCTGTAAAGGTACTATTTTCTTTTGGTAGATAATAAATAATTTGTGGGGAGACACCTTCAGGCAATATAAATATTCCCTTCTTCGTAAATACTTAATAATTTTAGCATGAATTGATGATTCTCGAAGTGTATCACTCTTTTGATATTTATAAATTGGCATTCTGCTGTAAGGAAGAGGCTTCCTTTGTCCTACTTTTTAGCTTCTATATTTGTTCATTTATTATTTGTGATTTTTTTATCACGTAGATTATAACCCATTGCTATCATTATTTAGATTTTTAATTTGTTTCCAGATTGGAAATTCTTTGAGCCCCTTCTTAACTCTGTGGCACAAAAGACGTTCCAGAAATGTCTCAGACTTTTCCTGCTCCATCCTTGGACATCACGTTTCACTCAAGGAGCCCTGGTCCTTTATAGAAGAGGATAATATTTGGAAACCACTATCTTAGCATTAGGTATGCTCATTGCCATGGGCAACTCTTTGCTTCCAGGTCCTCTCAGTAGAAAGATTTCGGAAATGCATGCAATTTAGGAAATTCATACACAATTAGGCAGGCACATGCACATACATTTACCTATAGTCAGCTCTTTAAAATCTTGTGTTTATACTGATACTTCCAGTCACAACTCAGCACCACTGGACACATTCTATACTTTCATATTTAAAAGTCTGTACTCCTATGATGGGAAATCTCGCTCTCATTATTTTTAATATATGCACATATGTATTTTTATGTTTGTTCAAGTCTAGAAAATGCAAAAAGTAGTTTCGAAATTGCTAACCCGTAATACAATGAAATGGACATCTACTAATGAGAATTCAGTTTTTTACAGTTCTTTTTTAAAAGATAGCATACATACCAACATAAAGCAAAATGCGCAAAGATGAGTACAATGCAATTTGCCCTCCTGTATGCATACACCCATGTAAACAATACAGAAAGCATTCAGCTCCTCGTAAAATTGTCTCATGCCCCATCTGAATCAATCCTGCTCTCTTAGAAGCAACCACTTTTCTGAATTTTTCCACTGTGTTAATTTTGCTGGTTGGATTAATATAAATGGAATCACATAGTATGTACAGTTTTTGTGTCTGGTTTCTTTGGCTCAGCATAGTATTTTTGAGAATCATCCATGTTATTGTACACATCAGTAGTTCATTCTTTTTTTAATAATTAGCTTTCTATTCCGGGGAAGGCAATGGCACCCCACCCCAGTACTCTTGCCTGGAAAATCCAATGGACGGAGTAGCCTGGTGGGTTGCAGTCCACGGGGTTGCTAACAGTCGGACAGACTGAGTGACTTCACTTTCACTTTTCTCTTTCATGCATTGGAGAAGGAAATGGCAACCCACTCCAGTATTCTTGCCTGGAGAATCCCAGGAATGGGGGAGCCTGGTGGGCTGCCGTCTATGGGGTCACACAGAGTCGGACACGACTGAAGTGACTTAGCAGCAGCAGCAGCAGCTTTCTATTCTATGACTGTCACACATTTTTATTTATCCTTCTGTTGGTAAACTTTGGGGTTTTGGACTATTAAGAAAAAAGCATCTATGAATATTATTGGACAAGAATTTTTATAGATGTTCATTTTCATTTCTTTTGAGAAAATATCTGGGAGTAGAACTGCTGGATCATAGTGTACTTGTATTTTTCTGTTTGTAAGAAACGATCAACACGTTTTCCAAAATAATCATAGCATTATACTTCTTACCATCAGTGTAGCAGAGTTCCAGTTCTACGTCCTTGCCAACACGTAGTCTTTTAGTTTTAGTCATTGTAATGAGTTTGTAATGGTGTCTGGTTGTGGTTTTAATTTGTAATTCTCCGAAAGCTAGTAATTTTCATCACATTTTTATGTGTTTACCAGCCATTTATGTTTCTTTCTCTTTGAAATGTCTCTTTAACTATTTTGCCCATTTTAATGATGCTTTTGTTTATTATTGAGCTTTTAAAGTTTTCATGTTTTCTGGACATGCATCTTTTTAAAGATATATTCTTTGAAAATTTAGTCACAGTCAAACATTTTGTTGTGATCTAGTTCATTATTCTTAACAGTGTCTTGTTATAATAGCTGTTAATGGTGGTGAATTCTTACTCACTTTACCATTTTTCCCTTTTATGAATTGTTTTACGTGTTCTCTCAGAGAAGTTATTGCCTAACCATAGTTTGCAAAACAAATGCCTTGATGTTTTCGTTTAGAAAGTTTTTATATTCTTGAACTTTATTTAGAATTACATTTTGTATGTGGAATGAGGTACTAACTGAAATTCTTTTTATTTTTGAACATTAGTATCTATTTTCTCCAGCACCATTTGCTGAAAAAGTTTGTTTCTATTAAATTGCATTTGTCCCTTAGTCAAAAATTAAATAGTCCTCTACGACTACTTAAGACACAAGTCTGATCCAGTAATTGATTTTTCTATCCACTGATCAGGCTCACACTCTCTAGATACTGTCATTTCATAGCAGGTTTTGAATTTCCATACTAGTTTTTAGAATCAAATCTTTATTTTCTGCCCAAAATATCTTGTGAAATTATGGTTGGGGTTGTGTTGAATCTATAAATCAGATTGCAAAGCATCTTGTTAACATTGAATTTTCTTTTTCGTGAACATGGAATATCTTTTGACATATTTACATCTCTTTAATTTTCAGCATTAGTTTTGATAAAGTTTATAGAAGTATTGCACACATCACATTAAATGTATTTCTATTTCTTTTGTATTTTTATTCTATTTTAAATGGAATTCTTTATTTCATTGTCTAATTATTAACTGTTCTATAGAAAATCATTAGAATTTGCCTTTATGCTATATCCTATTAAATTCATTCCCGACTTCGAGTAATTGCTTTGCACATTTCTTAGGATTTTCTCCTCACGCAATCAGATGGTGTGCAAACAGAGATATATAAATTAATATAAATTTTATTTATTTATTTATTCATTGTATGCCTGAACAGTTTAGAATGTCCAGTTCAATGTTGAATAGAATTGTTGAGAAGATTCATCCATGCATTGTTCCCAGTCTCAGGGAAAGCATTCAATGTGTGAAATATGTGTGATGTCAACTGTAAGTTTTTCATAGATTTTAAAATCAGAATGAGGAAGCTCCCTTCTTTTCCAGTGTGGTAAGAGGTGTTATTTGTTTCTTATTATGAATGTGCATTAAATCTTATCAAAATGCTTCTTTGTCATCTAAGATGATATGATGACTTCACATTTTTTATTCTGTTAATGTGCTGAAGGATATGAATTGATTTTTGAAAGTTAAAGTAGCATTTCTTTCCTGGGAGAAATGTCAATAGATAATGATATATTGTCTTTTTCATATAATTGAGCTTAGTATCCTCATATTTTTTCAGCACTTTTGTACCCATATTTATGATGAACTACAGCATGCATTTAGGTTTTGCACTTTTTATACAATCTTATTATCTGTGCCTTTGTATTGGTGTGTTTATTACATTTACATTTAATGTAATTGTTGACACATCCACGTTTTAAGTCTTCCATCCTGCTATTTGTTTTTCACTTATTCCATCTGCTCTTTGTTTTTGTTGCTCCTTTCCTGCCTTTTTTGGAATAATTCATATAATTTTATTATTGAATTCATCATCTTCTTTTGGCTTTTTAGCTATACATTTTTCTCTGTTTTTTTAAAATCATTTTAACAGCAAAGGTCCATTTAGTCAAGGCTATGGTTTTTCTAGTGGTCATGTATGGATGTGAGAGTTGGGGTATAAAGGAAGCTGAGTGCCAAAGAATTGATGCTTTTGAACTGTGGTGTTGGAGAAGACTCTTGAGAGTCCCTTGGACTGCAAGGAGATCCAACCAGTCCATCCTAAAGGAGATCAGTCCTGATATTCATCGGAAGAACTGATGTTGAAGCTGAAACTCTAATACTTTGGCTACCTGAGGCGAAGAGCTGACTCATTTGAAAAGACACTGATGCTGGGAAAGATTGAGGGCAGGAGGAGAAGGGGACGTTAGAGNAGTCCCTTGGACTGCAAGGAGATCCAACCAGTCCATCCTAAAGGAGATCAGTCCTGATATTCATCGGAAGAACTGATGTTGAAGCTGAAACTCTAATACTTTGGCTACCTGAGGCGAAGAGCTGACTCATTTGAAAAGACACTGATGCTGGGAAAGATTGAGGGCAGGAGGAGAAGGGGACGTTAGAGAATTAGATAGTGGGATGACATCACTGACTCAACGGTCATGAATTTGGGTGGACTTTGGGAGCTGGTGATGGACAGGGAGGCCTGGAGTGCTGCAGTTCACGGGATCGCAAAGAGTTGGACACAACCGAGCGACTGAACTGAACTGAATAACTTCTGGAAATTATAATATGCATCTTTAACTTACATGCTTTATTTTCAAATAATATATTTCTTCATATTTTACATAAGACATTTCCTTCATTCCTATGTAAGGACCTTATACTGTGACTTTACTGAATGCCACTGCCCTCTGGTATGTTCTTATCACATATATTAATGTTTTATTTCTACATGCATTATAAATCCTATAATATATTATTATTATTTCTATTTTGATAATTAGAGGTCTCAAAGATATGACAAAATAAAAATAATTAAAAGTTATTTTATATTTATCATGATATTTACCATTTCCTGATTTTTTAAAATTCATTTTTATAGTTTTGGGCTTCAATTTAGCATCATATGCTTTTGGCCTGAAATTTTTCTTCAACATGTCTCATAGTACAGGTCTGCCTGTTATTAATTCACTTAACTTTTGTCTATCTGATGGAATCCTTATTTCATTTTCAGTTTTTGAAAAATATTTTTGCTGCATATGGAATTCTCATTGAATATTTTCCTGCTCTTTAAACATTTCCTTCTAGCCTTCATTGCTTCTGACATTAAATGAACCATTATTCTTTTTTCTCAAGTTTTATTGAAAAATAATTGATATATATCACCATATATGTTTAAGGCACACAGTTGATGGTTTGATTTATATGCATTGTGAAATGATTACCACAGTTAGTTCAACTAACATCCATCTTCTCATATAAATACAATAAGAAAAAAAATAATTTTCTCCTTCCGATGAAAATTTTTCAGATTATTCTCTTAATAACTTTTCTTTTTTCAAATAAATATTTTTGTTTATTTGACAGCTCCAGGTCTTAGTTGTAGCATGGGAGCTCAGCTGTGGAATATGTGACCTAGTTCCCTAACCAGGGATTGAACCTGGGCCCCCCTGCATCGGGAGCACAGTGTCTTAGCCACTAGACCACCAGGAATGTCCTCTTAACAACTTTTCTATATACCATACAGCAGTGTTAACTATCCATCCTGCTGAACATTACATCCCTAGTACTTATTTATCTTATAATTGAAAGTTTATATACATAGAAGTTTATATATATGAAAATATGTGCATAAGTCGTTTCAGTCATGTCTGACTCTATGTGACCCTATAGACTGTAGCCAGCCAGGCTCCTCTGTTCATGGGATTCTCCAAACAAGAATACTGAAGTGCATTGCTATGCCATGTCCTCCTCCAGGGGATCTCCCAGTCCAGAGATTTAACCCATATCTCTTTCCAGCCCGGTAATCACCTTCCCATAGCCCTCCCAACATGCTCTAAGATTTCTGAATGCAGCAACAACCCGTCTCCTTCTGGGTGCCTCCTCTTTTACCCCATCATCCTGGACGTTTACCTTCTGTGGAGCTCTTTTTGCAGATGCTACACATTAAAAACCCCTCATCTTCATCAGCACCCCAACTCTCTGTGTACCATCTCACTGGTTGCAACTCATTTATTCCCTAAAGGGGTGCCTCTCATAGCCCTCCCAGTGCAGACCTGGCTTGCTCTGAACACTTGCTCATCATCTGTGGCTTACCTGTACTACAGTAATTTTATGATTGCTTGGTGACTGTTGACCAGCATTGGCCTGCAAAATTCAGCCAATTCCTCTACCATCCAGCAGGCTGCCATCATCAAGGTCTGAACCTCAGTTCGCAGGAGGGAACCCTTCCAAGTGTGTCCTCCTTTGTCTGTCCTTTATTAGTCCCATAGATTATTTTACATTTTATGATCTTCCACCATAGCTTAATTCTTCATGTATATTTTTCCCCATTTATATCACTGTGTTGCCTCTACTAGATCTATACTGTACACCTGTTTTCAAATTTTTTATCTTTTT
This sequence comes from Oreotragus oreotragus, assembly GCA_006410675.1. Taxonomy (NCBI): domain Eukaryota; kingdom Metazoa; phylum Chordata; class Mammalia; order Artiodactyla; family Bovidae; genus Oreotragus; species Oreotragus oreotragus. The sequence continues at coordinate 352,938 of SJYX01012590.1, read as the reverse complement.
TCACTGATGTTCAGCTTGCTGCTAAATCCATCCAATACAGCTACCATTTAGTTCTATTTTGAAATGCTAACACTTCATTTGCTGTAGTTTTAGTTTATTGATTTGGATTTGCTATTTGCTTATGCAAGGTGTATATCTCTTTTCTTTGCTCCTTATGTATGTCTAGGAATTTTAGTTTCTATGCTCAATATTGTTTGTATTCTACACTGAGTTTTAGGTTGTCTTTCTTTAAGGAATGCTGTTCTTTGTTCTAGCATGCTTTATTCTATTGAGTTCTGATCTGAGGCTTTCTGTTGTATCTAGGACTACCGTAGCCTTCTTCACAAGAAACAGCCTTTTTGAGACCTCACCCTCCACGCTGGCTGTAGCCTCCAAGTAGCTATTCTCTACTAGATCTCATCATTCCACACATGCTTAGTTTAGTATCTGGCCAAAGATTCAAGGGATCCCATGCAGTTTTCTAGGGTTTCTTCTCTATACAGTTTCCTTGTCTCTGAGACCTAGTTTCTCAACAAACCACCTCATCTACTTCAGTTCCAGTCTTTCTTTGCTCCACCCAGAAAGATCACTGCTCTCTGTTTGGGCTTCAGGTGACAGTGTTGGATTTTCAAAGTTCCTAGGCAGAAAGTAGAAGTTAATATTGAGCATACCTTATGTGTTTTCTTTCTTTCAATGTTCACAACCTCCATTTTCCAGCAAACAATTGTTTCATAAATTTTTTTTCAATTTTATAGCCTTTGTAACGGGGAAGGCAATGGCACCCCACCCCAGTACTCTTGCCTGGAAAATCCAATGGACGGAGTAGCCTGGTGGGCTGCAGTCCATGGGGTCGCTAACAGTCGGACAGACTGAGCGACTTCACTTTCACTTTTCTCTTTCATGCATTGGAGAAGGAAATGGCAACCCACTCCAGTGTTCTTGCCTGGAGACTCCCAGGGATGGGGGAGCCTGGTGGGCTGCCGTCTATGGGGTCACACAGAGTCGGACACGACTGAAGTGACTTAGCAGCAGCAGCAGCAGCCTTTGTAAAATGATAAGTACTAGAAACATTTTTCTGATATTGTTGGAACTTGAAATTATTTTCTTTTGAAATGAATTGTTGTTGTGTGTGTATTTTAGACTTCTTATACCCAGACAAAATGCCACATTATAAAATAGAGGAAAACACAAAAGTATAAAAAAACCATCGGTAATTCCAATATTTGCAGATAATTATTTAACCCTTTATATTTCTGCTCTTTTAGTATATATGAATGTATATATTTGTATACAAGTATATATAAATAAAACTGAGTTTACTTAATATCTACAGTTTTTATAATCTGTTTTTTCACTCCAACTTAATTATGAACACTTTTTCATGTCGTGAAACAATTTTCCACAACCAACAGCAAAGCTTAATTTTAGACCACTAAATCCTTCCTGAAATGCAAACAGTACCAATAGATTTATAAATGGTTTACTATCTGACACAATTTTGAAGATTTTCTTCAGAATTTAAATGAAAACATTTCAAGTGAATTAATCTAGAATTTACATTACTTGTTTTATTATTTTTTTTCTCATCTGAACTAGCATTTTCTTTGTGATGTGTATTCTAATTGCATTTGGAAAACTGAGCTAAAAGCACTGTAATTGGGTAATTTCCAGTGCCAGACTGGTAAAACTGCAGAGGTTTATGATACACAGTTCAACATATCAAACAGCCTGGCTTGGGTTCAGTGCCTAAGTTACCATGGCATCTTCCAAAAATCATAAAAACCTGCAATATAATTGAAGCTTTAAAGGGAGGAAGCTGTCCTCAATTCAGAAGTAATAAAAGGTCAATCTGTTTCATTGCTGCCTGCTTTAAAAATCTTTAGAATAGATTGAAAAGTATCTTCTCTCTCCTTTTCTCTTGTTTTTCCTCTCTTGCACATATATACCCATAGACTTAAATGTTAAAATCATGGCAAATGGGTTTTTACATAAGTCCACATTTTTCTGTGTTTATAGGAAAGTGTAAATGAAAGAGTTCTGATGCTTCACTGCACAGAAGCCACCTCTGAACTAATTTCACAGGCAAGACCACAGCTGCTGTTCACCCAGCTTTGAATTGGCTCAATATATATCCTGTCTGTTTGGGTGGATGTTATTGACTTGCCTCATTTGTCTGTGATAACAGGATCTTTTTAGAGAAAGAAACAGAAGAAAGGAGTAGGGATGGAGGAAAGAAGGAGAAAGGAAAAAACAATAATTTGAAATTGCTACACCTGTCTCTTATACACATCTAGATGTGTATAAGAGACAGGTGTACCATCTCACTGGTTGCAACTCATTTATTCCCTAAAGGGGTGCCTCTCATAGCCCTCCCAGTGCAGACCTGGCTTGCTCTGAACACTTGCTCATCATCTGTGGCTTACCTGTACTACAGTAATTTTATGATTGCTTGGTGACTGTTGACCAGCATTGGCCTGCAAAATTCAGCCAATTCCTCTACCATCCAGCAGGCTGCCATCATCAAGGTCTGAACCTCAGTTCGCAGGAGGGAACCCTTCCAAGTGTGTCCTCCTTTGTCTGTCCTTTATTAGTCCCATAGATTATTTTACATTTTATGATCTTCCACCATAGCTTAATTCAAAGGAGAAAGGAAAAAACAATAATTTGAAATTGCTACACAGATCCAGCAGAACATCTCTCATGGTGTCTCTGTTTTGATCAGACTTTTTGGTACCATGAATCTGTATGAGTGTATGGTGTAATAAACTACTGATTACCTCAAGGAATAAATTCAATTTTTCTCATATGGACACACCCAAAACACCAATAAGTCCATCCCTTTTACTTCAGGAGAAGTAATTGGACTTTTATATGGAAGATTTCTTTTCATTTAACTTTTATTCATGGTATTTTGTTCCTAAGCACATTCTTTTATATAAGGACTGCTTATTTCATCATTTAATTTTGCTTTGCTCAAAGAAAATATCAACCCAAATTACTGAAAATGACATGATGCATCATCCAAGTTTAAAGAAGTCTCCATCGACTCAAGCAAAAAGGCTCATATTTTTGTGGTGAAGATTAAATTCGCTAGAGACTACTGTCTATTCAATCATGAATCAGATGATGACATTCACAAGGCTGTCAGATTGATAACATCATGCTAATTTCCATTTCAAGCTATGACCTAAACTTAATATTTTAAAATATATTCTGTAGACTCTTAATTAATTCTTGAAATAGAATCAAAGTATAATGAATCATTTTACTTATGCTTTTTTACAAACTTGATATGAATGTTTGTATTAAATACATTTATACACAGACATACATACATGTTACAAAAAGAAATCAGTCACCACCCATGTCACTCAAATGTTAGCTAGAATGACTTGTCTTTTAAGATATACTTGGGATAAATTACATTTCATCTTCCATAATTTGTGAAAAGTCTTCACATTTCCTAAGAACCCTGCAAATTCTTAGGATAATTGAGATTTTGTGATCACCTCTGTGTCGGTGATTCAGTTCTGTTTGACCCTTTTCCCGTTCACATGTATGATGTCACATGCATATGGCCTTGCCCATTCATCTCAGTTCTTTCTCTCTTCTTTCTAGGCACTTGGAGGTCCTAGAGCTCACCTCCTGACCTCTTCTCTCTCTGCCCTCATTCCTTGTCACCTCCTCTAGCACATGTCCTTAAAGATCAACCATAGGCTGATGTATTAGTGTCCTACAGCTGCTGTAACAAATTACCAACAGTTTAGTGGCTTAAAACAACAAAACCTTGTTCTCTCACAGTTCTGGAAACCAGAAGTTCAAAATCAGTGTCACTGACTTGAAATCAGAGTCTACAGAGCCGTGCTTCCCCCAGTGGCACCCCCAGGGGAGAGCCCTTTCCTTGCCCCTCCCGGTTTCTGGGGTTACCCGGGATCCTTGAATTGTGATTACATTGCTACAGTCTTTGCCTCCCTGGCCACATGGATTCCTCCTCTTCAGTGAGTGGGAAATCTCCCTCTTCCTTTCTAACAAGAGCACTTATGATGGCATTTTGGGTCCACCTAGATAACCCACGAGAGTCCCTCCATCTCAAGGTCCTTGATAACATCCACAAATACACTTTTTCTTTAGAAGATGACATTTACTGGTGCCAGCCATCAGGACAAGACATTTTTTTAGCTTACTAGAGCTAATAATTCAAAATCACTCATCTACAACACTAGGTTTCAGCTCTCAAATGAGAATAATTGGATTGATTTGAGTCCACCAGGTCTCTTGCGATACCCCCGTGACCTCATTTCTCACCATCCTCCCACTTGTCCAGTGTGCTCCAGGCATATCAGCCTCTCTGATCTTCTCTTCTCAGGGACTTGGACCTTGCTTCCTCACCTCACAGAAATCTCTGCTCAAATGCCACCTCCTCTGAGAAGCTGTCTTTAACCACCTTGTTTTCCACTTCATCTCCCTCCTTATTTCTTTTTTCTTCTTCTCCCTCTCATCTCCCTCTCTTCTCCTCTCTTCTCCCTCTCTTCTCATCATGCTTCCACATCTGTCAAGCATCTCCTTTTCCTGCAAAATCACTTTCACTTTCAAAAGCAAACTTCTAAGTTCACAGTAAGCATTTCACAATACACAAAATACATAAGAAGGTTTATGGCCATAATTATGGCAATAGATTAAAGTTATTACTGGCTAATTAACAACCCAATTATCATATAACATTTCATGCATTTATAAAAGTGAAAGACATATTACAAAAACAAGCCACGGATATCATTATGAGGAACAATATATAGTTTCTCCCAGTCTATTTTTAAGATATTTCTGTACTGACAGAGCCAGCCCTAGACGCAACTAAAGTAGACAAAAATAATTGAAAGTGAAAGTGAAGTTGCTCAGTTGTGTCCAACTCTTTGCGATCCCATAGACTGTAACCTACCAGGCTCCTCAGTCCATGGGATTTTCCAGTCAAGAGTACTGGAGTGGGGTGCCATTTCCTTCTCCAAAAAATAATTGTGCACCTTTGAATGCCTAGTGTTAACACTTTCTGAGTTCTTTATTGTGAGATCCTTTTGACAGAGACCCTGTGTAACCACAGAGGTCACACATCCACAAAGTCAGACCTGGACAAGTGGTTTTCAGAAGATTCCCTGAAGTGTTACATTTTTGTGCTATTTGCTTCTTTTTAACTTTTATGGGGGAAATATAGATTCTTAAGAATTTGCAAAAATGGGACAAAGAGGTCTCCCTATAATCTTCATCTTATTTTTTTCAATAGGAATTTTTAAAAGTTAGCAACTAAAGGAATGATTTTCCTTGCTGTTGCGTTTAGGACAGCCGCAGTCTGGGAACTGGTGTTATTTCCCTCAGATATCAGGCCTGGAAGAGCTTCCCTGACCAGCAGACACTGGTGCCCTTGCTCTCTTGTTTCTAGAACATCCTGAACTCACCTTATCAAAGAATCCGACAGATGGCACCACAGTTGCTGGCTTGTTTCCCTCTTATCACCAGTGCGTGGCCTATGAGAAAAGACGAAATGTGTCTGTTCTCTCTTAGATGATTTCAAGACTGGCAAACTCCTGGCACAAAGCAAGTGACCAATGAACATGTAAGGCCACAAGCAAGCAAGTAACCCAACTGGCTGGAGATATTGCAAGGCCAAAGGATGATCAAAATCAAGCTGCTTTTTATTTAATATTCTTGTTTTATTGCAGTCCAGATTTGCAAGCATTCTGCAGATGCAATCTGTAAAAGTTAGCTCGAATTTATGTTAGTAGTTTGAAATTCACAACTAAAAAGATGAAACAGATGTTCAGGAATTTGGATGGTGTGGGGCTTGGTTGTAAATATCAAGCTGAGTACCAATGGCAAATCCTGTATGGTCTCTTCTTGGAAGTTTGCAGCAACGATTTTTAGACTGAGGGAGATATAAAGAAAAAAAATAAGGTCTATGATTCTTTTAGTGGTTTAAAAATTATTAAAATCTGAGAAAAAGCAGGTTTTAGGGTTTGTGAGCCATTATAATGCCTGAGCAGGAAAGATGATTTTTTTCACATTAACTTCCTCTTATTGAGAGCGAAACAAGTGAAAGTTCAGATGAGCTATTTTTGAATTTATTTTTTCAAGGGGAATTCATAGTCTTTATCTACTTGTCACCCAAAATGTACCACAGCCATCTCACTTTTAAACAAGGGCTAGAAGATCGATGTCTCTCGGAGCAGGTCTTTGCTGACTGGGAGAAACACAAAGCAAATAGCAAAATCACAATTTGTGTTGCCATCGAGTTACCAACATCTCTTCTCCAGGTTAGTACTGTTTTGGATAATCATGGTGCTATCCTTATGTGACTCTGAGCAGGACAAATCTGGGTTTTAAAGAACTGATTGTTGCTTTGACTTTTTAGAGCTATTCATTTCTAAAACCCAGAGCAAGACCCTGTAGTTACAAACTTAAGTGAATCAGACAATTGGATAAATATACACACAAAGAACCAGACCCGCTGAGAACAAAAATGGCTCCACTTTGTAACCCTATAATTTATAACTTGCATAGCTACAAAAGGGGCAGTGGATCCTAAATTACCCTTTTTTTTTTTTTTTCCCATGTTGAAATCACTGTGCATAAAGTCATCTCTTAGACTGAGAAGCCAGCAAGTGGCTGGTGTTATTTCTTCCTACATTTAGAACGGTTTCTGAAAAGATGATCGCTGGGTGACCCAGCACCTCTCACACTGATGCAAGCATTATCAGCCTTCTGTGCCACTCCCAGCCACTCGTGGTTCCTCACGCTTGCTGCATAATCCGCATGAGGTTCATTGTGGAAACTGAACCACCCTATGGCTGACGGCTGGGTGCCAGCACCTCCTATCAGCTTTGCTGCCTCCCAGTTAATGACAGCTACGGAGCCACCTCCAGACTGCCTCCCTGTGTCCTTGAGAGACTTTCTCCTGGCTCCCCCCTCACCACAGTACTCATATGGGTGGATTCAAGAGGCTCAGGGCCCGCTACTCTTATGCTGTATTGATGATTGGACCATATTATTTACTTCCTGCTCTTTCTCTCCACACAGATTTAGATTGGTAAATGCAGCGAGTTCCTAGTTTAGAACAGGACTGTGTTTCAAAGTTTACTTGTAAATCTATTGGAAATTTAAGAAGATATTTCTCTAGAAACAAGGGGGAAAAAAATGGTTGGTTAAGTCCTGCAGGCATCCTGTAAAAAAGGCCAAGTGGTAGAACTGAAACAATATAGCTCTTCAGTGAAAAAGAAAACACTGACAATGAAGCAAAAGTGTTGTACTTCAAGCTACATATGATAAATTGGGCCCCAGACTGTATAAGCCCATTCACAGCAGCCGGATGAAAGAAAGTAGGAGAGGCCTGGGTCCCTAGTCATGTGGACGTAGTAGGAGAAAATCTAGTGAGATTGAGAAAAGACATGAAAAGAAAATGAAACAGCACAAGGATACAACGTGAGCTACCGTGGATGTGTCAGGGGCAGTGTGGACGATTTCAGGACAACCACATGCCTGCTATCACCTGAACACGCTGTGGCCAGTAACCGTGGCAGCAAAGTGAGTGTAGAGAGGATAGGGGAGCTAGAAGCCCTCCTCTACCTGGTGACCACTGAGAAAGCAAGTGTGTCCTGATCTAGCAAGAAATATTCTCTTACCAAAGCCTGTTTTTAGTACAGGGTTTCCCCAACCTTTCTGACCATGAGAATCATTTGAACCACTTGCCAAAATACAGATTCTCAGGTCTTCCTTTGAGACTGACTCACAATCACATAATTATGAGGATTACCAATCAGTGCACAGCCACACCAGTGATGGAAATGCCACTTCACTTCTTTGGTTCTCTTTAAAGCTCATTAACCCATCGCATTATGAGAAAAACAATAGACAAATCCAAAAGGAGAGACACGCTACAAGCTATCTAATCAGTACTTCTCAAAACCGTCAAAGTAAAGGCATGTCTAAGAAACTGGTTTCCTGTTGAAGACATAGGATCTTATTTTTTCAGTCAGCTTTCTAACAGTCTCTCTCCTTTAGTTAGTGTATTTATTTATTTGTAAAGATGATAATTGTGGGTTTGTAAAAATACTGATTTATTTGGCTGCACCAGGTCTTAGTTATAGCATTCGGGAACTTCAATCTTTGTTGTGGCATGGGGGAATTTTAGTTGTGGTATGTGGCATCTAGTTTCTGACCCAGGACTGAACCCAGCCTCCCTGCTTGGGAGTGTGGAGTCTTAGATACTGGACCACAGGCAAGTCCCTAGGTAGTATATTTAAGCCATTCACATTTAGAGTGGTTGTCAGGATAGCTGGATTAATATATAGCATGCTTGTAACTTTTCTCTTCATTTGTTCTTTGCTTCATTCTCTGTATTCTTCTTTCTTTAGTTTCGATCAAGCGTTTTACTTGCTTCTGTTTTATGTTCTCCTAAGCATTATCAATGGGCATCCCTGGTGGCTCAATGGTAAAGAGCCCGCATGCCAATGCAGGTTTGATCCCAGGGTCAGGAAGAACCCCTGGAGAAGGAAATGGCAACCAACTCTAATATTCTTGCCTGGGAAATCCCATGACCAGAGGAGCCTGGTGGGCTATAGTCGATAGGGTTGCAAAAGAATTGGAAATGAGTTAGCATCTGAACAACAGCATAAGTGGAAGGAGCGACAGATTTCATGTGCTTGGCTGCTCAGGTGTGTCCAGCTCTTTGCCACCCCATGGACTGTAGCCCACCAGGCTCCTCTGTCCATGAGGATCCTCCAGGCAAGACTACTGGGGTGGATTTCCATGCCCTCCTGCAGGGATCTTCCCAACCCAGAGATCGAACCCAGGTCTCCTGCACTGCAGGCAGATTCTTTACCTTCTGAGTCACCAGGGAAGCCCAAACAACGAAGAATATCAATTATACTCTTAACTTTTTTCTTTAGTGAAACTCAGTTACTGTATCAGTAAAATGGAATACTTCCTAGATTACAGACATCTTGTGAGAATTAGAAATAGTGCAACGAGCCATATATTAGCTTCTCATTCCTCCTGTTACATTAAATAGCTAATGCTTACGGAATAATTGGGCCGGATGTGCTCAAGCACTAAGTTTCTATTGGCTTATTTCATCTACATACAGTGTATTGATATAGATACTAATTCTTTATAAATGAAGAAAGGAGGCATAGAGAAGCTAAGTAACTTGCCTCGGGTCACACAACTGGGATTTGACAGAGGTGGCATTTGAATCCAGGTAATGTGGTCCCAGGGTCATGCTCACTTCCTACACTCCAAAGAGGAATTTCCATAGTGTGTTTAGAAGACAGTAAGCAGGTTAATTTGATTGATAAGTGAATTTGCTTTGGGGTAAATTTGAAGAAAAACTAGTATATATTCAAAATACATTAAACTGAATAATAATATAGGATAGAGATCTTTTTGGAAGTAATGTCTGTATAAAATTTAAAAATACAGTTGTTTAAAAATCTGGGTACATGGGACTTTCAGCCAACTGAAATAAATTGACCTTCAACTGGAAAATTTGTATCTGGATCTTTCCCAGGAAATCCAAGCTGGTATTCAGCCTTACTTGCAATTTTTATTATATAATCTTATGTGTTTATTAGAATAAATTATAAATGCTGAATTTGTTTAAAATATTCTGAATCTGATAAATTTCCTTTGTATTTTCTTTAACCTGTAAGCCTAGTTGGGCATATTAATTAAGGAAAGACATTTTAATTGAATCAGCTATTTTTGCCCAATGTGATAGCATGTCATTTTGAACTGCTTTCTTAAATGATTAATCCATAAGGCTTTACTACAAAGAAGAAATGCTGAAACTTACATAAGGGTGTTGAAACTTATATAAGTTCTGTTTTTAACTAAATATTTAGAAATCCTCTACACAGAAATCAATTGGTTATGCTTTTAATTTCAACATGAGCGCACAATTACACATTATTTGCTGCTTAGCTAATAGTCATAGTTATCTCTCCATTATGTTTATAATACCTTTTGAGATTATTATTCATTATTAAAACATCCTCTAATGGGATTAAAAACTCAACATTAAGAGATTTTTGAGAGCTCTTAAATGCAAAAAAAAAAATTATTAAAAATGCTGAACTGAAAAACTATCTGGCAAGGCAGCAAACTCAAAACTAAAATCCCTTTGCAGTAGCCATTTATGTTTTATTTGCCATTCCACTGCAAACCATGTGAAAGCAGATGCCTAATCAGATGGCAAGATTTCTGTGTTTGGATAATGATAAATACATAAAGACTAAAATTGGTTTCAAAAGCACTCTGAATAATTATCTAAAATCAAAATGCTTTTTGTACTTAATGGAATAATATTCTCCTAATAGAGTCTTTCTGTTGCTTACTGTTTAGGGAATTCCAAAAGAGTTTCCTATATCCAAAACATTATTGGAGTTCCTTCAGTGAGACCTGGGCTGCAATCTGTTCAGATACCTTCATTATACAAAAGAGCTATCACTGTAAAATGTATGGCTCCATCATAACCTAATACAACACAGTGATTTGCAATATGGTGATTACCACTGTGATTTGATTCATTAATTCTCAGTAACAGTTGTTAATCAGCTCATTAAGCAAGTATTGTACAGAAGATTTCATCCAGGGGAACCTCTTAAAAATCACTAAATGTCTTCTTTTGTATGGGGAGGAAAGAGGAAATAGGTTTAATGCCAGAGGAGTAGCCTAAAAATATGGCAGCTTTTCAACTATAACAAAGTTTTGAATAATTATGCTTTCATGAAACTGTACATTCTGGGCACTTTGTGCCTTCTCCAGAAATGTGTTCACAGCTAGAAAGCTCCTCCCATTTGGCTTCCCTGTATTCTGCAACTATTTTATTATCGGGATGTAGAAAGGGATTCAGTCCTACATCTCACACCTCACCAACATCCCCCTGCTTTTTCTTTCTTCTATAGAATGTAATTTAATAATGTATTTCAGGTATTTGAGATCTTGAGGATTAAATTTAAATACAATTTTAGTATTGTATTAGTTGATTTTCAGCAACTTCGTTTTTCTTGAGACATGCAGTATGTGAATGCCTATGAGTGATAAGCAAGTTACAGTTCTTTGATGATAATAAAAATTTCCAACTTATTCCCAGTTTACAAAGAAATTTCAAGGGCGTGATTTAATTTGACCCATATAAAACCTGAAAAGGTGTTACTATTAGCCTAATATGTCCCACAAGAAACCTAAAGTTCAAGTCAAGTACTTGTCCAAGTTGAAAAGTTTGCATGTTCAATATTGTTTAGTTTATATACAATAAAACTATTGTATATAAAATAAATCAACAACAAGATCCTACCACAGGAATCTATATTCAGGAAACTATATTCAATATCTTATAATAAACTATAATGCAAAATGACATGAAAAGAATATATATATATGTGTGTAAAACAATTGTTGAATACCAGAAAATAATACAAGATTGCAAATTAACTATATTTCAATTTTAAAAAGGAATAAAAAGAAAAGTTTGTGTGTTCACATATTATAATGACAAATTCATGCTTTTATTAGTACAACATGAATTTTCTCAATAACTATGCTAAAGCTAGCAGTCTCCCTAAGAAATGTCTTATCCATACCTGAAGCAGGAGGTTTTAAGCCCAAGGGTAAGAGAGATCTTCTTAATGCTTAGTGGGGGAAGTGGTATAAAATGAAACTTAAAGAAAAGCTTCACTTTGGAAAGCACAACTGTGTTTACATTTTCCCAATACACTGTAAAGTCATCTGTCTAGGGTCAAGCAACCGAATGACTGAGTAGGCTTATTGGATCAGAGCCAATCAAGCGTGTACCTGAAATTGTTCCACTAGAACTCTGATACCAGCATCTTCTTCCACAGTAGGTGCAACGGCTCATGAAGCATGCTGAGTGCTTGAAGTTTCTCCCTTCTGAAATGAGACAGCTTCTGCTAATTGCTTGCCCAGCCGCATACTGCGCGATCCACCTGGCCGCTCCCATCTCTTAAGTGGTCTAAGGACTGATACTGAAAATAAGCTGATGATTTGCATGAGAAACAAGACATTGATGAACTCCAGAGAAATCCACCCATGTATAAACCAATCCAAATAGGCATTTGCTAATACAATTTAATTTCCGGTTCTCGTGTATCGATTGAATTGATCAGTATTAATTTAGATTTGTTAGTGGCTGGACCTATTGTGTATTAGTTCTGCTCTTTGTCAACTTGTTAATTTCAGTGAATAGTATCTCAGACATTGCAAATGAACAACTTAAAATGTTCATTCTTAACAGTGTAAATGTGTAACATTACTTTATTATGTTTTAAATAAACAGACCACATCACATTCACAAACTTACACTCTTCTTGCCCAAAGAATTTCAACCTACGCGCACAAGGCACAAGTTTTTATGTTAACAAAATCAAAATAGTAACAACACTGTCGGAAAAACCAGCCTCCCGATGTTGATGAGGATCATGTTTCTACAACCTTTTGAAATCACACCATATCCAACTCTGCCCCCAAATATAACTTTAATGGAAGAAGAAAGCCACAGTTTCTCATCAGGCTCAATAGTGCTCTGTCAAATTTTTAAAAGAAAAAAAAAAGATAATGTTAAAATTTCCTAAGTGGCAACTGAACATCTCCTTTGGTATTTCTATATTCCATTTGCTGCACTGGGGTTACGTTTTGTCCTCTACCTTGTAGGTGTGGCTGTTCCCCTTGACTCTTGTTCAAACTAAAAGGATAACATTTCATAGAGTAGACTTTGGGAAATTCTGTCTTAGAGAAATAGTCCATCAAGAAACTAATTTTTATTTCCTTATTGTGCCAGAGATGCCACCGGCCACATAATTGCAGTGGTGGATAATTCTGGTATCTGAATCTCATAGAGTAACTGAGCAAGTAAAGTTCAGTTCAGTCACTCAGTCCTGTCCGACTCTTTGCAACTCCCTGCAGCACACCAGGCCTCCCTGTCCATCACCAACTCCCAGAGTTTATTCAAACTCATGTCCATTGAATTGGTGATGCCATCCAACTATCTCATCCTCTGTCGTACCTTTCTCCTCCTGCCTTCAATCTTTCCCAGCATCAAGGATTTTTCAAATAAATCAGTTTTTCACATCAGGTGGCCACAGTATTATAGTTTCAGCTTCAGCATCAGTCCTTCCAATAAATATTCAGGACTTATTTCCTTTAGGAGTGACTGGTTGGATCTCCTCGCAGTCCAAGGGACCCTCAAGAGTCTTCTCCAACACCACAGTTCAAAAGCATCCATTCTTCAGTGCTCAGCTTTCTTTATAGTCCAGATCTCACATCCATACATGACTACTGGAGAAACCATAGCTTTGACGAGACAGATCTTCGTTGCAAAGTAATGTCTCTGCTTTCTAATATGCTGTCTAGGTTGATCATAGCTTTTCTTCCAAGGAGCAAGCATTTTCTAATTTCGTGGGTGCAGTCACCATCTGCAGTGATTTTGGAGCCTGAAAAAATAAAGTCTGTCACTGTTTCCCCATCTATTTGTCATGAAGTGATGGGACCAGATACCATGATCTTAGTTTTCTGCATGTTGAGCTTTAAGCCAACTTTTTCACTTTCCTCTTTCACTTTTATCAAGAGGCTCTTTATTTCTTCCTTGCTTTCTGCCATAAGGGTGGTGTCATCTGTGTATATGAGGTTAAGTCCTCTACCTTGTAGGTGTGGCTGTTCCCCTTGACTCTTGTTCAAACTAAAAGGATAACATTTCATAGAGTAGACTTTGGGAAATTCTGTCTTAGAGAAATAGTCCATCAAGAAACTAATTTTTATTTCCTTATTGTGCCAGAGATGCCACCGGCCACATAATTGCAGTGGCGGATAATTCTGGTATCTGAATCTCATAGAGTAACTGAGCAAGTAAAGTTCAGTTCAGTCACTCAGTCCTGTCCGACTCTTTGCAACTCCCTGCAGCACACCAGGCCTCCCTGTCCATCACCAACTCCCAGAGTTTATTCAAACTCATGTCCATTGAATTGGTGATGCCATCCAACTATCTCATCCTCTGTCGTACCTTTCTCCTCCTGCCTTCAATCTTTCCCAGCATCAAGGATTTTTCAAATAAATCAGTTTTTCACATCAGGTGGCCACAGTATTATAGTTTCAGCTTCAGCATCAGTCCTTCCAATAAATATTCAGGACTTATTTCCTTTAGGAGTGACTGGTTGGATCTCCTCGCAGTCCAAGGGACCCTCAAGAGTCTTCTCCAACACCACAGTTCAAAAGCATCCGTTCTTCAGTGCTCAGCTTTCTTTATAGTCCAGATCTCACATCCATACATGACTACTGGAGAAACCAAAGCTTTGACGAGACAGATCTTCGTTGCAAAGTAATGTCTCTGCTTTCTAATATGCTGTCTAGGTTGATCATAGCTTTTCTTCCAAGGAGCAAGCATTTTCTAATTTCGTGGGTGCAGTCACCATCTGCAGTGATTTTGGAGCCTGAAAAAATAAAGTCTGTCACTGTTTCCCCATCTATTTGTCATGAAGTGATGGGACCAGATACCATGATCTTAGTTTTCTGCATGTTGAGCTTTAAGCCAACTTTTTCACTTTCCTCTTTCACTTTTATCAAGAGGCTCTTTATTTCTTCCTTGCTTTCTGCCATAAGGGTGGTGTCATCTGTGTATATGAGGTTACTGATCTTTCTCCCAGCAATCTTGATTCCAGCTTGTGCTTCCTCCAGCCCAGCATTTCTCATGATGTACTCTGCATATTAGTTAAATAAGCAGGATGACAATATACAGCCTCGATGTACTCCTTTTCCTATTTGGAACCAGTCTGTTGTTCCATGTCCGGTTCTAACTGTTCCTTCCTGACCTGCACACAGACTTCTCAGGAGGCAGGTCAGGTGGTCTGGTATTCCCATCTCTTTCAGAATTTTCCATAGTTTATTGTGATCCACACAGTCAAAGGCTTTGCCGTATCCAATAAAGCAGAAGTAGATGTTTTTCTGGAACTCTCTTGTAAAGTATATTTAGGTTATTGTGAAAATAGTCAGATTCAGACCACAAACCTATATGATTTTTTTCCTGCAACTTGGTGAGTGGAGCAAAGAGATTAAAACATGTTTTTCTACTCTGGGCAATCACATCAAGATGACTTTGTGGATGTAATGTCTCAGAGATAGTTTGTGCTTGCATGAAATTCAGCATGGTTTCCTCATGAGTCAGGAAAGGAAAAGGATAAATGGTCATGGAGTGGAAGAACTTTATTTATTCTCTTTAAAATCTTTCCCTCTTGAAGACAAATATTATGGCCTAGATAAAATAATGGAAAAGGTAGTTTGCATTCTGGCTCTTCTTCTGGCACATTCTTGGAGAGGCATCTTCAACATCAGGAGGAATAGTCCAGCTTGTTTATTATATCTACAAGGATGGCATAATTTGACCTATCTAGTTAACATTATAGACTCAAAATACAATTATATGCTTATCACAGCTATTTTAATAAGACCATTAAAACTTATAGGCCGATATCACCTGAGATGACAAATACAACAATTTACCATTTTTTATTATTATAATCTGTCTGTAAATGGTCAGTCTAAGCCTAAATGGACCGTATGTTATTACCAGAGATACTGGGTTTAAGCTTTGGGGAGAAAGAGCCTAAAGATCTATGACTAGAGCAGGAAGTTTAGAAGAGATTAAAGATAGGATCTGTAGATGAGATTAAGTGAAAATGCATGTTAGTCCCTCAGTCCTGTCTGACTCTTCAACTTCAGGGACTGTAGCCCACCAGGCTCCCCTGTCCATGGGGTTTTCCAAGAAAGAATACTGGAGTGGGTTGGCATTTCCTCCTCCAGAGATTCTTGCCAACCCAGGGATCAAACCCATGTCTCCTGCATCTCCTGCATTGGCAGGCAGATTCTGTACCACTGAGCCAGTGGGGAAGCCCAAGTAACAATAATTACCTCCATTTCAGAGAAGCGATAACTAAACCTATCTAGGTTATTCGATAATTTGCTGGGATGGTTATAGATAAGGAGCTCTTTATCAATTAAAACTAAACCTTCAATTAGTCATGGTTCACTATGCTCCCACTTTTAGGAAAAATAGGTCAGTCATAAGAAAACAAGCTGAGATCAAAGGTTTAGTTAAAAAACAATTTTTAGAATTCACTCTATGTTTTTCTAAATCATTAAAAAGGAATTCATTTTATATCAAATTTTATTCATCCTCAGCCAACAACATTTCCTAATGTATTTTGAGTGGTTTTCCACAAGGGAAGAAACACAATGCTGTATTAGTGAGGACCTTTTTGGATATAAGTCACAGAAAACCCAACCCAATTGGTTCATGCTTGCCAGGCAGCCTTAGTGGTAACGATCCCACCTGCCAATGCAGAAGAGGTAAGAGAGGAGGTTTGATCCCTGGGTTGGGAAGATCCCCTGGAGGAGGGCATGGCAACCCATTCCAGTATTCTTGCTTGGAGAATCCATGGACAGAGGAGCCTGCTGGGCTACAGTCCAGAGGGTCACAAAGAGTGGGATTCGACTGAAGTGGCTGAGCACAACTAAACCTCAGGTGGATCAAGGACAGTTGGATCCAGCTTATGGGGACCTGTGCTCTGTCTTTTGGCTTAACATGTATTCATTTGAGTTGATCTTCAGACCTTGACTTGTGACAGAAACAGCTGCCAGCAGCCCCATAACCAGCTTCTCCCAAGTTCAAATCCACAAGAAATAGTGGATACTTCTTTCCTAGCAATGAGGACAGACCCAGATTACATGTGACTGGCCAAAGTGAGTTTCTGCCTAGCTCTTGGATGACTTTTGGATTGGCCAGAATTGGGACAGCAAAGCAATAAATGTCCACTAAAATTATTCATTATTCTTTGGGGGCAGTGATAAAGGAGCTCATTGACTTGGCTTTTATGAGTATTTGTATCTTTATACAATGCCTGGCATGTAGCAGATACTCAATAAATGTCTCCTTAACTGAACGTGAACTTTTCCATTAGTTAATAATTATAAAAATTCTAAATCTCATGGGGAAAAAGAAGCTGGACCTTAAATTGGTAGCAAAATAAGTGAAGTCGCTCAGTCGTGTCTGACTCTTTGCGGCCCCATAGACTGTAGCCTACAAGGCTCCTCTGTCCATGGGATTTTCCAGACAATAGTACTGGAGTGGATTGCCATTTCCTTCTCCAGGGGATCTTCCCAACCCAGGGCTCGAACCTAGGTCTCCTGCATTGTAGACAGACGCTTTACCATCTGAGCCACCCAGTAGAAATAAATCGAAGTCAGTGATTGCATGGAATCAGAACACTGTGCATTAAAGTCCTTTCCATGGAACATTATGTCCTTAAAATGTTCTGTAAGGAAGTGAGATTGGGAAATAGATGATTGCCACATCCCTGTCTTATAGATTCCCAACTATTATAACCATAGTAAGAATCCCAAGAATCTATGGATAATAAGGATGACTTTCCATTATTATTCAAGTTTCTCAAATTGGGAGGCAATAGTCTGGAGTTTTACAAAGTAGGCTACAGATAAGACTGCTAGGGGGCTTGGCTTACACGGGGAATAGTAGGTTTTTGGACACATGATGACATCAAGGAAATTTTTTTCAAATAATGCAAATGTTCAGAAGTAAGGAATTAGTTTAATTACTAAAGAGTGGAATACTACCAGGCCACAAAAATCATAAATGTTTATATTTGCTATCAGGAAAAAAGCCAGTGGTATATAATGTACATAAAGCAGGCTGTAAAATAAAAGTCTATTGTCTTACTGCATTTTCTTTATAAAACAATGAAAAAATAGATATTTGTATGCAAAAAAGTGTCTGAAGTTGTACAACAATAAGGTAACAAATGAGGGGGTAGTTATTTATGGTAAAATTTTACTTTTTTTTTTTTAACTTCTTTGCATCTTCAGGATGTGGGTATGTGTGTGTGTAAAATTTTTTGAGTTATTTTAACTTGTTCAAAACTTACTATAAGTACTATTGTACTACTTCTCAAGCTTTTTCCCTTTCTAATTTGAACATTAGTTGGTGCACTTTTAACATCATGAGAAATTTCAAACTCATAAGCCTTTATTCTTTTCTCAAAAATAAAGCTACTTCTAGGTGCTACAGAAGTTAAAAAAAAAAAAAAAAGGATTGTAGGCAAAGCACTTCAAAAAGTCCTCAACCGATTCATTTTTTTCAGCTGCCTCAGTACCAGATTTCAATAGACTACATGAATCAGGACAACTTGACATTAACATCAGTCCAATAGAGATGTCAAAAGTATAGGGTGCAATTAGGAGCTGGAAAATAACAAAGTGATGGAATATCATCAAATCACATCAGAGATTGTAATAGCACTTGACACCAGCCACCTAATGAAGCTGATTGAACTATTCAACAGCTTTTATTTCAGGGATAAAAGGATGGAGGTGGTGCAGGGAGGACCTTCCTGGGCAATAGAAAGATGGAATCAGTGACAGAATACCCTCAAAAGGAGCTCTCTTCAAAATGCTGAGTTGAAATAATGCTGCATACCCTTGGGTCAGCATAGGCTTGAACTCTGCACTCTCAGGTCAAAGACGCAGCAGGCAGCAAGACAGGATGCTTAGAACCACATCTGGGAAATCAGATCAGGTCTATCAACTATGATGAAAGACTCTAAAGACAGTGGAAGCATCTCTCTCTTAGTCTCATTTTTTTCCTACATCTGCTATTTTATCTGGATAAAGATACAGGCCGATGCTGCTATGGAAATTGCCTTGCATTAATTCCAAATAAAAAGGAAATAACAAAGCCTTGGTATGAGTCAAATCAGCAAAAGTGTGTTGGGATCAGTTCTTACCTAGAAGTCAAATAGCTCTTGGGTGAGCAAGTGCTGAAAAGACATCTTTCCTTTAATAGTTTATTATTAAAAATTTTGAACACAAAGCTGAGAAAATAATACAGTGAGCACTAATACACCCACAACCTAGATACAGCAATCGTTTGATCATTTGAGTTAGGGGTTAAGATTATTTCTGTAAACTACATTTTTCACTTTGTAATTAGCAAGTCATCTGTGACTGTGTATATAGATCCTATGGAACTATCCTACTGGGCTTCCCAGGTGACTCAGAAGTAAAGAACCCACCTGCCAATGCAGGAGACACAAGAGATATGGGTTTGATCCCTGGGTCAGGAAGATTTCTTGGAGAAGGAAATGGCAACCCACTCCAGTATTCTTGTCTGAAAAATCCCATGGACAGAGGAAACTGATGGGCTATAGTCCATAGGGTCACAAAAGAATCAGACATGACTTTTCAACAACAAATCCTACTGTAATAGATATTTTATCCATTGCTGATTGGTACCTGAATCAATTATTTATTAGGAGATTCAAAGAGGGAATTTCTACTTCTGTCATCATTTCTACATTTATTTGGATGATAAAATTGAAGGATATAAAAGAACTCAGGATGTTTACAATGCAGCATGAACAATGCCCAGACCACTGGAGATTAGTCAACATATGAAAAAATGGAAAAGATGACCAAGTCTCAGGAAAAGAGGTAATTGTGGAGATAAACCCTGAGATTCTGGAATTACAGGTAGGAGTTATAAAGCAATTACAAGGAGTATTACAATTATTAGGAACATATATAAATATAGCTATGATAAACAAGTAAAAAATCTTAACAGAGGGATAGAAACTATTTTTAACTACTGAAAAGAATGAAAAGAGAAAAACAAACTTGGAAGACTTACTACAATCAAGAGGGTAAGATACTGGCATGTGAATATATATCTCGAAGAATGGAACAACTAGAAGAATGGAACAAATCAGGTTGCTTTGGGGATGAAAATGTTATAAAGTTAATTTGTAATGATAGTTGCATAACTCTGTAAACATTAAAATTCATTACCTTGTCTGAAAGTGAAAGTGAAATTTACACAGCTGTGTGCGACTCTTTGTGACCCCATGGACTATACAGTCCATGGAATTCTCCAGGCCAGAATACTGGAGTGGGTAGCCTTTCCCTTCTCCAGGAGATCTTCCACCCAGGGATAGAACCCTAGCAGCTGAGCCAAAAGAGAAGTCCCTTAGCTTGCAGAGTTACCTTGTACAGTTAAAATGAATGACTTCTACTAGATGTAAGTTCAGTTCAGTAGCTCAGTCGTGTCTGACTCTTTGCGACCCCATGAACCACAGCACACCAGGCCTCCCTGTCCATCACCAACTCCCGGAGTTCACTCAAACTCATCTAGTCCATCTAGTCGGTGATGCCATCCAGCCATCTCATCCTCTGTTGTCCCCTTCTCCTCCTGCCCCCAATCCCTCCCAGCATCAGAGTCTTTTCCAAGGAGTCAACTCTTCGCATGAGGTGGCCAAAGTACTGGAGTTTCAGCTTTAGCATCATTCCTTCCAAAGAAATCCCAGGACTGATCTCCTTCAGAATGGACTGGTTGGATCTCCTTGCAGTCCAAGGGACTCTCAAGAGTCTTCTCCAATACTACAGTTCAAAAGCACTCAGCCTTCTTCACAGTCCAACTCTCACATCCATACATGACCACAGGAAAAACCATAGCCTTGACTAGATGGACCTTAGTCGGCAAAGTAATGTCTCTGCTTTTGAATATGCTATCTAGGTTGGTCATAACTTTCCTTCCAAGGAGTAAGTGTCATTTAATTTCATGGCTGCAGTCACCATCTGCAGTGATTTTGGAGCCCCCCACTGTTTCCCCATCTATTTCCCATGAAGTGATGTAAACTATACCTCAATAAAGACATTTGAAAAAGACTTAAATGTAAGTTCTAGAACTGAAAATACAATTTAAAAAATGATGCATTGGTGATGGCAAAAAAAATCAGTGATCTTGGAGATACATCAATAGAAATTTTCTAACAATATGAAAAGAAAAAGAAAAAAATTAACAGACCCTCAGTACCTGTTGATTAATTTCAAAGACTGATCAAAATCCCAGAAACAGAGGAGAGAAAATGAGTGAATCTCAGAAAAAATAATAACCATAATTTTATAAATATGATGAAAGACATAAATTACAAATTCAAGAAGCTTAGTGAATCTCAAGCAAACTAGATGCATAAATACAAAGAGAGCTACATTATATCTTAGACACATCGAACTGCTGAAAATCAAGATAAAGGGGAAAAGTTGAAAACAGAAACTTGTTGCCAGAAAAACAATAATATAGAAAAAATAGGAATCAATAGTCTTCTCATTAAAGAAAGTCAAAGCACAGTGGAATAATATCTTCAAGATGGTAGATGGAGTAGAGGGGAAACGAAAACCCCAAATTCTATGCACAGCTAAAATATCTGTCATAAATTTAAACATAGAGAAATTTGCATGTAAATCAGGGTTAAGAGAATTCATCATCATCAGACCTGTACTACAACCAATTGTAAAAGGAAGTTTTTCAGGTTTAAGTGAAATGAAGGAAGGTTACATTTTCAGAAAAAAATAAAATAATGATAAAAATATGGGTAAATATTAAAGAAAAATTTCTTCTCAATATCTTTAAAATTGTAAGTTACTTAAAAAACTTAATTGTATTTATAGTATACATTACTGTAATAAATAAGTCAAACACAGCAAAAAAGATTATGTAAAAGATAGACTTACATCATTGGGCATTAAGTAATACAATGTTGATTCTAAAATTCTGTTAAAATTTTAAAAGATTATTGTAATCTCTATTGCAATTGCTAAAAATCATGTAAAGAGGTATAGCGTTATAAAAAGCTAATAGACAAATTTAAGTTCTAAAATAATTATTTAACACCAAAGATATACAGAAAAGGAAGAAAAGAGGAACAAAAAGTGGATGGAAACCAAAAACAACAGCAAAACGTTAGCTATAAATCCAAACATATAGTAAATGTTAAATGACTAAGCCCTTAAATGTCAGAGATTAACAGAACGGAAGAGCAATACTCCACCATATGCTGCCTATAACAGATACACTTTAAACATAAAGATACAAATAGCTTGAAAGTAAAAGGGTGAAAATACACATTATGCAAACACTGAGCATGAGAATTATTCCATGAGCATATGAATGTGAGATCAAATAAATTTCAAGACAGAGTATTATTAGAGGTAAGAGAGATATTTTGAAATGACAAAAGGATCAATTCCTCTGGAAGATATAACAATTATAAGTATATATGTAATAACAAAGCTTCAAAATACATGAGGTAAAAATTTCCAGATAATTAAAGGAAGAAATAAATAAAAATCACGGATGAAGATTTTAAATAACACCTGTGTGAACAATTGATAGATGAGAAAAAGTATCAAGAATGAAGTTAAAGACCTGAAAATTCACTGTCAAACACAATGACTTGATTGATTTTTTCCCCTAAACCTTTTCTATTATTTTGTTTTTATTTTTTAAATAAAATTGCATATATTTAAGGCATACAAAATGATGATTTGATGTATATCAGTTCAGTTCAGTCACTCAGTCATATCCGACTCTTTGCGACCCCATGAATCGCAGCACGTCAGGCCTCCCTGTTCATCACCATCTCTCAGAGTTCACTCAGACTCACGTCCATTGAGTCCGTGATGCCATCCAGCCATCTCATCCTCTGTCATCCCCTTCTCCTCCTGCCCCCAATCCCTCCCAGCATCAGAGTCTTTTCCAAGGAGTCAACTCTTCGCATGAGGTGGCCAAAGTACTGGAGTTTCAGCTTTAACATCATTCCTTTCAAAGAAATCTCAGGGTTGATCTCCTTCAGAATGGACTGGTTGGATCTCCTTGCAGTCCAAGGGACTCTCAAGAGTCTTCTCTAACACCACAGTTCAAAAGCATCAATTCTTCTGCGCTCAGCCTTCTTCACATTCCAACTCTCACATCCATACAGGACCACAGGATAAACCATAGCCTTGACTAGACGGACCTTTGTCAGCAAAGTAATGTCTCTGCTTTTGAATATACTATCCAGGTTGCTCATAACTTTTCTTCCAAGGAGTAAGCGTCTTCTAATTTCATGGCTGCAGTCACCATCTGCAGTGATTTTGGAGCCCCAAAAAATAAAGTCTGACACTGTTTCCACTGTTTCCCCATCTATTTCCCATGAAATGATGGGACTGGATGCCATGATCTTTGTTTTCTGAATGTTGAGATTTAAGCCAACTTTTTCACTCTCTTCTTTCACTTTCATCAAGAGGCTTTTTAGTGCCTCTTCACTTTCTGCCATAAGGGTGGTGTCATCTGCATATCTGAGATTATTGATATTTCTCCTGGCAATCTTGATTCCAGCCTGTGTTTCTTCCAGTCCAGCATTTCTCATGATGTACTCTGCATAGAAGTTAAATAAGCAGGGTGACAATATACAGGCTTGACGTATTCCTTTTCCTATTTGGAACCAGTCTGTTGTTCCATGTCCAGTTCTAACTGTTGCTTCCTGACCTGCATACAGATTTCTCAAGAGGCAGGTTAGGTGGTCTGGTATTTCCATCTCTCTCAGAATTTTCCACAGTTTATTATGATCCACACAGTCAAAGGCTTTGGCATAGTCAATAAAGCAGAAATAGATGTTTTTCTGATGTACATATATGCATATATATATTGAAATGATTACTACAGTCAAATGAATCAACATATCACTTCACATACTTACCATGTGTATGTGTGTGTGTGATGAGAGCACCTGAAATCTACTTAGCAAATTTCCAGTATTCAATGCAGTACTATTAGCTATAGTCATAACACTGTACATTAAATTTTTACAGGTAATAATCTTACATAACTGCAGCCTTGTACCCTTTGGTCTCCACATTTTCCCACCTCCTTGCCCCTGGTAACCACTGTCCTTCTCTCTGTTTCTATAATTTGACTTTCTTAGATTGCATATAGAACAATACACTCAACAACTTCATACTACATAACATTTACAAGTGAGCATACAGTTTCACCAAAATAGACCATATGCTGGGCCACTGAGTAAGTTTTAATAAATTTCCAAATCTCTAACCATAGTGGAATTGTATTAGAAATTGATAACAATAAAATATTTTCAAAAACATCACATATTTAGGAATTAAGACTTATAATCAACTGTGTCCCATCAAAATTTCCCTTAGGATTCTTTAAACTGACATCAATTACCTTAATCTCATCTTCTACATATTTGTCAGCTGGTCCAACACAGATGTCACTTTCTCCCTGAAGACTTTTTCAGCTCTTTAACCTTAATTTACAAATGGTGAATTCCTTCACCTGCTGTTCCCTTGGAAAACTTTATCTATTTCTTTCTTGTGACACATATTACTCTGTGTTTTATCCACTGGTGTATATTTCTCTCCCCATGAAGTGTCAGTTTCACGTATTTTGTTTTGATATCCCCAGTTTCTGGTGCAGAGTAGACCCTTGATTAATGTTTGATTGAAAGAAAGACATAGAGGAAGGAAAGAAAGAAGGAAGGGAAGGAGGGAAGAGGAGGAGAGAAAGAAGCCTAAACTTAAGTTGGATCTTTTAAAATATAAACATATAATTCTAAGCCCCAAAAGACAAATGTTTTATTTTGTCTTCTAATCTAGAAAGTGATTGGGACATATTTTTAATAGCTAAAAAAAAATTCCTGGTGTGAAAAGAGTGGGACCTAAAGAGAATTTTTATGACAGAACCAGCTTAATTTTTTTTTTCCATGCATATAGCTGGTTTCACAGCCAACATTTAGACAAAGTAATTTTAAGGGCATCTGTGTCAGCTACCCACACTGATTTCAGTTATCAAAGGATTAGTTGAAAAATATAATAATTTATTTCTCCAAATATGGATATAGCTTGGGGAAAAAAAATGCAGTCTATCAAGAGTATACGGAATCCACAGAGGTCTAGAATAAAGTAATATATATCTGAACCAATTTCACTCTAAGCATTATCTCACTGACTTAAGTGCTAAGAGGTGCTGGCTTTGCTAAGACTTTATCCCTACAAAGTCTGAACTGGGAATATTTCATCCTTGTAAGTAATTTATGACTAACTTGCTGAATGTTAAAGGTAAATATATGTTTATATACAATTATTGCTACAATTATTTTAAAACAACTTGTGGGATTGTTTTAAGAAGGAATTATACTTAAATCTTTAATCTAGATGACAGTATTATTGATCATTTAATAATTAGCTTGTATTTACTTCCATCCTTGAGCGGGGACTTTTAGACTAGGTTGGAAAGAATCATTTGTGTCTTAAAGTCTACCTGAAGCAGGTATCATCTCTGTTAATGGAGGACCTTTCCATACATGTGTAACAAGAACTCATTCAAAATATCTGTGAAGAAGGAGTTCCAGGGTGGTTCATTGGCTAGGACTCAGCAATTTCCCAGCTGAGGGCCTGGGTTCTATTCCTAGTCTAAGATCTCACAGGTTGTATTCCTACTAATGGAAATAAGATCCCACAGATGTGGCAAAAATAGTGGTAAAGGTTGGGGGTGGGAGCGGATCAGGGGGGA
>SJYX01012590.1:0-324609 GCA_006410675.1 Oreotragus oreotragus | reverse complement strand
TTAAATAAGCAGGGTGACAATATACAGGCTTGACGTATTCCTTTTCCTATTTGGAACCAGTCTGTTGTTCCATGTCCAGTTCTAACTGTTGCTTCCTGACCTGCATACAGATTTCTCAAGAGGCAGGTTAGGTGGTCTGGTATTTCCATCTCTCTCAGAATTTTCCACAGTTTATTATGATCCACACAGTCAAAGGCTTTGGCATAGTCAATAAAGCAGAAATAGATGTTTTTCTGATGTACATATATGCATATATATATTGAAATGATTACTACAGTCAAATGAATCAACATATCACTTCACATACTTACCATGTGTATGTGTGTGTGTGATGAGAGCACCTGAAATCTACTTAGCAAATTTCCAGTATTCAATGCAGTACTATTAGCTATAGTCATAACACTGTACATTAAATTTTTACAGGTAATAATCTTACATAACTGCAGCCTTGTACCCTTTGGTCTCCACATTTTCCCACCTCCTTGCCCCTGGTAACCACTGTCCTTCTCTCTGTTTCTATAATTTGACTTTCTTAGATTGCATATAGAACAATACACTCAACAACTTCATACTACATAACATTTACAAGTGAGCATACAGTTTCACCAAAATAGACCATATGCTGGGCCACTGAGTAAGTTTTAATAAATTTCCAAATCTCTAACCATAGTGGAATTGTATTAGAAATTGATAACAATAAAATATTTTCAAAAACATCACATATTTAGGAATTAAGACTTATAATCAACTGTGTCCCATCAAAATTTCCCTTAGGATTCTTTAAACTGACATCAATTACCTTAATCTCATCTTCTACATATTTGTCAGCTGGTCCAACACAGATGTCACTTTCTCCCTGAAGACTTTTTCAGCTCTTTAACCTTAATTTACAAATGGTGAATTCCTTCACCTGCTGTTCCCTTGGAAAACTTTATCTATTTCTTTCTTGTGACACATATTACTCTGTGTTTTATCCACTGGTGTATATTTCTCTCCCCATGAAGTGTCAGTTTCACGTATTTTTGATATCCCCAGTTTCTGGTGCAGAGTAGACCCTTGATTAATGTTTGATTGAAAGAAAGACATAGAGGAAGGAAAGAAAGAAGGAAGGGAAGGAGGGAAGAGGAGGAGAGAAAGAAGCCTAAACTTAAGTTGGATCTTTTAAAATATAAACATATAATTCTAAGCCCCAAAAGACAAATGTTTTATTTTGTCTTCTAATCTAGAAAGTGATTGGGACATATTTTTAATAGCTAAAAAAAAATTCCTGGTGTGAAAAGAGTGGGACCTAAAGAGAATTTTTATGACAGAACCAGCTTAATTTTTTTTTTCCATGCATATAGCTGGTTTCACAGCCAACATTTAGACAAAGTAATTTTAAGGGCATCTGTGTCAGCTACCCACACTGATTTCAGTTATCAAAGGATTAGTTGAAAAATATAATAATTTATTTCTCCAAATATGGATATAGCTTGGGGAAAAAAAATGCAGTCTATCAAGAGTATACGGAATCCACAGAGGTCTAGAATAAAGTAATATATATCTGAACCAATTTCACTCTAAGCATTATCTCACTGACTTAAGTGCTAAGAGGTGCTGGCTTTGCTAAGACTTTATCCCTACAAAGTCTGAACTGGGAATATTTCATCCTTGTAAGTAATTTATGACTAACTTGCTGAATGTTAAAGGTAAATATATGTTTATATACAATTATTGCTACAATTATTTTAAAACAACTTGTGGGATTGTTTTAAGAAGGAATTATACTTAAATCTTTAATCTAGATGACAGTATTATTGATCATTTAATAATTAGCTTGTATTTACTTCCATCCTTGAGCGGGGACTTTTAGACTAGGTTGGAAAGAATCATTTGTGTCTTAAAGTCTACCTGAAGCAGGTATCATCTCTGTTAATGGAGGACCTTTCCATACATGTGTAACAAGAACTCATTCAAAATATCTGTGAAGAAGGAGTTCCAGGGTGGTTCATTGGCTAGGACTCAGCAATTTCCCAGCTGAGGGCCTGGGTTCTATTCCTAGTCTAAGATCTCACAGGTTGTATTCCTACTAATGGAAATAAGATCCCACAGATGTGGCAAAAATAGTGGTAAAGGTTGGGGGTGGGAGCGGATCAGGGGGGAGGGAAGAAACAAAATATATGGGGAGAATACTGAGTAGAGTGCCTGATAAACTATGGACGGAGGTTCGTGACATTGTTTGTGACATAGGGTTAGGGTTAGGGTTAGGGTTAAGGTTAGGGTTAGGGTTAGACAATCCCCAAGAAAAAGAAATGCAAAAAAAACATAATGGCTGTCTGAAGAGGCCTTACAAATAGCTCTGTAAAAGAAGGGAAGTGAAAAGCAAAGGAAAAAAGGAAAGGTTTACCCATTTGAGTGCAGAGTTCCAAAGAATAGCAAGGAGAGATAAGAAAGCCTTCTTCAGAGATCAATGCAAAGAAACAGAGGAGAACAATAGAATGGGAAAGACTAGAGATCTCTTCAAGAAAATTAGAGATACCAAGGGAATATTTCATGTAAAAATGAGCTCAATATAGGACAGAAATGGTATGGACCTAACAGAAGCATAAGATATTAAGAAGAGGTGGCAAGAATACACAGAAGAACTGTACAGAAAAGATCTTCATGACCCAGATAATCATGATGGTGTGATCACTAATCTAGAGCCAGACATCTTGGAATGTGAAGTCAAGTGGGCCTTAGAAAGCATCACTACGAACAAAGCTAGTGGAGGTGATGGAATTCCAGTTGAGCTATGTCAAATCCTGAAAGATGATGATGTGAAAGTGCTGCACTCAATATGCTATCAAATTTGGAAAATTCAGCAATGGCCACAGGCTTAGAAAAGGTCAGTTTTCATTCCAATCCCAAAGAAAGGCAATGCCAAAGAATGCTCAAACAACTACACAATTGCACTCATCTTACATGCTAGTAAGTAATGCTCAAAATTCTCCAGGCCAGGCTTCAGCAATACATGAACCATGAACTTCCAGATGTTCAAGTTGGTTTTAGAAAAGGCATAAGAACCAGAGATCAAATTGCCAACATCCCCTGGATCATCGAAAAAGGAAGAGAGTTCCAGAAAAACATCTATTTCTGGTTTCTTGACTATGCCAAAGCCTTTGACTGTGTGGATCACAATAAAATATGAAAAATTCTGAAAGAGATAGGAATACCAGACCACCTGACTTGCCTCTTAAGAGACCTATATGCAAGTCAGGAAGCAACAGATAGAACCAGACATGGAATAACAGACTGGTTCCAAATAGGAAAAGAATTACATCAAGGCTGTATATTGTCACCCTGCTTATTTAACTTCTATGCAGAACGCATTATGAGAAACGCTGGGCTGGAGGAAGCACAAGCTGGAATTAATATTGCTGGGAGAAATATCAGTAACCTCAGATATGCAGATGACACCACCCTTATGGCAGAAAGATGCCATAAAGAGCCTCTTGATGAAAGTGAAAGAGGAGAGCAAAAACGTTGGCTTAGAGCTCAACATTCAGAAAACAAAGATCATGGCATCCGGTTCCATCACTTCATGGCATATAGATGGGAAAACAGTGGAAACAATGGCTGACTTTATTTTTATGGGCTCCAAATCACTGCAGATGGTGATTGCAGCCATGAAATTAAAAGACGTTTGCTCCTTGGATGGAAAGTTATGACCAACCTAGACAGCATATTAAAAAGCAGAGACATTACTTTGCCAGCAAAGGTCCATCTAGTCAAGGCTATGGTTTTTCCAGTGGTCATGTATGGATGTGAGAGCTGGACTATACAAAAAGCTGAGCGCCGATGAATTGATGCTTTTGAACTGTGGTGTTGGAGAAGACTCTTGAGAGTCCTTTGGACTGTGAGGAGATCCAACCAGTCCATTCTGAAGGAGATCAGTCCTGGGGGTCCATTGGAAGGACTGATGTTGAAGATGAAACTCCAATACTTTGGCCACCTGATATGAAGAGCTGACTCATTTGAAAAGACCCTGATGCTGAGAAAGATTGAGGGCAGGAGGAGAAGGGGACAACAGAGGATGAAATGGTTGGATGGCATCACTGACTCAATGGACATGGGTTTGTATGGACTCCACGAGTTGATGCCGGACAAGGAGGCCTGGTGTGCTGTGGTTCATGGGGTCGCAAAGAGTCAGACATGACTGAGTGACTGAGCTGAACTGATACTGAGTAAAAAAAAGGAAAAAATTGTCTGGAGAGAACACTGAGCTATACACTGTGTTCTAATTCTGAACCCAGTTTCTGGCTGAGGAAGTAGTAAGAGGGAAAGGGAAAGTGAAATCGCTCTGTCATGTCCAACTCTTTGTGACCCCGTGGACCGTAGCCCACCAGGCTCCTCCGTCCATTGGATTTTCCAGGCGAGAACACTGGAGCAGGTTGCTATTTCCTTCACCAGGAGATCTTCCTGACCCAGGGATTGAACCCGGGTCTCTGGCATTGTAGGCAGATGCTTTACCTCTGAGCCACCAGGCAAGTCCAGTATGAGGGAACCTGGGGGACAAGTAAATATAACTACAACATAAGGTGGTAAGGACTACAAATACTGAAACAGCTAAGAAGAGCCTTAGCAGAATAGCGTGTGGACTGTGAATTCTGTCATGGCAGGAATGATACACTCAGCCACAATATTTCTTTCATAAAAGAGGTGAAAGTGAAAGTCACTCAGTCCTGTCTGACTCTTTGGGATCCCATGGACTATACAGTCCTGAAAGTCACTCAGTCCTGTCTGACTCTTTGGGATCCCATGGACTATACAGTCCAAGGAATTCTCCAGGCCAAAATACTGGAGTGGGTAGCCTTTCCCTTCTCCATGGGATCTTCCCAACCCAGGAATCGAACCAGAGTCTCCTGCATTGCAGGCTGATTCTTTACCAGCTGAGCTACCATAAATTATCCCATAGCAAATCTCCAACGTTCCCTGTACCTCTCACTTTTGGCCGATGGCTATATTTCACATTCACAGAGAAAAGAGAAACAAATAGTGATTCCTTTCATCCCCCATTCCACCAAACAATGTGCACCAACAGCTACAAAGCTGTCCCGGAGACATGCATTGGAATCTATCCCCATGCAACTTCTCAAGAACCTTGCTTCTTTCCTCTCTGGGAGCATCATCAAATCACCTTTATATTTCCTTTCCTAGCATTGTCAATCATGTCTTAAACATCTTTTAAAACAAGCTTTGTCTTGTTCCCTGTGGTCCTCTAACAGTTTGAGACCATCCTGTTTTTCTTTAAGTTTCCTAGCAACATTCCACAGAAGGGTCAACCTTCTCTTCCCCAGCTCCCAGTCTCTCCCATGCATTTTATTTTGTGCTTTGTTTCCCCAACAAATTAGCCCTTATCTAGGTCACAGAGGATAACCTGCAACTTGCCAGAGTCGTGTGGTTCCCCTTTGTGGCTCAGCTGGTAAGAAATCTGCTGCAATGCAGGAGACCTGGGTTTGATCCCTGAGTTGGGAAGGTCTCCTAGATAAGGGAAAGGCTACCTATTCCAGTATTCTGGCCAGGAGAATTCCACGGACTGTATAGTCCATGGGGTCACAAAGAGTCTGACACGACTGAGCGACGTTCACTGCCAGAGTTTTACTGTGGAGGACCACTCCCTGCTCATTCAGGCTTCCTGCTCTCTTGACCCCACAGTCTCACTCTGCTTCCTCTTCACCAGCCCCTCCATTTTATTGTCTTTTGTTGGCCTCTTCTTTGTGCCATCTTCTGAAATGTAGGAATAGCTAAGGTTGAGCCTTTGCCTCTTTCCTGGGTGTACATTCTAGCTCAAAGTGGTCTCCTTAAATCCTGAGGCTTTAGACGCCATCTAACACGTCTGCATCACACCCAAGCATCTCCCTGTCTGCCAGACCCTGCTTGCTGTGTCCCTTGGCTATTCATTCACCTCTGTAATGGGCATGCAGATGATCTGAAGTGCTATAGCCACACTGGGATGGACACCATTGTGTACGTGTCCCCTAAGCTATTCTGTAACCTTTTCTGGGAAGGGTGTTCCAGGAATAGGGTTTCTGGATCATGCAGTTTGTGTGTTTATAATGTAAGTAGTGCTAATTGTTATCCAGACTGGTACCCAGGCACCAGCAGCCCATGACAGTTTTTCAATCCCAGTGGTACTCAGCCTCTCAGGCTCTAATCATATGGGAGGGGGATTTTGAAATTCAGCCACCTAAGCTGTAACCCATATTAATTAAATCAGAATCTCTGGGGTGGGGGAGAGTGATTCCAATATGCAAATAAAGCTGACAATATCTGCTTTATTTTCACATCCTCATCAACACTTGGCTTTCTCAAGCTTTCTAATTTTAGCCTATAAAATAGATTCTGAGTGTGGTCTCATTATTATTTGGATCTGCATTTAATCTTAGGTATTTTATTATTTTCAACATAATAAACCAGTTTTCTCAATACTGTCTCCTCAACCATTTGACCTTTCCCCTTTGACTTCTGATTCTCCAGATTACCAGGCTCTTTGTAAATGGAATGTGGTAACTCCATTTGCTTCACGATACTCATCAAACACGTAATTCTGGAAACTACTTCAGACAGGATGTATCTGTCAAAACTGTTAAAATATTGAGCGCACATGGTATTTTCTCTAGGTGTTTGTGTATACACGTATGTACACGTTTGTATATATGCATATGTGTATGGTGATATTTGATTTTGAAGATAGTGTACAGTTCAGAATTTGAGAGTCCAGATTTTGGTGTCAGACAGACCTAGATTTGAACTCCAACTTCACCATTTACCAGCTCTCTGACCTTGGGAAAGTTACTGAATCTCTAGCTAAGCCTCAGGTTCTTTGTTGAGGCTATGTACATTTGTTGAGATGATTAAATGAGAAAAGGTAGATAAAGCCTGAAACACAATGCCTGACATTATTAAACACTCAGAAAATAGTGACTTTTGTCATTACCATTCTTTGTGATCTGAAACCCACTTGACATATTAGGCGCTATATAGCTCTGGAGTTTAGAGCACTTGCTCGTTCATTGTTGGAACAGATTGAACTTCTCCTTTGAGGGAAAAGCAACATATGCATCTTTTCCAGGTATCCCTGCAGCTCATTTTGGTTGATGGTAACTTGACATTCCACATAGGTACTAATAAAAGCATAGCTTAAATTTTTACAACAGAATGATAACTGTGTAATGAGCACATCTCCAATCTACAAACATAAGTTACTTTAGAAAAGCTAGAGTGTTAATGCTTGGAGTTCATTACAGAATCTACCGATTATATGAATCTGCTCCACAAATTCCATGAGTTGATTGAAGATTCTTGATTGCTCAAGACTGTCCAACACAGTGCTTTTTTTTAAACCTAGACCTGCTGTGTAGACAAGGTCTTCTGATTTTTAAAGAAGTCAGATATCTAATTTTAAAATAATGCTTAAATGTACCAAAAGATGCTAAATTGTGTGAGTAAAATAAAACATGTCTACTGGTCATATATGACTCATAGATCGTTAATTTTCAACCTTTGCTTTGTTCTCTAGATCCACCTCAGTAATACCAGCTTACCAGGAAGAATTGGACTTTGGAATTTTAGCTCCTATTGAATGGTATTTAAATCGCACCTTCCTGTATGTCCTGAGCTAAGTTCCATGTTCAGTGGAACTCAATATTCTCATTGTTACTGTACCTACCATGTTTTTTTCTAACTTTGTATATTCTGTTGGAGTATAGCTGATTAACAATGTTGTGATAGTTTTAGGTAGACAGTAAAGGGACTCAGCCATACATATACATGTATCCATTCTTCCCCAAACTCCCCTCCCATCCAGGTTACACACAATATTGAGCAGAGTTCCCTCTACTATACAGTAGGACCTTGTTGGTTATTGGTTTTTGTTGTTGTTTATTGTACCTACATGTTTTATTATAATATCTATTATATGAGTTGCCTTCTCACTAAGGGTTCTTTAAGGACAAGGACTGCATTTAGATCTCAGCAATCTGACAACAAGGAGCTGCCCTTGTGGCTCAGCTGGTAAAGAATCTGCCTGCAATGTGGGAGACCAGGGTTTGATCCCTGGGTTGGGAAGATCCACTAGAGGAGGGAAAAGCTCCCCACTCCAGTATTCCGGCCTGGAGAATTCCATGGACTGTATAGCCCATGGAGTCACAAAGAGTCAGACACGACTGAATGACTTTCGCTTTCATTTTCACTTTCTTAATCTGATAACACCTCACATATTTTAAAATTTAAAAATTCTGGTGAGATGAATGAATGACTAAGCCTATAAAGATTCCCCATGTTCTTTCAGGAGTTACATAGAAAATGTTCATTCACAAAATGAATGTCAACGTCTCCTGCAAAATAGTTACCGAAGAAACTATCAACTTAGTTTTTTGAATATGTATTGAGTTCACATAAAAGGTCACATTGAGAATTCTTTAAAAAAACTCTAATTCAGTAAGTCCCTTATATATGAGCTTTCACGTTACAAACTTTGAAAGATGCTAACGCACATTTCATCAACACCAAGCATGAGTGAAATTGCAGCTGACCCTCCATCTCCTTTGCTGACAGTCCTTCAGCCCTACTATCTCCTCCCTCTTCCTCATCTCCAGGCAGTAACTTTTCTTTCCTGTTCACTTGATGCCAGTAGCCCCTATATACCAGCTGTTGTATGGCACTACTATATTTTCCAAGGTGCTGTACTATAAAATTAAAACTGTTTTCTTTATTTTTGTGTTGTTTTTTATGTATCATTTGTGTGTGAAAAGTATTATAAGCCTATCACAGTACAGAAATATATAGCTGATCGTGTTACTTGGGTCCCTAGGCTAACTTTGTTGGACTTTCGAACAAATTGAACTTACATATGCACTCTTTTTTGAATGTAGGGGACTTACTCTAGTTTTACGTTAAGGGAAAATTTTACTTTTCATGTTTTCCCTTTTCCCCACCACCTATCTTAAAACCATTCTTTCTTTGGCTGCCAGTAAGCCCAGAACGGTATTTAGCCCTCAACTCACGGCTGAAAGTAGACCTTTCCTTATCCTTCTTTTTTCTCCAACATTTTCCATTTTGTTGTCCCATTTTCATGCTTGTTAGCTGTGTCACTCAAGTAAAATATTTTAGGGAAATAGGCAACATAGAAACCATTAGAAAACAATTATGAAATAAAATATACAGTGATTTGCTTTAGGACAAATACACTCTAGAGGCTTCATCCATTTGGCAATTAGCAGGCGACAGGTTTTAGCACCCATTTGCCACCTGTTCAGTAGGCTTAACTTTGTGCTCTTAAACACTGATAGCAACAGCGATTCTAATGAAGGGCTTGGTTTCTATTGTAAAAGTGAGCTAGGCACTTGGGGTTATGGGATGAATGAAAAGAGTGTAGTATAAGGACCCTGGCTTCATGGAGTCTACCATCTCATTAAAAAAAAAAAAAAAAAAGACACACAAACAATTAGTAATCAATCATGGTTGACATATTAGTTTCTTAAGGTTACTGTAACAAAAATCCACGGACAATAGAAATGTGTTCTCTCACAGGTCTGGAGGCCAAAAGTCTAAAGCCAATGTGTCTGTAGGGTCATGATCTCTGAAGTTTCTAGGGACGCATCTGTTCCCTGCCTTCTTCTTAGCTTCATGATTGTCCAGAAATCACTGACATCCCTTGGCTTATTGGCTCATCACTATAATCTCTGCCTTCATCATCACGTGGGAGTCTCTCTATGTCTCTCTGTGTGTCTGTTTCTTCTCTTCTTATGAAGACCACAGTCATATAGGATTACGGGCCTTCCTATTTCAGTAGGACTTGATCTTTCCTTATATATTAATTGCATCATCAGAGACTGTTTCCAAATAAGCTCACATTCCCAGTTATCAGCAGTTAGAACATTAATGTATCTTTTGGGGGACACAATTCAGCTCACGTGGTTGGCATATGAATAAGCACTAAGAAGTATAGAGCAGATGATTGGAAATGTCCTTTAAGAGAAAAGCTGAGCCTTAGCAAGGAACCCTTCTAACTGGTTTGCATCTCAGCATTTCTCTGGGAGCTGGCTCCACTGCTGAAAGCTCTGAGATATTTGTTCTCTGGGTGTCTTTTTTTCCAACTAAGTACACTTTCCTGTTATCCTGCTTGTTCACCTTACTGCATCCTTCGATACAAGCTGACTCCCCCAGATACCATTCTGTTTGGGGAGCAATCTCATTTCAGCCCTTGGCATTCTTGGCATCCTGTGCGTGTTGGGTTTTTATCGGTTTTCTGCAATGAGAAATTTCTAAGGCACTTTTTACAGGAAGGCCTTCCTTTTCTCATGTTCTTATCACTTACTGCTATTGCAAGCTTGTGTGACAGACTTTGCCAGCCTTACATTTATAGGGTTCTCTGAAATTAAAAAAAAATGTACACACCTGATTTTTTTGCCACTGACAGCACATGTGCAAATATACAGAAGCCATCAAATTATGTTCACAACTATCAGCCTCACTGCAGTTTATATGGATTTGAAAGAAACCTTGATTTTTCCCCCCCCTAATTTCTTTTTTAAGTAGACTTTGCTAGTTTTCCTTCAGGGATAAAATGTTCTTTTTCTTTTTATAAGGATATATCATCATAATCTCCATTCTCTTGTCTGGTCAAGCAGAAAAGCCTTAGAATGTGCTTCATGCCTTCCCATTTGAAAATTCTCTCACTTTTCTTCCTCAAATGAAAATAAGGAAATTAGAGCATTATTAACTAATTGTTATTTGGTGGCTAAACCACTTTTTAGCTACTTTTAATTATAAGAACATTGCTAGAATATATGTTTTTGTAAGACATAGTCACAATTGTCATCAGTGAACTTTTTGGAGTGTTAGTTGTGGGATGTTTCACTAGACAATAATTGAGCAAATTATGACAAATTGGATTTTTACAGAAAATACCAGTGATTGCAGTTATAAGTTTATGATCTAGAGTATATTTTGAGACTGATAAAGCAGGAAAGATACTTACCTTATTAGACAGAAACCAGATGTTGGAATATGCAGAATTAAATAATTTCAGTTCTTATATTTAAGTCCTCAGTTCCACCTTGAATCATGAATCAGTTTGACCAGCTCCTCATTCCCTCATTCACAAATGCTCAACTGCCTCTAGACCCTTTTAATTCCTGCCAACACTATTCCCTGGAGAAAGAAACGGCATCCCACTCCTGAATTCTTGCCCCAAAAATCCCATAGACAGAGGAGCCTGGTGGGCTATAGTCCACGGTGTAGCAAAGAGTCAGACATGACTGAGCAACTAACTGCAGGCACAATACTATTCCCAAAGTGACATTAAAACATCACTGCCTTATATGTTTTAATAATTTATAGTCTTCTCTTGATAAGAGTAAAATAGAAGAGTGAAAAAACTGGCTTAAAACTCAACATTCAAAAAACTAAGATCACGGCATCCGTCCCCATCACTTCATGGTAAGTAGATGAGAAAAAGAGGAAGCAGCGCCAGATTTTACTTCTTTTAGGTTCCAAAATCACTGCGGATGGTGACTGCAGCTATGAGATTAAAAGACGCCTTCTCCTTAGAAGAAAAGCCATGACAAACCTAGACAGAGTATTAAAAAGCAGAGACATCACTTTGCTGACAAAGGTCCATCTAGTCAAAACTATGGTTTTGCCACTAGTCACGTAAGAGACAACCCACGCCCAAGGTAAGAGAAACCCAAGTAAGATGGTAGGTGATGCAAGAGGGCATCAGAGGGCAGACACACTGAAACCACACTCACAGAAAACTAGTCAATCTAATCACACTAGGACCAGGGCCTTGTCTAACTCAATGAAACCAAGCCATGCCTGCAGGGCAACCCAAGGCGGGCGGGTCATGGTGGAGAGGTCTGACAGAACGTGGTCCACTGGAGAAGGGAATGGCAAGCAATTTCAGTATTCTTGCCTTGAGAACCCCATGAACAGTATGAAAAGGCAAAATGATAGGATATCAAAAGAGAATCTCCCCAGGTCGTTAGGTGCCCAATATGCTACTGGAGATCAGTGGAGAAATAACTCCAGAAAGAATGAAGGGATGGAGCCAAAGCAAAAACAATACCCAGTTGTGCATGTGACTGGTGATAGAAGCAAGATCCGATGCTGTAAAGAACAATATTGCATAGGAACCTGGAATGTCAGGTCCATGAATCAAGGCAAATTGGAAGTGGTCAAACAAGAGATGGCAAGGGTGAACGTCGACATTCTAGGAATCAGCGAACTAAAATGGACTGGAATGGGTGAATTTAACTCAGATGACCATTATATCTACTACTGCGGGCAGGAATCCCTCAGAAGAAATGGAGTAGCCATCATGGTCAACAAAAGAGTCCGAAATGCAGTACTTGGATGCAATCTCAAAAACGACAGAATGATCTCTGTTCGTTTCCAAGGCAAACCATTCAATATCACAGTTATCCAAGTCTATGCCCCAACCAGTAATGCTGAAGAAGCTGAAGTTGAACGGTTTTATGAAGACCTACAAGACCTTGTAGAACTAACACCCAAAAAAGATGTCCTTTTCATTATAGGGGACTGGAATGCTAAAGTAGGAAGTCAAGAAACACCTGGAGTAACAGGCAAATTTGGCCTTGGAATGCGGAATGAAGCAGGGCAAAGACTAATAGAGTTTTGCCAAGAAAATGCACTGGTCATAGCAAACACCCTCTTCCAGCAACACAAGAGAAGACTCTACACATGGACATCACCAGATGGTCAACACCGAAATCAGATTGATTATATTCTTTGCAGCCAAAGATGGAGAAGCTCTATACAGTCAACAAAAACAAGACCAGGAGCTGACTGTGGCTCAGATCATGAACTCCTTATTTCCAAATTCAGACTTAAATTGAAGAAAGTAGGGAAAACCGCTAGACCATTCAGGTATGACCTAAATCAAATCCCTTATGATTATACAGTGGAAGTGAGAAATAGATTTAAGGGCCTAGATCTGATAGACAGAGTTCCTGATGAACTATGGAATGAGGTTCGTGACATTGTACAGGAGACAGGGATCAAGACCATCCCCATGGAAAAGAAATGCAAAAAAGCAAAATGGCTGTCTGGAGAAGCCTTACAAATAGCACTGAAAAGAAGAGAGGCGAAAAGCAAAGGAGAAAAGAAAAGATATAAGCATCTGAATGCAGAGTTCCAAAGAATAGCAAGAAGAGATAAGAAAGCCTTCTTCAGCAATCAATGCAAAGAGATAGAGGAAAACAACAGAATGGGAAAGACTAGAGATCTCTTCAAGAGAATTGGAGATACCAAGGGAACATTTCATGCAAAGATGGGCTCGATAAAGGATAGAAATGGTATGGACCTAACAGAAGCAGAAGATATTAAGAAGAGGTGGCAAGAATACACAGAAGAACTGTACAGAAAAGATCTTCACGACCCAGATAATCATGAGGATGTGATCACTAATCTAGAGCCAGACATCTTGGAATGTGAAGTCAAGTGGGCCTTAGAAAGCATCACTAAGAACAAAGCTAGTGGAGGTGATGGAATTCCCGTTGAGCTGTTTCAAATCCTGGAAGATGATGCTGTGAAAGTGCTGCACTCAATATGCCAGCAAATTTGGAAAACTCAGCAGTGGCCACAGGACTGGAAAAGGTCAGTTTTCATTCCAATTCCAAAGAAAGGCAATGCCAAAGAATGCTCAAACTACCGCACAATTGCACTCATCTCACACGCTAGTAAAGTAATGCTCAAAATTCTCCAAGCCAGGCTTCAGCAATATGTGAACCGTGAACTCCCTGATGTTCAAGCTGGTTTTAGAACAGGCAGAGGAACCAGAGATCAAATTGCCAACATCCGCTGGATCATGGAAAAAGCAAGAGAGTTCCAGAAAAACATCTATTTCTGCTTTATTGACTATGCCAAAGCCTTTGACTGTGTGGATCACAATAAACTGTGGAAAATTCTGAAAGAGATGGGAATACCAGACCACCTAACCTGCCTCTTGAGAAATCTGTATGCAGGTCAGGAAGCAACAGTTAGAACTGGACATGGAACAACAGACTGGTTCCAAATAGGAAAAGGAGTACGTCAAGGCTGTATATTGTCTCCCTGCTTATTTAACTTATATGCAGAGTACATCATGAGAAACGCTGGACTGGAAGAAACACAAGCTGGAATCAAGATTGCCGGGAGAAATATCAATAACCTCAGATATGCTGATGACACCACCCTTATGGCAGAAAGTGAGGAGGAGCTAAAAAGCCTCTTGATGAAAGTGAAGGAGGAGAGCGAAAAAGTTGGCTTAAAGCTCAACATTCAGAAAACGAAGATCATGGCATCCGGTCCCATCACTTCATGGGAAATAGATGGGGAAACAGTGGAAACAGTGTCAGACTTTATTTTTTTGGGCTCCAAAATCACTGCAGATGGTGACTGCAGCCATGAAATTAAAAGACGCTTACTCCTTGGAAGAAAAGTTATGACCAACCTGGATAGTATATTCAAAAGCAGAGACATTACTTTGCCGACTAAGGTCCGCCTAGTCAAGGCTATGGTTTTTCCTGTGGTCATGTATGGATGTGAAAGTTGGACTGTGAAGAAAGCTGAGCGCCGAAGAATCGATGCTTTTGAACTGTGGTGTTGGAGAAGACTCTTGAGAATCCCTTGGACTGCAAGGAGATCCAACCAGTCCATTCTGAAGGAGATCAACCCTGGGATTTCTTTGGAAGGAATGATGCTAAAGCTGAAACTCCAGTACTTTGGCCACCTCATGTGAAGAGTTGACTCATTGGAAAAGACTCTGATGCTGGGAGGGATTGGGGCCAGGAGGAAAGGGGGATGACCGAGGATGAGATGGCTGGATGGCATCACGGACTCGATGGACGTGAGTCTGAGTGAACTCCGGGAGATGGGGATGGACAGGGAGGCCTGGCGTGCTGCGATTCATGGGGTCGCAAAGAGTCGGACAGGACTGAGCGACTGAACTGTGCATCTCATTATCATTTCAACAATGATTGTGTACGTTAATCTCCTAAACAGACAGTATCTTTGAAATAAGGATCTTGTCATATATTTCTCCTCCAATTTGTGCATTTAAATCGTACTTTAATGATCAATAATTGATATTTCTTAATTTTCTCAACCTTGGCTCCCCAATGAAGGCAGATAAGACATAAGAGTAATACATTAGCTGCAAGCCATATTCTTGTGATGATTCTAGATTAATATTAACATTCTAGTCTCTAAAATTTGGATGGAGGTAACTTTGAAAATACTAAATATTAGTATGCTTTGAGTCTGTTTTGTAAGTATCACTTAAGAAAGAGAACAGTATGGATGCAGGTGCCATCCGTAGTTCCGCGTGTGACAGTTTCATATAGAAGAGGACTGTTGTCTTTCCTCTTCCTGCCTTATCTGACCGAACATTTTCTTCAATCATTAATCTTTACGAGACTGTATTTACAGTTGGTCCAGGAAACTCTGGGTTCTGCATATTTCCGTGTTCTTCATGCCTTGTTTATCAAGCTCTCCCATTTGGGACTTGCAGCGTTTTATTGAGGCAAGAAATTGAGATCTCTGCTCTGTTGATGCATTTGAGGGGTAGTGAGGAAAATGCTTTTAAAGGGGAGTGACCTTAACTAGTTAGAAGTTCTTTGGGCACCAAAGGGGAAAAAAAAGTTAATTCCTAGCCAGAGCTTCATTAAACGGACACTTTGTAAGAAAGGCTAATAAAAGTACGGTGATCCCATTAGTTTCAGGGAATTCTAGGCTGCGATGCTTCAGACAGAGCTGTTGGTCCTGCTTTATCAGTAAAGCATCTTAGATGCCCAGTTAAATGGGACTTCTTTCCTGGGCTCTAACTGATGCTTTAGGGATTTCAGAACATTAGCCAATGGCTGACTGGCTTTATGGGATTTATGCACCACTGCAGCCACAAAATCAAGTTTCATCCTCTGAATGTGTGGAAGGGCTCTAATAAATTAAAGTTTCTTCTTTCCCAAGTACCTCCAGTCTTGAGTAGTTCAGTCTTCAGATATTAACTTCTGAAAAACCAACTTATGAAGATTCATTTGCAAGGCAAGCAAAGCTATGTCCTGATGTTCTAAGGTAGTCTCAGAAAGTTCCCTTTAATTTTTATCTGGTTTTTAAGATTTTTTTTTCCAGTCAAAGTCTGGTTTATACACAGTGAGATGCATTCATCAATTAGTTTGATGAATGCCCACCTACCTGTCACAATTTAAAATTTAAAAAGTTTTCTCTTTACCTTTCCCGGTTCAAACCACTGCTGCCCCCCTCCCCCGCCTGCCCTCTTTTCTCTTAGATCCTTAGAGCAGAGGGGTGTCAGTGTCGGGTTTCAGAAGAATACCTGTGGGCTCAGATGATTCATTTAGCCAGGTTGATGTCAAAATGCCTCAGCAAATAAATTTACCAAACGCACACTATATGTTTATTTGCATTTTTGAGAATGACATACTGCAGATCTGACATCCACCTACATGTATCTACCTGGTTTCCTTATACTAACAGCTAGATAAATGAGTATGCAGATGAGCACTGTTTCTTATTTATCATATTACCTTGAAGAAGTTGAATATGTGATAGTTCAGCTTCAGATTTATATTTCCAATAGCCGTATGCCACAAGAACCAATTTTTAAATGTCAACAAACTATGGCATTTAAGATTCTAGTTTTTAACCTACACGGTAAGTGTACTTGTTTCATACACAGTATCATCAAGATAGCTTTTCCATTTAAAAGTCCAATTGCTTATATGGCTCATGATGACACACTTTAAACATCAAAGTCTGTATATATTTAAATATAAAATATCATATATATTGAAGGGCTTAAAGTGGGCATGATATTTAGCGAAGGGCGTCTACAAAGACAACAGAAGAGTAAGCTTTTTAAAAGACACCTTCATTGTGGTTAAAAAGACAAAGGAGGTGGGAGGTAACCCCATGCCTGGATCCCTGCAGTGTGCAGGAAATCAAAAGAAATAAAATGAACAGCGTTGAACCACTGCACCACAAACACTGGTCATGGTAGGTATCTTCAAATATTTGAAAGACTGTCGTGTGAAACAGGAGTTAATTAGATTTACTCTGTTAACTCCACAGGACAGAATGAAGAACAATAAAAAGTTCCAGGGGAGGTGAAGTTTTTTGCTTCCATCTTGAACGTTTAAAATTCTTTATAAAAGGGTTGGATTGTACTGCTTTGCTAAATAGGAAACTCCCAGTTTCTAGAAATGTTTAAACGGAGTCAGGGTGACCTCTACCCAGAATCATCAAGATAGAATTGTTGCTCTCGTGCAAAGAGTTACTTCTGTGACCTCATAAATTTATCCCAATT
This sequence comes from Oreotragus oreotragus, assembly GCA_006410675.1. Lineage (NCBI taxonomy): Eukaryota > Metazoa > Chordata > Mammalia > Artiodactyla > Bovidae > Oreotragus > Oreotragus oreotragus. The sequence continues at coordinate 307,265 of SJYX01012590.1, read as the reverse complement.
CCAAGTGACTCCTTAAACGATGAGAGAGTATATTCTCTTCCAAACCAGTTTGTTTATTTTTCAAATTCTCTGATGGTTGAGAAAGAATTTTACTCATTTCTGGCTGTCCTCTGTATTCCCTCAAATAGAAAAAAAAAAAGGAATTTCAGAACAGCTCTTCAGTATTTTCTGTGATATGATTACCTCAGGCAGTGTTACAAGTGTAATTAAAATTCTGTTTGCGTTCCTTGAAATACAGATAAGCATTTCAGGGTGTGATCATTCTGAAACATCAGATTTGGGCAGTTATCCAGTCAAGGCTGGTAACAGTCTGAGTTATTCTGAAGCCATGATTTTGAGATGAAGACTAATTCCCCTAATTCCCTGTAATCATTGTTATACTTTAGGTTGTAAAGGTTACACGTGTTCTAGAACAAATCTATGGTCTTGCAGAAAAAGAAAAAAAAGTGAACCTGAGAAGACTGTGGCAAGGATTTAGCTATTTACTGTGTGTGGATGCTTGTTCTAACAAAGCAATCTGGATTTTATTTTAAAATAAACATTACAAATGTGTGTTCCAAAGCCAGGCAGAGACCCACTTCCATATCAACTGAGTAAGACAGAGCTGAGAGCTGTAAAAAATTTTTTAAAAAAGAAGCGCATTGCTGCCTTCCAAGTCAGTAAGAATAATAACTCACATTATCAGAAAGGGCAGTGCAAAATTACTCGTGCACAGAACAAGTAAAGACTTCTTGCTTTTCCTCTTTGGCTTTCTTGCTACCAATTTAAGATCAAGATCTTAGACGGAATTACATTCCATCTTAGCTAAAACTGACAGAAACACATTTTCAATTACCAGCATGTGACAATAGAACAACAATGTCAGTGGTTTTTTAAACAAGGCTATTTCTCGCTTTACAAAGGTGACCATTTATAAATGACCAAACAAGATCTCTAACAAGTAATATTACTCTTTTCAAAAAATATATGTGCTATATCTTTGGATACTGGTATATTTAATTTATACTTTTCTAGTTTCTTAGGAATTCCAAGGGAGAAAATATACTCTAACAGGATTATTTGACTTAAAAATATTGAATACTAAGTACATCCCAAGGGAACATAAAACATTAATCCATAAACTCATTTCCATGTAAGGAAAGCAGAATTCATGATTCCATTTAGCTGTTATTGTAGTTGCTGCAATAGTAATACCTCTTAGGACACGTTTAAACATTTGAATATGAAACAAATGAATGAATGAATGTATTAGTATAAATAAAATGAATGCTATTAATATAAGTAACTGACGCAGTTTTTATGAGACTGACTTATGGCGAAATGCCCTAGTTTTATTTCTTCATCATTTCCTTCTGTCACTGCTAAAGTCCTAAATAGTACTCAGAGATATATTTCAGGGACTCAAATAAAAAACTAACTTTTTCAAGTAATTCTGCAAATTGGACTTGTATTCGTATTAAGATTAACTCATGTTCTCTTGTAGACTTGGATTTTAATCCAGTTATTTGTAAGCTAAAAACACCTTTACTGGAAAAGTATTTCAATGGGCTTCACATTATCCTTCTAAAAGACAGATACAAAAATCACTCTACACTCTCCTTCTAACAGCTCCCAATTGTTTGGAGCATTTTAAGACATGAGTTAATGTTCATGTATAACTCACATTATCAGAAAGGGCAGTGCAAAATTACTCGTGCACAGAACAAGTAAAGACTTCTTGCTTTTCCTCTTTGGCTTTCTTGCTACCAATTTAAGATCAAGATCTTAGACGGAATTACATTCCATCTTAGCTAAAACTGACAGAAACACATTTTCAATTACCAGCATGTGACAATAGAACAACAATGTCAGTGGTTTTTTAAACAAGGCTATTTCTCGCTTTACAAAGGTGACCATTTATAAATGACCAAACAAGATCTCTAACAAGTAATATTACTCTTTTCAAAAAATATACGTGCTATATCTTTGGATACTGGTATATTTAATTTATACTTTTCTAGTTTCTTAGGAATTCCAAGGGAGAAAATATACTCTAACAGGATTATTTGACTTAAAAATATTGAATACTAAGTACATCCCAAGGGAACATAAAACATTAATCCATAAACTCATTTCCATGTAAGGAAAGCAGAATTCATGATTCCATTTAGCTGTTATTGTAGTTGCTGCAATAGTAATACCTCTTAGGACACGTTTAAACATTTGAATATGAAACAAATGAATGAATGAATGTATTAGTATAAATAAAATGAATGCTATTAATATAAGTAACTGACGCAGTTTTTATGAGACTGACTTATGGCGAAATGCCCTAGTTTTATTTCTTCATCATTTCCTTCTGTCACTGCTAAAGTCCTAAATAGTACTCAGAGATATATTTCAGGGACTCAAATAAAAAACTAACTTTTTCAAGTAATTCTGCAAATTGGACTTGTATTCGTATTAAGATTAACTCATGTTCTCTTGTAGACTTGGATTTTAATCCAGTTATTTGTAAGCTAAAAACACCTTTACTGGAAAAGTATTTCAATGGGCTTCACATTATCCTTCTAAAAGACAGATACAAAAATCACTCTACACTCTCCTTCTAACAGCTCCCAATTGTTTGGAGCATTTTAAGACATGAGTTAATGTTCATGTAGTTAACTTAGATTATTTCCCATCTACACTGAAGGTTTTAATGATGCCAAATTATCTCACCACCTTTTCCCTCTCTTGATTCCATTAACCTTAGGATTTCAGAGCAATCTAATTTTGGATAAATTGCTTTCCTGTGTTTTGGCTGCTAGCTTTTGACAAATGTGTTTTAAGTTTCACTCAAAGGCTAATTTTTCTTATTTTAACCACTGAATGCTTTACAAATTATGCTAGCAAGATGTCTTTTATTTCTCAAGTTTTAGTTACTCAGAAATTATAATTTTTCTAAAGCTAAAAAAAGCTTGAAAACTTGATACTGAGCTAAATATCATTGACTAGATTAAATTGTTAAGGATTTATTATTAGGAAACATTGTTTTGAGCTATTTTTAACCAGTAATCGTCTAAAAGTATTGGCACATTTAATTCCATCTTGTTTATTGGTGAAGATGACCAATCTTTATAAGCATTGATATTTTTCCTATGGGAATGCAAAATTAGCTGCGTTTCCATTACAGAAGTTGCCACACACACACACAAACACACGTGTGAGAAATAATGTCTGGGTTTCTTTTCCCCTTTTCTTTCTCTTTTATGAATAGCCATTTAAAGTAGTCACAGAAGAAATTATCACTTAAATTTTTATTAAGTGCCATAACATTGTATCAGACATTTTGGTGGATAAAGTAAAGAAACATAAGACTTTGCTTATGATAACCATCTAATTAAGGAAACAGACTTGTCCTCTCCCAAGTAAAATAATTTGTCATGGATGACATGTGAGGCATAGTGATAACTTAATAACAGCCACGAATCTTGAGTCCTTCCTATTGCACTGACACTGGGCCAGAAGTTTCACATAAGTTGCCACATTTGACCCTCACCATAGGAAGAGGTAAATTGTTGCTCTTATCCTACAGATGAAAACTTGGACTCTTAGAGGTCAGGTAGTTTTCCAAGGAAATACAGCCAGTGTTCAGCTACAATGAAAATCTGAGTTTGACTCCAAAGTGGAAGTTGCTTAGTCCTGTCCAACTATTTGCAACCCCATGAATTACACTGTCCATGGAATTCTCCAGGCCAGAATACTAGAGTGGGTAGCCATTCTCTTCTCCAGGGTAACTTCCCAACCCAGGGATCGAACCCAGGTCTCCTGTATTACAGGCATATTCTTTACCAGCTGAGCCGTAAGGGAAGCCCTAGAATACTGGAGCTGGTAGCCTATCCCTTATTCAGTGGATCTTTCTGACCCAGGGATCCAACTGGGATCTCCTGCATTGCAGGTGGGTTCTTTACCAACTGAGGGAATATATATAACATATACAATATATTATAAGAGTTATAATTATAACATATAATATATGTAATATAATAAGGGAAGCCCTTGACTCCAAAACCATGTGTTTATACATTTTGTTAATATTGCACTTCAGAATATTCCAAATACGATGTTTCAAAGATGGGAGGTAAAAAGCTTTCAAGGACAACTTCACGAAGAAGCTGGTGTTGGTGTTGGGAAATAGAAGGGTAGATTGAAGGATAGTTAGGCATAGATCATGTAGGCAGTTGGAAATACATGAGCCACAACATGAAGGCAGAATTGGGGAGGTGTTTGGGGACTAACAGTTTGATCAGAGTAGCCATCAGGTGGCCAAAGTATTGAAATTTCAGTTTCAGATTGGAAAAGGGTAGTTTGGGTCATTTTTAAGATATCATGTGTTGAATTCATTTGTTGAGAATTTGAGATTAGAGATAGGGCATGAGAAATAATAAGCATTTAGCCTTATGTAACTGGAGTTAGAGAAAATTCAAATTATCATCTGATGCCAATTATTCTTTTAATGTTCTTTGATTTTCTTCTCAAATGAACAGTCATTATTGTGAGGAGAGATTTCCAATGTAATTGGTATTTCTTTGGTAAGAGAATATAAAAATTTTAAACGCTTTGGTAAATCAATTAATTCTTAATTATGTGCTATTTTAGAATATTAAAAATATATTTAACATACATAGTGATATTATACCAAAATGAAAGGTGGATTGTTTATTCATACAATATCATCATTTATAAATCCCCAGAAAGAATTTGTCCATTTTCACTTAATTTCATCCTTTGTTATCTGCTTAAAAAGGGCTTCCCTAGTGGCTCAGATGGTAAAGAGAGATGCCTGCAGGAGATTGTGGGAGACCTGGAAGATCCCCTGGAGGAGGGCATAGCAACTCACTCCAGTATTCTTGCCTGGAGAAATTCCAAAGACAGGAACCTGGTGAGCTACAGTCCATAGGGTAGCAAAGAGTTTGACACAACTGAGCGACTAAGCACATACACATAGATATCAGAGAATATTACTTTATTTGACATAAGACTGAGGCCAAATCTTATTGATAACCTGGACCTACTGATTATCCAAAAACATCTGAAACTATTTGATTGTTCTGTTTTGCCTTTCAAAGGTATGTAATTTTTAAGTGTTAACATTGCTACTTCAGTTACAAGGATTGGGAATATACAAATGGTTTTTGCATATATTATTTTCTCACTGGTTACTGGTGATTATTTCTAAATGCTTAATTAAACCTTTATCAATTTATCAATTCTAAGAATTCATTTACTCTTAAAATGAAAATGTCTGATTTTTTTTTTGACACTTTTCCCCCATTCTTTCCCTAGTTTGAATTGTTGTCATTGTCCATTCACTCGGTCATGTCCAACTCTTTGTGACCCATGGATGGCAGTATGCCAGACTTCCTTGTCCTTCAGTATCTGGAGGTTGCTCAAACTCATGTGCATTGAGTTGGTGATGATATCCAACCATCTTATCCTCTGTCACCCTCTTCTCTTCCTGTCCTCAATCTTTCCCAGCACTAGTCTTTTTCCAATGAGTCCACTCTTTGCATCATGTGGCCAAAATATTGGAATTTCAGTTTCAGCATCAATATTTCTAATGAATATACAGGGTTGATTTCCTTTAGGATGGACTGGTTGGATCTCCTTACAGTCCAAGGGACTCTCAAGAGTCTTCTCCAATACCACAGTTCAAAAGCATCAGTTCTTCAGTGCTCAGTCTTCTTTATGGACTTTTGCCAACTCGTGTTGGCAAAGTGATGTCTCTGCTTTTTAATGTATTGTCTAGATTTGTCGTAACTTTCCTTCCAAGGAGTGAGCGTCTTTTAATTTCATGGCTGCAGTCACTGTCTGCAGTGATTTTGGAGCCCAAGAAAAGAAAACTTGCCACTGCTTTCACTTTTTCCCCATCTATTTTACCATGAAGTGATGGGGCCAGATGCCATGAACTTAGTTTTTTTAGTGTTGAGTTTTAAGCCAGATTTTTAGTATTTTGAATTATTTTGAAATTATTTTGCAAGGATAAGGCTCCTTTGCTAGACCATTGAATCAGGAACAGATTTTAGATATGACACATTCGATCAGAAAGGAGGAACATAAACAAGTTCAATCATGCATGGAAGTTTCTAATGGAATTCAAATATAAATGTGATTTACTTTCTAAAGTGCAAAATGTGTATAATTTGCACGGCAAGTACAGGGTTAATCAATGAAAAAGAAAACGGCAGAGAAGCAGCTTTCAAAGAAGCACAGATGCAAGCAGGAGAAAGCATCAGTTCTTCAGTGCTCAGTCTTCTTTATGGACTTTTGCCAACTCGTGTTGGCAAAGTGATGTCTCTGCTTTTTAATGTATTGTCTAGATTTGTCGTAACTTTCCTTCCAAGGAGTGAGCGTCTTTTAATTTCATGGCTGCAGTCACTGTCTGCAGTGATTTTGGAGCCCAAGAAAAGAAAACTTGCCACTGCTTTCACTTTTTCCCCATCTATTTTACCATGAAGTGATGGGGCCAGATGCCATGAACTTAGTTTTTTTAGTGTTGAGTTTTAAGCCAGATTTTTAGTATTTTGAATTATTTTGAAATTATTTTGCAAGGATAAGGCTCCTTTGCTAGACCATTGAATCAGGAACAGATTTTAGATATGACACATTCGATCAGAAAGGAGGAACATAAACAAGTTCAATCATGCATGGAAGTTTCTAATGGAATTCAAATATAAATGTGATTTACTTTCTAAAGTGCAAAATGTGTATAATTTGCACGGCAAGTACAGGGTTAATCAATGAAAAAGAAAACGGCAGAGAAGCAGCTTTCAAAGAAGCACAGATGCAAGCAGGAGGCACTTCACTGAGCCACTCTGAAATGGAAGTCGATCAAGCAATTAATAAAGTTAAAAACACAAAAGCACACTCGGATCTTAATCTACCTAACGAAAGTGATCCAAACCAAATATGTAAAATTGATTGACTAAGACGACTCTCCAGTGAGGTGGAAAAGTCTCATAAAAATCCAGAAATGGAATACAAGGAACAAGGTCATTTGGCTCGTCCTGTCAGCACTGAATTATTTCATAGCTATTAAACTCAGTCCAGCTGACCAGAGAAGGGGTTCATTTGTACTCATGAATCCACATTGAAACTCTGGTCAGAGCAGTAAAGGTTCTACATTGTATTTTCTTCACTCTTGCTCCCCACCCCCCAAGCACACCCATGAAGACATATTTTACTGGAGTCAATACTAAGGCGGGGAAGGCAATGGCACCCCACCCCAGTACTCTTGCCTGGAAAATCCAATGGACGGAGTAGCCTGGTGGGCTGCAGTCCATGGGGTCGCTGACAGTCAGACAGACTGAGTGACTTCACTTTCACTTTTCTCTTTCATGCATTGGAGAAGGAAATGGCAACCCACTCCAGTATTCTTGCCTGGAGAATCCCAGGGATGGGGGAGCCTGGTGGGCTGCCGTCTATGGGGTCACACAGAGTTGGACACGACTGAAGTGACTTAGCAGCAGCAGCAGCAATACTAAGGACTGGAAAGATCTCTGAACAAGTGGTTTCAGAAGACCTGCCTTCTTGCTTTATATGAGCATCGGTTATGGAAAATACAAAATGGTACCATATTTTGTGACTTGAGTGAAATAGCCCTAGCAATGCCTCAGGCCCCCACCTTAGATGATGCTAGATGCTGTGCTTTGAAAGGCCAGGGAAAATCTGTATTTGTTTCCCCAGCATCCTCAGTGCCCAGCATGTTACCTTTATGAAGTCAGTGTTCAATTAATATTTGGTAAACAAATCAAAACTTGAATGCATAAAGTGTAGCCACAGTTCACAAATTTGAGGTGTGCTATGTCAAGCCAAGGGGCTTCCCAGGTGGTGCTTGCAGTAAAAAACCTGCCTGCCAATGCAGGAGATGTAAGAGATATGGGTTTGATCCCTGGGTCGGAAAGATCCCCTGGAGGAGGGCATGGCAACCCACTCCAGTATTCTTATCTGGAGAATCCTGTGGACAGAGGAGCCTGGTGAACTACAAGTCCATAGAGCTGCTCAGAGTCATATATGACTGAGGCGACTTAGCATGCACTCACACACGTCAAGCCACAGAGTACCTACTTTGAGGATCAACTTTCCTTAAAAGTTTGAAAGGAAAGTCAAAGTAATTTAACAGGGCTAATTAAAGCAGGTCTCTATAAAAACAAATTTGGATAGAATGCAAAATTCACTTGAATTTGTAAGATTAAAACTTGAGACTTCAAAGCAATTTCACCAGGCAGCTGCTTCTAGCATTGCCCTCAGTTCGCTTCACCATCACAAGAGGATCTTCCGGGAAAAGCATATGAATTGCAGAGTGGATGAATGCTGTGTTAGACTTAAGGTAGAAACTCATGGAAGATGGATTTAAGGTTATCAGAACAAGTGTTTGATCATTCCAGCAAGGTTTCAGAGTGAAGACCCTGTTTTGCTGTTTTATGCTCTGGCAATCACACCCACACACAAGGAGTGATTGAAAGGCACTGCTGCTGCTGCTGCTAAGTCGCTTCAGTCATGTCCAACTCTGTGCGACCGCATAGACAGCAGTCCACCAGGCTCCCCAGGTGTCTCTGAAAGAGCTGCAAGGACTGAGAAGCGAGCCGGCTATGAGACCGTGGGAGGCTGTGTCCTATGCTGCCTGGAGCAGGATGTGGAGAAGGTGGACACGGAGCCGAAGACTGAGAAGTGATCTGAAGTCGAGGCATCGTTGGCTCCTAACTGCTGCCAGTGGCTCTGGAGATGACAGGACACTGGCCAGTCTGAGTTGGATTCTCACTGAAACCTGAACCACAGCTGGCTTCTTGGGGCTAGTGTCCTGAACAGTCGCACAGGACTCTCACTTAGAAGGACCCCACGTGGATTAAGGTGATGCTGTCACTGTTCCAAAATTCTTCATAATTGTACCTTGGAACCTGTGTTTTGTGAGGTCTGATGGGACAATACAACATGGACATGAGCAGGGGACACACGCTATGACAGGCATGCCTGCTGTTGACATAGAGCACTCAGGGCCCCCAGAACACAGGATTTCAGCAGATTCACGATCGGCGGGAGGTGTGTAAGACTCCATGGGAGGACGGCCAGCGGTGATGGCCTTGACTGAGTGGCGATGCCGACCATCCTGAGGGTCTCTCATGTGAACCAGTGATTGCTTCAAATGCAGAAAGAACGTGATGGTTATCTCTAGTGACCCAGGAACTCTTACCGTATTATTACACATGTTAATTCCTTATGAGCCAACCACATATGGAGATGTCAGAGGACAAGAAAAGATAGTGCAAATCCAGAGTTCCCTTCCCTTTCAGTCCTTCCTTGTTCACCATTGAGCTGAAACCAGAATGTTATTAGAATGTGCACATATAAAAAAGGGAAAATGAAACCAGTTGCTTTAGTTTTGTGCAGAATTTCCACTGTTCTGATAAGAATAAAATACATACGCATGTACTATTTTTGTAATGTTGGTGATTCTGCATACTAATTAAATGCATTTATTTTTACATGTTAAACTGGTAATATACAAAGTAAAGATAAACAGTACATGATAATGATTTAAAATTTTAATTTTTCTTTATTTAGAAAAGCATTAAATAAAAACACCATGATAAAAGGAGAGACAGATCATGGAAGAAAGGAAGAAGCAGTATATATCAGTACCTTTAGTGGTATTTTTCCATTTTGAACAAGAGGCCCTGCATTTTCATTTTGCACCAAATCTCAAAAATTCTATAGCCAGCCTTGTCAAGAAGTAATAGTAAGAAACCTTCTACTTATTCCTTATGGTGTGATAGATGATGTGATTATATAAAGCTTTCAATAGAATGAATTTATTAGTATTCCTTCTTCCCAACCAATAAGCACCAGCTTCTAAGCATAGATATTCATAGCAGATGTGGGAAAGGAAGGGCTGAAAGTTCAAGGCCAGTTCACTGAATTCTCTTAAGTTTTTTTGTGTCTTTCTCAGAAGATATATTATTTTGTTTCACAAATGTTGTTCCATATACTTTTAGATATTTTAAACAGGAAATTTTAGGTATTTTGTCAGTGACAAGGAAAAATCATAGTTTCTTCTAACAACATTCATGATTAAAAAAAAAAAGTTCTAGTTCCTAATTGTCAAAATGCATTTCATGGAAGCCTGGGACCATGGTGGAGAAGAGGACTGGGAGAATTTACTGGAGCATTTAGCTGCCAACCTGACCAGAAGCTGATTAGAGACTGCAGGTGGTTGCTAACCCTTGCACACAGCAACCACCTTCAATCTGCTCATCAGTTTCTTGTCTTGTGCCTTGGCACACACGTATATTAACTTTACAACTAGATTTTTCAATTCCCTGATTTTCATATATAGGCATTTTAAAAATGTTCTTAGTAGATGTGTATAAGAGACAGTGGGAACCCAGTTTAGGGGAAGAAGAGGGTTATTTTTCCTCTGTTCTTTTAGGTTCTCCAGCTGGAGCCTTACAACGTTAGACCGACAAATGACAGGTTAGTACAAGGCGGTTTATTAATGTTTGTAGAACACATCATCCGATGTGCGGAAACCTCATGATGATAGCAAAGCGGCGGTTAGGATTTGGGATTATACAGCATGTCCAAGTAATACATTCGTGGAGAAGTTACAAGACAAAGGAAACAGGCTCTGGGCTTCCAAGGCTGGCAAACTGGGAGAAGGTAAATCCAAGGGAAACAGCGGCAGCAAGGCTGGTTTGTGCAGGGCCATCTCGGTGTCAGCTCTCTTTGGCGTTCTTCACATGGCCATACAGTTTCCCCAGAGAGGAGGTTGATGGCAGTCTCCATTTTTCACAAGTGTCTGCTTCTTAGTCAGATAGAGGATGCTCCAGGAAGGCATCCTCTCTGTGTTCCGATACCCAATACACAGCAAGGCCAAACAAACTGAAATGTTGGAGTTTGGAGCAAAGAAAGGTCTATTTCAGGATCAAGCAAGGGGAGGTGGCTTAGGTCCTGAAAAGCCTTAAGCCCCCTGAAAGATTTTGCAAAGCACCTTTATAACACAGGTGACTCCGGTGAGGTATCAGCTCAAGGCTCTAATTGGATGATGGTGAGGTTGCCGTGTGGTGTCCCAGGAGTTAACATGTTTCTTAGGCTCCACCAGGCCTGGGGCTTTGTGCTCATGGTCATTAAGTAGTTAACATCTTCCATTTGGTAGCGGAGAGGTGCATCTGCCAAACAATTCAAGAAATGTGCATCAAGTACTGTTACCTAGGTACTTCAGAGAGGCGCTAAGGCAGAGAAGAGGGGGGAAGGCTCCATAGGGTCCTGCTCAGTTACATCTGCATCTACTGATTTCCATTTGCCTCTGATTCAAAATAATCCTTATGCCAATGTGGCATATTTTGAGATGGCACGTTCTGGTTCCCTATAAGAGTGAAGTCGGAGAAGGCAATGGCAACCCACTCCAGTACTCTTGCCTGGAAAATCCCATGGATGGAGGAGCCTGGTAGGCTGCAGTCCATGGGGTCGCGAAGTCAGACACAGCTGAGTGACTTCACTTTCACTTTTCACTTTCATGCATTGGAGAAGGAAATGGCAAACCACTCCAGTGTTCTTGCCTGGAGAATCCCAGGGACGGGGACCCTGGTGGGCTGCCGTCTATGGGGCTGCATGGAGTTGGACACGACTGAAGCGACTTAGCAGCAGCAGTATAAGAGTGAAGTGACAATGTGGATAGAACCCAGGAGATAAGACGTTATAAGCTCAGAGGGGGCTCAAGGCCTCTGTTCAGTTGTTCCCAACTCTTTGAGACCCCATGGACTGTAGCCCACAAGGCTCCTCTGTGCATAAGATTTTTCAAGCAAAACCACTGCAGTGGATTGCCATTTCCTCCTCCAGGGGATCTTTCTGACTCAGAGATCAAACGCACATCTCCTGTGTCTTCTGCATTGGCAGATAGATTCTTTACCACTGAACCATCAGGGAAGCCCCGAAGACTGTGATGTATCTAGTAAACAATGAACCACATGTGGCTGTCTGTGGGAGACTCCAGGACCTATGTACTCATGTTATCTCATTACAGGACTCCAAGGGATCTTCCTAACCCAGGAATTGAACTGGTGTCTCTTACGTCTCTTGCATTGGTAGGTGGGTTTCCCTGATGGCTCAGACAGTAAAGAATCCATCTGGAATGTGGGAAATCTGGGTTCAGTCCCTGGGTAGAAAAGATCACTTGGAGAAGGGAACGGCTACCCACTTCAGTATACTGACCTGGAGAATTCCATGGACAGAGGAGCCTGGTGGGCTAAAGTCAATGGGGTCTCAAAGAGTCAGACATGGCTGGCTTTCACTTTCACTTTCTCAACCACTGCTGCTGCTGCTGCTGCTAAGTCGCGTCAGTCGTGTCCGACTCTGTGCGACCCTATAGACGGCAGCCCAACAGGCTCCTCTGTCCCTGGGATTCTCCAGGCAAGAACACTGGAGTGGGTTGCCATTTCCTTCTCCAGTGCATGTAAGTGAAAAGTGAAAGTGAAGTTGCTCAGTCTTGTTCGACTCTTAGCGACCCTATGGACTGTAGCCTACCAGGCTCCTCCCTCCATGGGATTTTCCGGCAAGAGTGCTGGAGCGGGGTGCCATCGCCTTCTCTGTCTCAACCACTAGGGCCAGCAAAATCACTGCAGATGGTGACTGCAGCCTTGAAATTAAAAGACACTTACTCCTTGGAAGAAAAGTAATTACCAACCTAGATAGCATTTTAAAAAGTAGAGACATTACTTTGCCAACAAAGGTCCATCTAGTCAAAGCTATGGTTTTTTCAGTGGTCATGTATGGATGTGAGAGTTGGACTATAAAGAAAACTGAGCACTGAAGAATTGATGCTTTTGAACTGTGGTGTTGGAAAAGACTCTTGAGAGTCTCTTGGACTGCACGGAGATCTGATCAGTCAAACCCAGGACTGATGTTGAAGCTGAAACTCCAATACTTTGGCCACCTGATGCGAAGAACTGACTCATTGGAAAAGATCCTGATGCTGGGAAAGATTGAAGGCAAGAGGAGAAGGGGATGACAGAGGATGAGATGATTGGATGGTATTACCAACTCAATGGACATAAGTTTGAGTCAACTCTCAGAGTTGGTGATGGACAGGGAGGGCTGGCGTGCTACAGTCCATGGGGTCACAGAGTCAGGAACAACTGAGTGACTGAACTGAAGGGCCACCTGAGAAGCTCAGTACAGGGCAAGGGGACCACAAAGCAGAGGGGAGTGTGAGTGCTGAAACCTTGTGCCTGCCTGAGCAAGGCTGAGTTTACAAGGGCAACACAACGTCCTGGTAGGATGAGAGCCAGCTGGGACAGGAGTGACAAAGTACCCAGTGGGCTCCTGCTCCACTTGGCTGCTGGGGCAGGCATGGGCTGAATCTCTCTTTGGAGGAACTGAGTACCTAAAGACCAGAATCCTCTAGCTGATTCTTGACAGATCCAGCCTCAGCCTCATCAGAGCCACTTGAGCCAGAAACAAATAACATTTAGAAAGGACTGTTCGGTGTCTCTGAAAGAGCTGCAAGGACTGAGAAGCGAGCCGGCTATGAGACCGTGGGAGGCTGTGTCCTATGCTGCCTGGAGCAGGATGTGGAGAAGGTGGACACGGAGCCGAAGACTGAGAAGTGATCTGAAGTCGAGGCATCGTTGGCTCCTAACTGCTGCCAGTGGCTCTGGAGATGACAGGACACTGGCCAGTCTGAGTTGGATTCTCACTGAAACCTGAACCACAGCTGGCTTCTTGGGGCTAGTGTCCTGAACAGTCGCACAGGACTCTCACTTAGAAGGACCCCACGTGGATTAAGGTGATGCTGTCACTGTTCCAAAATTCTTCATAATTGTACCTTGGAACCTGTGTTTTGTGAGGTCTGATGGGACAATACAACATGGACATGAGCAGGGGACACACGCTATGACAGGCATGCCTGCTGTTGACATAGAGCACTCAGGGCCCCCAGAACACAGGATTTCAGCAGATTCACGATCGGCGGGAGGTGTGTAAGACTCCATGGGAGGACGGCCAGCGGTGATGGCCTTGACTGAGTGGCGATGCCGACCATCCTGAGGGTCTCTCATGTGAACCAGTGATTGCTTCAAATGCAGAAAGAACGTGATGGTTATCTCTAGTGACCCAGGAACTCTTACCGTATTATTACACATGTTAATTCCTTATGAGCCAACCACATATGGAGATGTCAGAGGACAAGAAAAGATAGTGCAAATCCAGAGTTCCCTTCCCTTTCAGTCCTTCCTTGTTCACCATTGAGCTGAAACCAGAATGTTATTAGAATGTGCACATATAAAAAAGGGAAAATGAAACCAGTTGCTTTAGTTTTGTGCAGAATTTCCACTGTTCTGATAAGAATAAAATACATACGCATGTACTATTTTTGTAATGTTGGTGATTCTGCATACTAATTAAATGCATTTATTTTTACATGTTAAACTGGTAATATACAAAGTAAAGATAAACAGTACATGATAATGATTTAAAATTTTAATTTTTCTTTATTTAGAAAAGCATTAAATAAAAACACCATGATAAAAGGAGAGACAGATCATGGAAGAAAGGAAGAAGCAGTATATATCAGTACCTTTAGTGGTATTTTTCCATTTTGAACAAGAGGCCCTGCATTTTCATTTTGCACCAAATCTCAAAAATTCTATAGCCAGCCTTGTCAAGAAGTAATAGTAAGAAACCTTCTACTTATTCCTTATGGTGTGATAGATGATGTGATTATATAAAGCTTTCAATAGAATGAATTTATTAGTATTCCTTCTTCCCAACCAATAAGCACCAGCTTCTAAGCATAGATATTCATAGCAGATGTGGGAAAGGAAGGGCTGAAAGTTCAAGGCCAGTTCACTGAATTCTCTTAAGTTTTTTTGTGTCTTTCTCAGAAGATATATTATTTTGTTTCACAAATGTTGTTCCATATACTTTTAGATATTTTAAACAGGAAATTTTAGGTATTTTGTCAGTGACAAGGAAAAATCATAGTTTCTTCTAACAACATTCATGATTAAAAAAAAAAAGTTCTAGTTCCTAATTGTCAAAATGCATTTCATGGAAGCCTGGGACCATGGTGGAGAAGAGGACTGGGAGAATTTACTGGAGCATTTAGCTGCCAACCTGACCAGAAGCTGATTAGAGACTGCAGGTGGTTGCTAACCCTTGCACACAGCAACCACCTTCAATCTGCTCATCAGTTTCTTGTCTTGTGCCTTGGCACACACGTATATTAACTTTACAACTAGATTTTTCAATTCCCTGATTTTCATATATAGGCATTTTAAAAATGTTCTTAGTCTCTTGTTCTGAGGTTACCTAAGACATTCAGTGTCTTCATATAGCCACCCTCCATATTTTAACATCTTTAAGAATAGTTGTCCAAAATTGAGTGAATGCCACCCAACCAAAGATAAGATTATGTTTAATTCTCCATGTAATGGAACATTGATTTAGTGAGGTCACCATCCATCTTGATAAAATATCTTGTGCTTTTTTTTTTTTTTTCCTGGTTTTTGTTTCCAGTCTACCATGGAATTGATGAACTTATTTTATGGTCATCAGACTTCTGTTCTAATGGTTGCAAAGATCAACAGATACAGATAAGATCTTAAAGTTGTTCTCTCCACTCTTTGAATAGCTGATATTTAAGGGAAAAAATAGTGATTGTGTCATGTCTAAAGTTGGAATCAGCCAGCTTTCTGTAAAATGCTATAAATATTTGAGACTTTGTAGGTCACATGGTTTCTATCACAACTACACAACAACTCAGCTCTGCGCTTGCAGCATGAAAGTGCCATAGACAATATGCAAATGAATGAATGTGGCTGGCTTCCAACAAAACTGTTTTTTAAACTTAACAGTTGACAAGCTGGATATGGCCCGTAGTCCACAGTTGTCTAATTCCTGATCTAAAGCCATAGAGGAATTCTTGAAAAATGTTACGTCTTGGAAAATTGCTCTTGGGTCTCCTATACTCTCTATTCATCTTTCTCTACTTAACGTACAAACATATGTTCTCAACATCTCCATTCTCAGCTCTGTGGCCTTAGTGCCCCAGATACCCTCTGTGATTGATTTCACCTAAATGCACAGCTTCGGTATCTGGCTCTTCTGTTTTCTTCCATGTCTGCTGTCTGCTCCTCCTGCAGGGTTCAGGGTGATGTTCCAGCTCTTGGGAATCTCTCGCCCCTGCTCCACCAGTGACTGGCATCTCATTTCTGTCCAGCTTGAGTCTCTCCACTGCATTTTCTTCCCTCAGCCACCCAAAAGGACTTGTCCATACTCTTTTTAATTTTTTGCTACAGTTAATTTCAATGTTGAATCTTTCTTCATATTTCATTTACTCTTTTCTGATTACTTTATGTCGTCTCCCCAAGTAAACTCAGAATTCCTGTGTAGCTGGATTTTTGTCTTATGGGACTTTCTGCCCCAAGAGGACAAATGGATCTGGCACACTGTGAACCTACTCTTAGCAGAAAGTTTTGAATACAGAATACACAAATCGATATAATTTGTATAGAATACATATAATTGATTAGAAAGACTAGGGTTAGGAATTTTTTAAACTTTAAACTATGGGTTCACCTATGCAATTTTCTTTATAGTAAGGTAAAAGATTAACTATATGAAAGGGCAAACTTTTAAAAAATAAATTTCCAAAACCACACTTTCACTACATGCATTTTTGGCAATACAGAAAAAAGCACAAAGAATCTGCCCAAGATTTTAAAACATGACAGTTGCCTTAGACACATTATTTACCTTTCTTTCCATGTAGCCTCTTTAAAGTGTTGTGATTTCTTCGACGAGCTGTATTTGCAGAAAAATACAAGCCTAATATGGAGAAATTCTTTACTTATGCCCTGCTTAAAGACTTCAATCAGGATGCTGTGACTTACTTTCTTGATAGTCAGATGGTGGCATCGCTAACTGATCACCATCCTTTTGAGATTACTTGTCATTGTTTATCACAATGCTTTCAATCTTCAATACTTTTCCTGTATCTATATCTCTATGTCTATCATCACCTACCATGCTAGGGACCTTAGCAGATTTATTTATGTTCTTTATTTTCTAATCCTTGATCCATGACTCTCCATTCATAAGTTTAGACAAACAATAAAGAATAGAATAATGACTCCTTATTTCCCTTTTTCATGTTTTAGTTTTTCAAGTTATATTTCTAATGTGAAATCTACATGCTTTGAAAATATTTGAAGTTAAAAGCTTGTAGTGACATTGTGTCAAAATTTTACATCCTTTTCTTTGGATAATTTTTCTATGATTATGTGAAAAGTAATTTATTAATTATTTGCTTACATAATTATTATTTACATATCATATTTTACAAATAAAACTCCAAAATATTTATATTATGTAGAACTTTATGTATTTCTTTAAGATTTTAAGTCACCCAGTTTTTGATTAGTTTTCCACCTATATTTGAATGGTTATAAATAATCCACTTCCATGAAGATTTCTTGGTTTTTGTTTTTCTTAGGCATCCTTTGCTTCTTTTAATGTGTACATAAATGTAATAAGAGAAAATCCAACAAAAATGATCAACTGCTTTGAGGAGCTAAATTTTGCTGGCCATTCATCAGGATAGTCACAGTTGCTTCACTGTCTTGTAGTTTTTCATAACATACATTTTAAAAAATCTATAAATGAGCTGATTGAATTGAATTATTTTCTTCAGAATTGATCTTATTAAGCTATGACAATTGCACATGGTCTGTTCTGGGAAGTTTATTTATTGTTTATTCAATTATCCTATCAGCCAAAGATGTATTTTTACTAAACAGTACAATATTTTTACTTTTTAAACTTGTTGAGACAGATTTTGTATATTGTATTAAATGAGTAAATTCTTCTATGGTAATTATAGTAATCTTTTGGCTTTTAAAAATTTATAACTGATGTTATTTCACACACTTCTTCAATAATTAATGTATTCATTTGTTAAGATCGTATTAATTACTTATTACATGCAATTTAAATAGACAGTATAGTGACAGCATAGACTCTGGAATCAAGTTCAAATCCCCAATCCTCCAATTCATAGGTAGCTATCTGTAAAATGACGATAAATTATTTCAGGCGCTAATAGTCACTACTTTATAGATTTATTGTGAAGGTTGAAGGGGAAAATACAATAAAATGTGCAGTACACACACTTACACTAGTGAGCTTCAGAGCATGTTATCTGTTATCAACGTTACTAGATGCCCGAAGTAACGCACATTAATTTCTTTTTCATCTCCTCTGAGTAATAATTCCAGAAATCAGCAGTTTTTCTGCTTAAGTTCAACAGCAAGCAATTACCTAGAAACTGGAAAATTGCCACTGTTTGGGAAAAAAAAATCAATTAGGCAACACAAGTCCATTTTCTGTATGACTAAATTGTAGCCAATATAGTAGCTTCACAAGGTGGCATTTGACACAGAAGATCACCTATCCTGCAGCCCCTCCTGGGCGGATGTATTGCTGACACCCTGTCTGGAGAATTTCCCCAACTCTCTGTCTCTATATGTGACTTTAAATCTTAGCCTTTGAAAGAAAATGATGGGAGCATCAACAAAGCCAAGGTTCTTAGTCATTTAGGGCCATTTCTGCTGTTCACACCCAAGGGATTCAGACATTAGAGCTGATGACTTGAGAACATGGTTCTGCCCCGCCTGAGCATTCAGGCCAAACATGCCAAGCTGGGCAGCCACTTAGAGCATGACTTTGTTTGAATATGATCTATTCTGTGTTGCAGAAATGTGTTGGTTAAATGCAGCAGAGAGGTATTTCACAGTTATTAGTACACAGCTGGGCCCAATTTCTTCCCCAAGTGATAATCATGCTTTACAAAAACTCTAGAAATAATGGTTAATCCTTTGAAGAAATAAGATCTATTTGGAGCTAGGCCATACATTATCATAATAAACTTCAGGTAAATTAATAGGTTAACTGTAAAAACAAGAGAAAAAAATCTTTAAGCAATTTCAAATCATTAAAGAGCTAGAAAAAAACTTACTTGTGAATATCTTTCTGATTTTTGGTTGGGGAAAGATTTTCCTAAATTCAGCAACAATGGAAGAGATCATTATGGAAAATATCAGATATGAGTAAACATGTTTTTTAACCTTAACATTTTGAAAACTTTAAAATTCAGAGGAAAAATTAGGAAATTATTTACCCCAAAATAACAGAGAAGGTTTACTATCCTTAATTTGTAAAATGCCTTTATGCAATAATAAAGCTATATTACTGTAAATTCTAAGTGAATAGTTCTAAACCAAAGCTAAAGAATGTAAATATGTATTTATTTTCAAAATTAAGCTTTTAAAACTCGTTAGAGAGCTATCTCGCTAGATAAATGTGTATACTAGGCTTTTCTAAAATGGGATAATATTATTACCTGCTTTACAGAGCTTTCATGAGGATTGAATTAAATAAAGCACGTACAGTAGAGCACAGTACTACTAAGGAGAGGATTAAATGAACACTTTTCTGTTTCCTGTGTTCCCAGATTGTGTGTAATTTCAGACTTCCAAACTTCAAGAGAGTTCTGGCTAAGCCAACTATATCCTTTACAGAAGTGGCCACAGCAGTTTGAAAGAAGCATGTAAAGCACAAATGAGTCAGTGGCCCAAGAAGCAAGCTCCAGTGTTATAACTCAGTCAATACACGAAATGCCAAACAAGGGAGCCCCCTTCCATCTGTGTAACAATGATAATGACCTGTCAGTTGTCTCAGGGAAGAAGCAGTAGTAACATGGAGTCTCCAAGCTTGATGGCAACCAGCTGCGATATCTGCAGTGATCTCAAAGGCAGGCATGAGACCTTCAGAAAATTCTTTGAAAATTTTGATCTTCATCCAATTTCTTTAAAATCTGAATACATTTCATCAAGTTCTGGTAAGAGAGTCTAAGAAGGCAAGGGGGACAAACTAGATACCAAAACCACTACTTAAAGAAGAAATGAAATCACTGGCTGGGTCATAAAGTGAAGCTTGATGGTTCTAACATAACTTTTTTGCCTAATGTATTCATTATGTTTCTCTACATTTCCATTTTAATTATCATGAAGAAAAGGCAGCAACCCGTTTGCCATGTGCGGTAATTTATACTTGCTCTAGCAAGATAAGTAATACCACTCCAAATACATCATAAACAAAATATTTATTAGGAAAGCCTCATTAGCATGCATTTTGTTCTGATAATAAGGTTTAGGAATTTAAATTAATATCAGTGTTATTTGAGAACATGGCTATTAACATTTAATAATATTTAGCATTTATATAGTCCTTTGTGTTTCCAAAGTACCTTAGTCATTAATTAATTAAGCCTCAAATTATCATTGTGAGCAGGTTCAGCTCATAGTTTCTTCAGCTATAAAATTATGTTCCTAAGTATTTTAACTTTTCCTGCTAGGGGTTCTCCCTAACAGGTTGTTATTGAAATTTCTTTCCTGCAGAGTGAGACCACCGACGTATCCATGCAGGAACCTCTCCACTGCAAACTCATGGTACTCTCCTTGTCAGCTGCGGGGACAGAGAAGGGCAACTTTTGGGAAAGCAGAGCTCTCTTTAAATCTTCTCAAAACGTCTTGCTTCTTTGCTGCTGTTGCTCCTGGTTCTCTACCGCTGCACCACCACACAGTGACATGACCCAGTCAAGGACTTAAAACTGACCCCCTACTTAATAGGCATCCACCTAAAACTATGCCCAAAGATGCCCTGTAATTCAAAGCGAAATAGCTTAGTGCCAGGAAACCTCCACAGGGCGAGAGGTAGGGGGAGGTGGACCCTCACTCTACAATATTTAATAGTTCCCTACTATCTATACACAATAAGAATCCAAACCCTCGGGTATTTAAACCTCCTACAGTGTCATACTTGAGTTCCCATCCCTTTGCCGTCCCCAGCTTCACATATTCCCATCTCAGCCACAGAACACGAGGACAAAATGAGCATGCGCAGGTCCATCTGGACAGCGTTAGCATCGAAGACTTGGCAGGAAGATTCTTTAGAACCTTGGTCAAGATGCCTTCACTGACTTCCTACTAGAAGCAGAATGGCAAATCAGCCTGCCCAGTATCTCGACCTGCATGCGACATCAGGCTGCTACGTTGTTTGACTTCCTGACCCATCGCAGAGCCCCCTCAGCAGGAATTCTGCCATCTGCTTCTCCTCTTGGTCATCGACTGTGACCTTGGGCTCTCTGGCTATGTGAGGAATGCCTGGCTTGGTAAGAGAGTCTCAAGGCTTGACCTCTGCCTTGTATTGTGAGTAGGGCAGAACCCAGTCCCAAAGGTGCAACGTTGAAGGGCCAGGGCAGAGCATGCTAGCACCTTTCCCCAAAGGATCATTTTATCAAGGCTTATCTGAGAAAAAAATACTCTGGAAACATTTGCACACTGATAGAAGAAAGCATAAATTTATTATCTGCAGGGGAAAAGATATCATCTATCAGAGTGGTGAAGAAGACAGAAAAAAAGAGTCTAAATGCAGTCACCCTGTGGGTCTTAGCCCTGCTTCTCTCACTATCTACTGATTCACAGGCTTGGCTTTTAAATACAACCTGATTCACTGGAATAGTAAGTATCATAGTCTATATCTTCAGTGGTCCAGCGGTCACAAGGTCAGAGTTGCTTTTTATGCAACATCAAAACACATGTAACAAAATTTGTTCAAAAAATAAAATGTGCTCAGTACTACATCCCAAACATGCTACAAAATCATCCTTGGGGACAGAAATTTCTGGGTTGCGGTGATGGCTCATTTTCCATGGGTGTTTAGTTATTTTTATTCAGTCACTAAGTGATGTCCAACTTTTTGCGACCTCATGGACTGCAGCACACCAAAATTCCTTGTCCTTCACTGTCTCCTGGAGTTTGTTCACATTCATGTCCATTGAATCTATGATGCTATCTAAACATCTCATCCTCTGCCTTCCTGTTCTCCTTTCCTGTTACTAATTTAAACTATCTTTAGCAAATATCTGCCTGAGAAGCCAAAATGTATAGTAACATTAAAATTCTATGTGTAAATGCTGAGTTGATACCCTAAGACAAAGTGGATGTCCAAACATTCCTTACCAATTTGAGTCCTTACTTTACAGTATTTATTGGCTCCCTATGATCTTCCCAGGTGGCTCAGTTTTAAAGAATCCCCCTGCCAATGCAGAAGACACAGGAGATGTGGAGAAGGAAATGGCAACCCACTACAGTATTCTTGCCTGGAGAATCCCATGGACAGAGGAGCCTGGTGGGTTGCAGTCCATGTGGTTGCAAAGAGCTGGACACAGCTAAGAAACTGATCACATTGCTTATGCAATACAAACCCGAACTCCTCAGTTCTGATATTTAAATTTTCTACAATGTCATATTTAACTTCCTAATGCCCAGCTCCACAAAAACGGTGTTTAAGGCAGGAGTAGTATATTTAACTGTTCTGTGAGTACACTGGTTGGCGTCGCAATCTCTGAGTTTTTATTTGAGCTGTTTTCATTACCCAAAATGTCCATGTGGTTTTCAGTTGCTCACACTGCATTGTGGGATTCTCAAGGAGACAAACTAGAAATTATTCATTTCTTGATTTTCCAAGTGGTTATAGAGTTTTAGAACAGAGTCAGCATTCACAAAATGCTTTTAAAAAGAGAACTGGATTGAAAAATAAGTCAGTGTTGGGTGCCTGTGTTAAGACAGAAGGAGACAAATTGAGTGACAGGAGTGGTAAATTCAAAGGCCAGACAACCAATATCAACGTGTAAAGCAAGCCTCACGGGGACTGAAGGAGCAGAAGAGTATGAGAGGCTGACAACCATGCATCTGCAATCTGAACAGCTGACCCCCCCAAAAAATTTTCCAGAGCTTGAATTTTAAAAGTAAAAAGTGGAAATCTGGATTGTTATATGAAGCCTGCCAATTTTTAACACTAAAAGCTGATTTATAAAATTGAATACAATGTAATAGTCAAACAAAACACTTTCGTGGGGTAAGCTGGCCTTGCAGCTATCCAGGGTAGGAGTCCTATCACACAGCTGACAAGACTGAGAAGGTGGACTGGGAAAAGAAAGAAAGTGAAGTCACTCAGTTGTGTCCGACTCTTTGCGACCCCATGGATTATAGACTACCAGGCTCCTCTGTCCATGGGATTTTCCATGGAGTGGGTTGCCATTTCCTTCTCCAGGTGATCTTCCCAACCCAGGGATCAAACCTGGGTCTCCTGCATTGCAGGCAGACGCTTTACCATCAGAATGTAAAAGGTAAAAATAAAGTTACAAATGTGTTTTGTTGCTATAGAAGACAGAGATGTTCATTATCTTAATTGTGATGATAGTGTCACCATCTATATATACTGTATATATAGAAACCTCCTCTACATACACTTTATGTATCTGTGTAAAGTATGTACTTTATTGTATGTCAACTATACCTTAATGAAGCTGTTTTTAGAAGTCAAGAAAAATATGCTTTCCAACTTTAAAAAACAATAAAATCAAAATAAATGTGTTTTCTCATTGTAAAATCTTTCCAATATGGCTTGCTTTGAGTACCTAATATGAGATAGCTTAGGGCAAGTGGAACACTCAACAATAGACCAGAGACATTCGCCAGCAAATGCCTGGGACTCCTCATTCCAAGAGCAGTTTAGAATGAAAGGAACAAAGCGAGCCAGACACACCTTGTCAGCTGCTCCTGAGTTCCTGTAGTCTCCTGTTTCTAAGAAGTGAACTAGAGAATCATGCAAGATAGAAGAAAGGCCAGGCATAGGCAGGGGGACTGTGGGAAGCAAGGGCAAGGAGCGGGTGCAGTAAGACCTATCTGGTTTCACAGCCTGTGTTGCGTCTCTGGAATATGTTTGGCAATAGATTCTTCCAGAGATCCGCTGAAATCCTTATTTGGAGCCCATTTTAAAAAAGTGTAAGCCCTGATGTGAATAAAGAATGAGTGTTGCTCTAAAGCCAAGCAGATTATTGCTAATCAGCTCACTCTCCAGGCTCTTAAAAACTCAGCAGCTATATGCCCACTTAAGACAGGAAGAGGGTTCAGGGCTGATTTGCGGTGGTGAAATTTTCTGATGAGCCTATTTTCTTCTCTTTCATGAGCTCAATTAATTAATTAATTAATTAGCATGGTATTCCTAATTTGATTATCTATAATACATATATGCTGTCTCTTGAGAAATATATGCATGCATAAGACAGAGAAAGCTTCTCACTGACACCTTCTAGAAGTTTCTTTGGGGATATATATCACCTCCTCTTTTAAGTGAAGTTAAATTCCATAAGGGGAGAAATTATGCATTCTCCTATATATGATGATTTTCTTCTTCCATTTTTCTTCTTGAGTGAAAAGGCAATAATAGAAAATAAAGAGTAAGGTTCAGAATCATATTAAACTCTTGTAATTTGTGAGCTGTTATGTTAGTGATGAAATTGTATCAGTGTAAATCCTCAGCACAATGGACAGAGTTCTGCTCTATGACTCGCATTAACATTAATAAGAGCTGAGCCGCTAAATTCCACAAATCACATGACAAATTACCTACACTGGATGTTAAACTCTTAGAAAAGATGGCAAATAGAAGGGGACTGGATAGGTCAAATGCTAGGTAACAGAATAGACCAAGGCTTCTCAGGTAGCTCAGTGGTAAAGAATCCGCCTGCCAAGGAGATGTGAGTTTGACCCTTGGGTCAGGAAGATCCCCTGGAGAAGGAAGTGGCAACCTACTCCAGTATTCTTGCCTGGGAAACCTCACAGACAGCATAGCTTGATGGCTATAGTTCATGGGGTCGCAAAAGAGTCAAATACAACTTAGCAACTAAAGAACAACAGAATAAATCAAAGTGAAGCTGCTTGGAAGGTTACTAGGAAGGGAACACTGGTCAAACAATTGCATTTATAGGTGGAGAGCAGATTGACTAAAAGCACAGGCTAGAGTCAGTCAGAACTGTTTGATCCGGGATCCCCCACTTACACTGTAACCTTGGAAAAGTCATAAATTTACATCTCAAGATGTAAACTGAGGGCAGTGCTTGGTAATAAGCATACAGCAAAAGGTAGCTGATGTTCTTGCAATGTCATAGGAAAGATCCTTAAATATCATCTCATCCTACCAAACAATTTACAGAAAAGTATCTTAAAACTTGTCTTATATTATTTGTCTAAGCTTGTATTGTATATGGAGAAGGCGATGGCACCCCACTCCAGTACTTTTGCCTGGAAAATCCCATGGACGGAAGAGCCTCGTGGGTTGCAGTCCATGGGGTCGCACAGAGTCGGACACGACTGAGCGACTTCACTTTCACTTTTCACTTTCATGCATTGGAGAAGGAAATGGCAATCCACTCCAGTGTTCTTGCCTGGAGAATTCCAGGGAGGGGGAATCTGGTGGGCTGCTATCTCTGGGGTCACACAGAGTCGGACATGACTGAAGCGACTTAGCAGCAGCAAGCTTGTATAACTACTCACAAACTAGTAGTTACGCAAGTTAGCGGTAAAGAACCTGCCTGGCAATGCAGGAGACTATACCAGCAGTGTATGAGAGTTCTAGATGTCCTGCATCTCTGCAGCCATGTGTAACAGTCAGCATACTAATTTTCTTCTGCAGCATAACGAATTTCCACAAACTTAGTGGCTTAGAAGAACACAGAGGTATTAGTTTACAGTCTTGTAGGCCAGAAGTCCAGGCCAGTGAAACTGGATTCACTTCTCAGATTCTCATAGTCAAAATTAAGATACCATCTAGCCTACATCCTCATATGGAATTCAGCTTCCTCCTCCAAGCTCCCCCAGTGCTGCACAATTCAGGTCCTTGAGGTTGTAATGTAGGAGTGTAGTTGGAATGAAGAGTGAGGTCCCCATTTCCTTGCTGACTGTGAGCCACAGGCTGCTCTGAACTACAATCTGCTTGCCAGATTCCTTGACATGTGGCTACACTCCATTTTCAAAGCTAGGACTGATGAATGGGACTCCATGCTGCTTTTGACCTTTTTGATGACCTTTGTCAGCATGAAATGATCTTCTTTACTTTTGATACTACTCGTTGCGCTGAAATTTACTTTGCTTGATATTTATATAGTTAATCTAGCTGTTTTCTTTTCAAGTAAAATTAGTATGCTGTATCAACTTCTATACATTCGCTTTTAACTTATTTCTTTATAATTAAAATGGGTGTCTTATAGGCATGCTTTTTGAAATCCAAACTGATAATTTTTATTTCTTTTTTTATATAAATTTATTTATTTTAATTGGAGGCTAATTACTTTACAATATTGTATTGATTTTGCCATACATCAGCATGAATCCGTCACAGGTATACACATGTTCCCCATTCTGAACCCCCCTCCCTTCTCCCTCCCCGTAACATCCCTCTGGGTCGTCCCAGTGCACCAGCCCCAAGCATCCAGTATCATGCATCGAACCTGGTCTCATGATTCATTTCATATATGATATTATACATATTTAAATGCCATTCTCCCAAATCATCCCACCCTCTCCCTCTCCCACAGAGTCCAAAAGACTGTTCTATACATCTGTGTCTCTTTCGCTGTCTCGCATACAGGGTTATCGTTACCATCTTTCTAAATTCCATATATATGCTTTCAGTTCAGTTCAGTTGCTCAGTCGTGTCCGCCTCTTTGTGATCCCATGAATCGCAGCACGCCAAGCCTCCCTGTCCATCACCAACTCCCGGAGTACACTCAGACTCACATCCATCGAGTCGGTGATGCCATCCAGCCATCTCATCCTCGGTCGTCCCCTTCTCCTCCTGCCTTCAATCCCTCCCAGCATCAGAGTCTTTTCCAATGAGTCAACTCTTCACATGAGGTGGCCAAAGTCCTGGAGTTTCAGCTTCAGCATCATTTCCTCCAAAGAAATCCCAGGGCTGATCTCCTTCAGAATGGACTGATTGGATCTCCTTGCAGTCCAAGGGACTTTCAAGAGTCTTCTCCAACACCACAGTTCAAAAGCATCAATTCTTTGGTGCTCAGCTTTCTTTACAGTCCAACTCTCACATCCATACATGCCCACTGGAAAAACCATAGCCTTGACTAGACAGACCTTTGTTGGCAAAGTAATGTCTCTGCTCTTAAATATGCTATCTAGGTTGGTCACAACTTTTCTTCCAAGGAGTAAGCGTCTTACAATTTCATGGCTGCAGTCACCATCTGCAGTGATTTTGGAGCCCAAAAAAATAAAGTCTGACACTGTTTCCACTGTTTCCCCATCTATTTCCCATGAAGTGATGGGACCAGATGCCATGATGTTCGTTTTCTGAATGTTGAGCTTTAAGCCAACTTTTTCACTCTCCTTTTTCACTTTCATCAAGAGGCTTTTTAGTTACTCTTCACTTTCTGCCATAAGGGTGATGTCATCTGCATATCTGAGGTTATTGATCTTTCTCCAGGCAATCTTGATTCCAGTTTGTGCTTCTTCTAGCCCAGCATTTCTCATGGTATACTCTGCATAGAAGTTAAATAAGAGGGGTGACAATATACAGCCTTGACATACTCCTTTTCCTATTTGGAACCAGTCTGTTGTTCCATGTCCAGTTTTAATTGTTGCTTCCTGACCTGCATATAGGTTTCTCAAGAGGCAAGTCAGGTGGTCTGGTATTCCCATCTCTTTCAGAATTTTTCACAAAATTCTCAGAATTTTATTGTGATCCACACAGTCAGAGGCTTTGGCATAGTCAAGAAAGCAGAAATAGATGTTTTTCTGGAACTCTCTTGCTTTTTTGATGATCCAGCGGATGTTGGCAGTTTGATCTCTGGTTCCTCTGCCTTTTCTAAAACCAGCTTGAATATCTGGGAGTTCACGGTTCATGTATTGCTGAAGCCTGGCTTGGAGAATTTTGAGCATTACTTTACTAGCATGTGAGATGAGTGCAATTGAGCCGTATACTGTATTGATGTTTTTCTTTCTGGCTTACTTCACTCTGTATAATAGGCTCCAGTTTCATCCACCTCATTAGAACTGATTCAAATGTACTCTTTTTAATGGCTGAGTAATATTCCATTGTGTATATGTACCACCGCTTTCTTATCCATTCATCTGCTGATGGACATCTAGGTTGCTTTCATGTTCTGGCTATTATAAACAGTGCTGCAATGAACATTGGGTACACGTGTCTCTTTCAATTCTGGTCTCCTCAGTGTGTATGCCCAGCAGTGGGATTGCTGGGTCATAAGGCAGTTCTATTTCCAGTTTTTTAAGGAATTTCCACACTGTTCTCCATAGTGGCTGTACTAGTTTGCATTCCCACCAACAGTGTAAGAGGGTTCCCTTTTCTTCACACCCTCTCCAGCACTTATTGATTGTAGACTTTTGGATCACAGCCATTCTGACTGGCGTGAAATGGTACCTCATTGTGGTTTTTATTTGCATTTCTCTGATAATGAGTGATGTTGAGCATCTTTTCATGTGTTTGTTAGCCATCTGTATGTCTTTTTTGGAGAAACGTCTATTTAGTTCTTTGGCCCATTTTTTGATTGGGTCATTTATTTTTAATTGAGCTTCCCAGGTGGGCTGGTGGTAAAGAACCTGCCTTCCAATGCAAGAGACACAAGAGATATGGGTTTGATCCCTGGGGAGGAAGATCCCCTGGAGGAGGCTACAGCAACCCACTCCAGTATTCTTGCCTGGAGAATCCCATGGACAGATGAGCCTGGTGGGCTACAGTCCATAGAGTTGCAAAGAGTCAGACACAACTGAAGCAATTTAGCACGCATTTTAATTGATGTGTATAAAGTTACCTTGAATGTTTTGAGTATTAATCCATCATTTTTGCTACAGTTGCTATTTATTCTATTAATTATTTGCCCTTCCCCCCCTTTTTTTTTGCTGCCTCCTTTCAAATGATTCCATTTTATCTTCAGTGATTCCATTTTAGCTTCCATTTTAGCTTCCATGATTCCATTTTATCACTGCTGTTAGTTGTTAACCTTATCCAATGTATTGTGTGCAAGCTAAGTTGCTTCAGTTGTGTCCAACTCTTTGCAACTCCGTGGACTGTAGCCTGCCAGGCCCATCTGTCCATGGGGTTCTCTAGGCAAGAATATTGGAGTGAGTTGCCATTTCCTACTTCAGGGGTCTTCCTGACCCAGGGATCAAGCCCATGTCTCTTATGTCTCCTGCATTGGCAGGTAGGTTCTTTACAACTAGTGCCACCTGGAAAGTCCTTTTTCATCTCAGACATTGTATTTTCTACTCTGTAAGTTCCATCTGGACCTCTTTATACCTTACATTTCTCCCTAAACTTTGTTTTCTTCTATTTTTGTGAATGTTATCAAAAACATTTCCAATTTTAAAAACTGTCTTTAGCTACTAATCCTCATGAAAGTGAAAGAGGAGAGTGAAAAAGCTGACTTACAGCTCCACATTCAAAACACTAAGATGATGGCATCTGGTGCCATCACTTCATAGCAAATAGATGGGGAAACAATGGAAACAGTGACCGATTTTATTTTATTGGGCTCCAAAAATCACTGCAGATGGTGACTGCAGCCATGAAATTAAAAGATGCTTGTTCCTTGGAAGAAAAGCTATGACAAATGTAGACAGCATTTTAAAAAGCAGAGACATTACTTTGCTGACAAAAGTCCATCTACTCAAAGCTATGGTTTTTCCAGTAGTCATGTGTGGTTGTGAGAGCTGGACTATAGTGAAGGCTGAGGGCCAAAGAATTGATGCTTTTAAACTGTGGTGTTGGAGAAGACTCTTGAGGGTCTTTTGGACTGCAAGGTGATCAAACCAGTCTATTCTGAAGGAAATCAGTCCTGAATATTCATTGGAAGGACTGATGCTGAAGCTGAAGCTCCAAATCTTTGGCCACCTGATGTGAAGAACTGACTCATTGGAAAAGATCCTGATGCTGAGAGGGATTGGGGGCAGGAGGAGAAGGGGTCGACAGAGGATGAGACAGTTGGATGGCATCACCGATTCAATGGACATGAGTTTGAGCTAGCTCTGGGTGTTGGTGATGGACAGGGAAGCTTGGCATGCTGTAGTATATGGGGTCACAAAGAATCAGACACGACTGAGAGACTGAACTGAACTGAACTAATCCTATCGTGTTTTTCCTTTCTGTGTCTTTTCTAATAATTTAGTATTACCCTCATTATATATCTTTTATTTTTTCTGCTTCTTTGATAACCTTGTCATTTCTGCAGAGATGCTAGACATCATGATTTACTCTACTGAATATTGAATGATTTTAAATACTTTGGAGCTTTGTTTTAGAATGTGGTTACCTAGAAACAAGTCGATCTTTCTGAATATTTATTTTATATTTTGATAGGTGGGACAGGTATAGTATTTAAAATAGGGTTAATCTGGCCTCACTATTGAGACATTAACCTTCTGAGTACTAAGACCCATTGTTGTTTAGTTGCATCAGTCATGTCCAACTTTTTGCAACCCATGGACTGTAGCCCACCAGTCTCCTTTGTCCATGGGATTCTCGAGGCAAAAATACTGGAGTGGGTTGCCATCCCTTTCTCCAGGAGATCTCCCTAAACCAGGGATTGAACGTGTATCTCCTACTTGGCAGGTAGATTCTTTACCACTGTGCCACCTGGAAAGCCCACTAAGATCAGTATCTGTTCATTATGAAATGTTCCCACTATGGTTGTTGAGAACAATCTCCATCTGTTGGTGTGATTTTCCTCTTTGCTTGTGATTTTTTTTTCCTGACTTCCAGTAGTTTCCTTATAACATGTGTTTACTAGTACTGAGCTGAAAACTCCAGAAAAATATCCTGCTGGCCTCTGGAGCTTGCTGTCTGTGCCACTCTCTTGTCTTGATACTCTGCTACTTCTAGCCAAATTCTCAACTTAGCCTCCTCAACACAAAGGTATAGCCTCAGTTGTGGTTCTACTTCTCCATACTTCAGTCTAGAAATCCACTCCAGGCAGTCAGCTGAGACTTTGCCAAACTGCTTCACATATTTTCCCCCTCTCAAGGATTACTATCCTGAATTGCCTGTTGTTCAATGTCTGAAACAACTGTTTCATTTATTTTGTTTAGTTTTTCAGCTATTTGGAGTGGGAGAGTAATTCTTGTCCCCATTTTTCCAACTCCATCATGGTTGGAAGCAGAAGTCTGTGTGTTCATTTTTAATAAAAGATAAAAACCAATAATGCAGAAAAATAAAATTAAAAAATAAAGTTACTTTAAATTACCTAACTTAGAAATAATCACCATTAATAATTTCCCTTGATTTTTTACATACACACAGCAAACAAAATATTCTCTAATTTGCTTTTCAAGTCAGTAAATACAAGTTTTTATCAAAAGTGTTATCATCAGTAAATGGATGCATTATGATCTGTTTAACTCATCCCCGGTTGCTGGACAATTAGGTTTTTCCAACTTTTTGACACTTTACAAAGTGCCCTGGTAAACCCCAGTAACTCAAACTCATGATCCATTGTTTTTGGCCCTGGCATTGATATAGCTTTAAAACTCTAAAACTTTCTAGGCTACCATGTTTATTCTGTGGCTTCATCTACTATATTTCTTGCTGGAATCCATAATAAGGAGAAAGGTTAGAAGAAAGACATTTGATTTTGATAGATGTTTTGACTTAAGGTTGATAAAAAGTGAAATATTTTGTCTTCAGCTCAGTATGAACCCTCTTTGGGGAAACAGAGTTTTGTAAAGCCTCATTTGAATGAAGATATACAGGAGAAGACATAGCCAGTTTATTGACTAACTACAGATGCACAGTATCTTAGAAAGTTAATTGAAGTTGGTGCTAAAGGCAACTGGAAACAAGTAAAGAAAATTTTATTCACGAATTGTAGCTAGAATGTGCACTGGTGGGAACCTTATGCCATGATTGAGTGGCAGTTGGTTTAGCCTGCTGAAATAACTTGATGATCTAATCCACATCCCAAATGATGGATATCCCTGAGTTTGGACCTAATAGTTGTGTTTTATCCCCTCTCATGAGAGAGCCCTGGATTATGGGATAATGAAACTGAATAATACAAGTACAAGTGTCATTGAGTTAGAGTTGAGATATGTTAATAGATAGTGAGGTGAATTTGTAATAGACTAAGGTAACCTACATTAATGTACTTTACATTTGCAAAGCTTAAAAAGACAAATAGGTTAGAATATCTCCCGCAGCACGAAAAGAAATGTAGACTAATGTTTACACGCCAATCAAGAAAATTAATTCTCTATTTATTTTACTAAAAGATTACACCTTTGTGTCTGGACAGTATAAGTTGTGAAAAAGCTTTTCATTTTGTAATTGGGATTGAATGTCACAAGCCTTAGGAAAATAAACCAAATTAAAGTCTATTTTTTCTACTTCTTAGATTTTTTTTAGTTTTGAAAAATTAACCAGTCTTCCTTTGGATATTTAAAATTTTAATGATAGACAAGGAAGGAAAGACAAGCTCTTCACAAAAAAGAATAAAATTTTAATGGAGATTTATGACTATGATTGATACAGAAGTGTCAGGCTATTAAGAAATTGTTGTGCTGAGGAAACTTCTAGAGAAAAGAGAGGCTATGGAAAGACTCAGACGTCTGAAAGAAGAAAAGTTGTACCAAATCATCAGATTAAAAAAGGCCAGCCACTTTGGGGTGAGTAAAGATTTGGCTTTGAAAGTTTGTCATGTTCCAAATTCAGACTAAATAAAATGAAAGGGATTTAAAAGTAAAATTGGAAACAAAAGTTCATGTTTCATTTAAAGAGATTATAACTTTTTTGTTTTGTTTTGTTTGGAAAACACTTTTCCATTTTCATGGTTTAGAATCAAGATTATTAATAGTAATTCAGAGTGAGAAATCCATTTCCTCATTTATTCAGTCAAATATTTATTGAACACAAACTACAACCTGATAATGTACTAACTTAGGGATATAGTGGGGAGAAAGTATGTTTTTAAAATTACACAAACACTTAATAATCACAAATGAGGTAGTGTATAAAAATGAAGGTGTTGTTTTATTTGTTTTGTTTCCCTTGAATAGTCCCAACAAAGACAGAACCACCATCATCTTCTCAGAGCTAAATAGCTCATTTGCTGCCTGTATTCTTGCCTAGAGAATCCCAGGGATGGGGGAGCCTGGTGGGTTGCCATCTATGGGGTCGCATAGAATCAGACACGACTAGCAGCAGTTAGTAATGGCCTGGAATACTCCTCCTGAAAGAGTAGACCAGAAAAGAGAACTCTTCTCTCCATGGGCTGAAATTGTAAAGACCAGGTTGCATAGAGGTCAGCTGGCAAACTATGGCACATTTCACATCACTGTTTCAGATCTCAAGCACCATCAATCCTAATTAATTGCTTTTTGCATAAAGGAGGAGGCCTTACTTAAATATTAACCCTTAATAATAGAAACTTTCGGTTAACTTATTTTCTTATTATTTATCCTTCACCTTCCATATAAACTGGTCTTCAGGCCTTAACTTTGGAATTTATACCCAAGATTTCCCATATACTTCAGTGACTTATAGTGCCTCCATGTTTCTAAATATTTCTAAAAATTCTATAAACTTGCTGCTGCTGCTGCTAAGTCACTTCAGTCGTGTCCGACTCTGTGTGACCCCATAGACGGCAGGCCACCAGGCTTTATAAACTTAGCTGTTGGTATACGTTGATAGTCTAAAATACTTTAAACAAGGCTACGTATGAAACAGTTTTTGAAGGGGATGTTTGCTTTCGGAATAGATGTAAAAAGGGAGAGATTTGTGATCTAACAAATGATTCAAGAAACACTTGGAGAGTATCTGCGAAATATCGAGTACTCTGCTATGTGTGTCTACCTGCAAGCCACAGTGCCTTCCTTCAAAGATTGCACGGGCAAGGTCTAAATTAATCCTCCGTTGTAAAGCAACACGTGCCATAATATAATCCAGATTCCGTAAAAACCCGGAAGAGGGAAATAACAAGGGAAATTCTATTTAAACTGACACTTTAAAAATCAGCGAGAATTCACCAGTTGAAGAAGAGTATGGCATTCAAGTAATAGAAAAGGAAAGGTGAAAAAAGTGAAAATGTGAAAATCTGGCATGTAAAGGAGACTCAAGTAGTTCCATGTGGCTGAGTCACGGTCTCTCCTATTCTCATATGGTTTCAACTCTCTGGCTTTTGAAAAGAATGCATTTGTCAGTTTAGAATATTTTTCATATGCTTATTTTCCTATTTACTCAAAGAAACATGTTAAAAAAATTCCACCTGTGATGAGGAATTGGTTTGGTTCTCCTTTAATCCTGTTAATTTTTGCTCTATATATTTTGTGACTTTTCTATACAGGCATTGCATGTACATCCAGACCTGAGATTGCTACAACTTCTTAGTAAATTAACTGTCTTATTATCATTAAGTGTCTCCCTTTGTCTCTACTAACGATCTTCTTCTTAAAGTCTACTTTGCTATTGTTGCTGTTGTAGTCAAGAGTCATGTCTGACTCTTTTTTAGCTTCCCTTTAGGTGTTTTAAAGACATTTGTTGGTCTTTTACTCTGATCTCTGTAGATGTGGTATTTTTCACCCCAATTTTCTTGCCTGGAGATCTGCATGGACAGAAGGGCCTGGCTGGCTACAGTCCATGGGGTTGCAAAGAGTCAGACACGACTCAGCAATTAACACTATTTGCATATTAAGGATTTAATACTTTATTTTTATATGAAATGCATTGGTTTTAATAGTTTGTCGTTTGCCTTTTGACATTATTTTTCTTACCATGAAGATTTTGTTCTTTTAATGTGGCAAAATTTATTAAAGTTTGGGGATTTAGATTCATATATAAGAAGACCATTAAAGAATTTCTGATGGTAATTTGTGCTAAGCCAGTCTCAAAGGAGCCACACGGATTTTTTGGTAGCTTCTTGAAATCTAAAACACCCGAAATTTCCTACCAGTTATCTTAAGTTATGAACTCTAGGACTTTTCATGCCATTCTCACATAAAATCAGGCATATGGAGGGGCTTCTATCAGGACTGTGTTTATCTTGGAATTCAGGGCTACACATAGAGCCGGTCAAAACATGATAACTGTTTGATATCCTGCCAGCATACAGCTTGTCCTTTGAAAGGTATCTGACCTTACCTCAAAGGCAATCAAATTTCAACCTATTATATGACCTTTGGAGCTAAGTGTAATTGAGCTACAACGTGCTTTTAAGAATCGGCAACTAGGAGATATGAAATCTATCTGTCCACAGAAAAAGATGATGCACTGAGGAAGGAGACAAGGGAGGCCATATTTTAGAAAATTTTATCTCTCT
This sequence comes from Oreotragus oreotragus, assembly GCA_006410675.1. Taxonomy (NCBI): domain Eukaryota; kingdom Metazoa; phylum Chordata; class Mammalia; order Artiodactyla; family Bovidae; genus Oreotragus; species Oreotragus oreotragus. The sequence goes on along the minus strand of SJYX01012590.1, from coordinate 272,014 downwards.
ATGCTGCCATTTATTAGTTTAATGACTTTAGCAAGCCCTTTTACCTTTCTGAGTCTTTCAAAAATACCTATTATATGAGAATAATCATTTGTGTCCAAAATGGGTAGCTGTAGGTATTAAAAAAACAAAAAGCTCAAATCTTTTTCCTTTCCTCATGTCCACCATCCTGTTTACTTCTTTTTTCATATCTGGCAAAGCATTTTGTGCTCTATCTTTCCCCATGACATGTAAGCATAGTATCTTATAAAGACAAGATACTACATATGTAAAAGAGAGTTGAAAAAGTCTTAATGATGGAGAAGTATGATTATAATATAAAGTGGATGAGAGAGGTTGAACGCTTCAAATACATAATAAGAAGTTTCAGAGAGAGAAGGAAAGAAAGACTGAATATTTATAGAATATAATTGAATCTGGGGAGTATTAGAACTATCTCAGATTCACTGAACGTAAGAAAGTTCATGTAAAGAAAACTTTAATTATTTGAGTAAAGGAGTGGAGCATTGGAAGGAAGAATAAACGGTCAATCATGAGACAAAATTAGTGGAAGAAATGATAACCAATAGGCCAGATCAAATGTTAGTTACTTCACAACAAATCCTTAAGAAATTGCTGTAACACAGGCAAACTATCAGAGAAGGCAATGGCACCCCACTCTAGTACTCTTGCCTAAAAAATCCCATGGATGGAGGAGCGTGGTTGGCTGCAGTCCATGGGGTCCCTGAAGGTCAGACTTGACTGAGCAACTTCACTTTCACTTTCACGCATGGGAGAAAGAAATGGCAACCCACTCCAGTATTCTTGCTTGGAGAATCCCAGGGACAGGGGAGCCTGGTGGGCTGCCGTCTATGGGGTCACATAGAGTCGGACACAACTGAAGCAACGTAGAAGCAGCAGCATCAGGCAAACTATATATTGGAAGTTTTGCTTCTAAAAATCGGATGAATAGAAACAATGTCCTGGACACTAAAGAATTGCTAAAACAATAAAACAGTGAATTTTGAGATCATTAAACAAGGTATTAAACTAGTCAGGAAATTATTTAATAAAATTAATTTGATAGGAAGTATAGAAGATGCTAAAATAGAAATGCTTATTATTATAACTACATTTTACCTTATTGGAATTTCATATTATTAAAATTAACCAAATGTTTAAAATAAACAGTTAGTAGTCAAATAAGAAAAAAATTTATAATATGAGTTTAAATGTTTTTATAATGTCCAAACCTATTTTATGTTTCATGTATTTCTTTTAATAAAAGTAATTTTAAAGAAGAAGATCCTTTAGAAAGCAATTCTATTTATAGCTTTTGCAATGCTATAAATCCCTTTATTTGTATAAGGGCGGGGTTTCTTTAATGGATACACTTAATTTTTTTTCAGTCTCTGTAGATATTCCTTTAAAAACATATTCCTTGAAGTCATTTCACTCCCTTTGAACTGCACTTTGAAATTCATCATGTGCAAATGCTTTCAATAATTATAACAGAGGGAGGATAGTGGTGGTGAGTAATTGTTTGATGTTCCATATACCTTTGCTTTAAATATCATATTATTAAAATTAACCAAATGTTTAAAATAAACAGTTAGTAGTCAAATAAGAAAAAAATTTATAATATGAGTTTAAATGTTTTTATAATGTCCCAACCTATTTTATGTTTCATGTATTTCTTTTAATAAAAGTAATTTTAAAGAAGAAGATCCTTTAGAAAGCAATTCTATTTATAGCTTTTGCAATGCTATAAATCCCTTTATTTGTATAAGGGCGGGGTTTCTTTAATGGATACACTTAATTTTTTTTCAGTCTCTGTAGATATTCCTTTAAAAACATATTCCTTGAAGTCATTTCACTCCCTTTGAACTGCACTTTGAAATTCATCATGTGCAAATGCTTTCAATAATTATAACAGAGGGAGGATAGTGGTGGTGAGTAATTGTTTGATGTTCCATATACACTTGCTTTAAATAATATTTCAGTATTAATAAGTATTCTCAGATACCAGTACGATAGAGTATATCAAGTGAAAATAGTAGAGAAAAATATGTCACAAGGACATAAGTATTACTTTCCATAAAAATCTTTAACTATTTAGCTTATAAAAACATACTTAATTCAAGGTCCTCTGTTCCCCTGGAGATCAGATACATCAGCTCCATGGGCCAGTCTTCTTTCTAAACTGATGGTTCACACCTGATACAATGCTCACATGCTAAACATGTTCATGAATAGCCCTCAAATCCTCAAGTCCCCACCAGAAACGTCCCTCTTGGGTAGCCTGAGGAAAGTGTTATTGCTTTCTGGCTTATGCCAGATATCATTATCACTGAATATTTCAGATTGTTCTCTTTCCAAGTTAGACCTAGCTAATACCAACTGTCTTCTACAATCATGTGAATTCTGACATGCTTTCCTTTTGGCTAGGCAGTGTTCAGCCCATTTCAGCTTCCTTTATCCATACATACAAAGTGAATTGTCATAGTTCCAGCCCGATGTAGGGTACCTCGCCCTCTGACATTGTAAAACATGATCCCTAGATGAAAATACATTCGTTGACTGCCTACATTTCTGGAAACTATGATTAAATAGTTACCTTTAAGTAACCTAGTTTTCTTTCAAATATGAAAACCTGTTGTACTTCTGTTAATAGTAATTTTAGAACAACTCAAAATTTCAATCACTTCTATAGCCTAGTGTTATAAATAAAAATCTGATTCATGATCCAACATTATGCAGAAATAAAAAGTATTCAATTTGGTAATGTGCATCTAATCCAAATTGATTGTGTTCTACCCTGCATTCCAACCACTAAATTATCATTTATCTTTGTCTGTTAACAAACATTACATATTCTGTCATTGTGCCTTTAAACCCTTGAGATTACTGTGTTAACCACATGCATCTTCAAATGATGATGCTGAGTAAATAATAATATTATCTCTTCATGCTAATATTGCTTCTCTGCTTTTAGTATCCCAGGCAAGCTCTGTCATTCTGTCATGTTGGGTGACAATGTTTGAGGCAGGAAGGAATGTAGCCAAATATTCATATGTTATGAATACGTTGTAGGCCATCTGAAGCAAACATGGAGGAAGAACCTGCCATAAAATGAAAGAAAAGTCTGCCAATGTAGCACTTTATCCAGCAGTGAATCACCCCAGCAACTCACAGAGAAGCAAAAGAAGCTACATTAATAACAAACCATTTTGTCTGATATAAGCCAATCACTGTAGCAGGGCAGCACAAAGGATTCATCAGACAGTAAAAATGTGAATACATAGGACAGGCTACTCATTAAAGTAAAAAAAATCGTAATAAAAATCTAAAACTATATAATAATGCATGGAAAAGAAGTGAGCTAAAACTTGATCATCCAATGTCCCACATTGGTTAGACTTAGTTACTTAAGTTAAAAGCCAAAGGTCAAAGAGGGCAAGTGTGAAAGAAAAATCTGAAAAGAAAAAAACTTTGCAGGCTGAAATAAGTACTAACCAACCTGAGCTATGAGAAGAAGTGAGACTTGCTGAAAACGATGTTGAACTCCACCGTGGAAAGTAGAGTAACAGTAGAAGAGGAAGGAGAGATGTAGAGTAAAGTGGAAGAGGAGATGGAGACTAGAGATCAGGGGAGGCTTCACACCACAGAAGACAGCTGGAATGCTGCGGCCACTGACTTTTGAGAAACTGCCCTTGGGGTGCACGTGTTCTTGTCACTGGTTGCAGGTCATGCACTGCACTGCTGGCCAGAGTGGACACACACAAAAGCAGAAAACATCATTTTGCCCTGAACAGGCTGAAAATCTAGGCAGGTAATCATGAGTCAGGTTGAAAAAGGAGACAGAGCTTCTTTCCTTTCTTTCTTTTATTTTTTTAACAATACATGCAAGAGACAAAATATGCTGGTGATGGGGGAGCTGGGCTAGGGAACAACTGCTGGGAAACTCATTGTGTCACTGTTGAATCGAGTCTGCAATTTCCTGGCCCTGCAGTGAGGGGGAAACTGTCATCCAAACCAAGACACTCTGGATCATGGAAGGAGGTGTTTAATAATCCTGCTGGAAAGTAGGCATAAACTAGGCTGTCCCCAGTAAACTGGAACCTAAGGTGAACCTTCCTCTGCACTTTACCACCACGTGAATCCCTGGGAGGCAGTGGGCTGCAGGAAGCCCAAGTGGCTCCTGGGGTTGAGCTAAGCAATCAAGAGGTGAGTTCCCACATTTCAGCATTCTTGAGTTGCTATTCCAGAAAACCCTTAATACAGGGACCCAAACAATTGTGAATTTTAAAGATGGGGAGGAGGGATGAACACATTAAAACTAGAGTAATGAGTTTAGTCTAGAGATCAAGAATCCTAGCACTGGCCTAAAATTCAAGATATGGAAACCTTTCCAAAAACAGGTCTTTAGTCCCACTTGTGGGACCAAAGGAGGAATTTTGAATTTGAGTCAAAGTCCCAATATGGGTATTTGAGGAAAAAGCTCCCAACCCCAAAGTAGCCAGTGGTGAGGCAGAGAGACAAGCCGCCTTAAGGATTAGAGATCTGCATCTGGATGTGGAGAATTTTGGCTTAGGATGGGAGGCTGAAAACACTAGAGATTTGGCTCAGGATGGGAGGCTGAAAACACTAGAGAAAGAGAAGCAATGTGGTACCTGACATCATTAACTTAAAGCAGAGATATGACATATTGACAATTTCCTTTCTTAGAACAGTGATTGGCCACAATGTCTGCATGTCAGAATCATTTGGCGAGTGTAAAAATAATAGTTATGACTGATCCCCCACCAAGGCCACTTAAACCAGAAACTCTGAGGGTGAAATCTGAGCACTGGCATGCATTAATACACCTCATATGTCCTTAGGTTGAGGCTAGAGGTGAAAGATGACAAAAGTAAGGAGAGATACCACTTTTAAGTGATACTGTTCAAGTAAGGCAATGGCACCCCACTCCAGTACTCTTGCCTGGAAAGTCCCATGCGGGGGAGAAGCCTGATAGGCTTCAGTCCATGGGGTCACTAAGAGTTAGACACGACTGAGCGACTTCACTTTCATGCACTGGAGGAGGAAATGGCTACCCACTCCAGTGTTCTTGCCTGGAGAATCCCAGGAATGGGGGAGCCTGGTAGGCTGCTGCCTCTGGGGTTGCACAGAGTCGGACACAGCTGAAGTGACTTAGCAGCAGCAGCAGTTCAAGTAAGAAAAACCAGTTAATTATGTGGAGGGAGTCTAAGACCTGGTGACAAAGTGACCAGTCACTGTGTTGTTCCTGAATAAAGGGAAAGAAAATGGAGCGCTGTCAAACACCTGCGCTGGCATTCTGAATGTGTGCTTCCAAAAAAAGGAGGCTGTGATACCAAACTCAGGAACAAACATGGAAAATGATGTAAGGAAGCTGGAAACCCCTGTCAAACCCGCCAAGAGACAAAGTGACCAGTCACTGTGTTGTTCCTGAATAAAGGGAAAGAAAATGGAGCGCTGTCAAACACCTGCGCTGGCATTCTGAATGTGTGCTTCCAAAAAAAGGAGGCTGTGATACCAAACTCAGGAACAAACATGGAAAATGATGTAAGGAAGCTGGAAACCCCTGTCAAACCCGCCAAGCGAAGACCACTCAGAGCACATCTCTAGTCAAAGTTGGGCTTATATACAGACACCATGGGGAGCTGGGGGTGCATTTAGAGAGGATCTCTTTAGGATTGAGGCTTGTGTTAGGTGGTTTTAAGGTTCAAAGAAACAGGAGTTCGCTCTAGAAAGGCTAGGGTCTGGAAGTGGGGTTGATTCTCTGATTGGGTATTTTCACAGGTTCTATCTTGGAGGCGGGAAGCATGGAGCGAGGCTAAAGCTGTGAATGACAGAGAAGCAGCCGACACCCATGTTAGCCCGAAGAGGGGACACTTGGACATTTTTGGTGATTTGCACAGTGTTCTTATTCTCGATCTGCGCTCAGCCATGATTGCAGAAGATCTTGTTCTTGCCTCAGCCCACTGGCGTCTGACTGTGGTGTCTGTGAAATTGGAGAAGTGAGTAACGCCATGCTGCAGCAGCACAATAGTCAAAGTTGGGCTTATATACAGACACCATGGGGAGCTGGGGGTGCATTTAGAGAGGATCTCTTTAGGATTGAGGCTTGTGTTAGGTGGTTTTAAGGTTCAAAGAAACAGGAGTTCGCTCTAGAAAGGCTAGGGTCTGGAAGTGGGGTTGATTCTCTGATTGGGTATTTTCACAGGTTCTATCTTGGAGGCGGGAAGCATGGAGCGAGGCTAAAGCTGTGAATGACAGAGAAGCAGCCGACACCCATGTTAGCCCGAAGAGGGGACACTTGGACATTTTTGGTGATTTGCACAGTGTTCTTATTCTCGATCTGCGCTCAGCCATGATTGCAGAAGATCTTGTTCTTGCCTCAGCCCACTGGCGTCTGACTGTGGTGTCTGTGAAATTGGAGAAGTGAGTAACGCCATGCTGCAGCAGCACAAGGTCCGGGCCCAGCAGACACTGCCCATCAGGACCGCCTTCTCTTTCTCGCCTCTTAGAAGGTGAGACTGTGATGCGACAACCCGAGGAGAATAATAAGAGGCGGTCCAGACGCCAGGGCAGATTCACAGTGATTCCTCAGAAGAGCTAGAAGGTAGGAGTGCCAGAGTCTCAGAAATACGGAATTTTATTGCTGAGGGACCTACAAGATCTTCCAGTCCACTTGCCTGTTTGATAATGAGGGCGCTGAGTCTTACAGGGATGTGCTGACTGGGGTCAGGTTGCAGTGTCTTGTTCTCAGGCCTCATCATTTCTGACGTACTCAGTACTCATTCCACGGGCCTCCATTAAATCCCATAAACAAACACAGGAACCCTCAGTCCAAAAGGGAGCTGGGTTTTTTAATGGGGTAAAAAACATTTTACAAAGATGTCTTTTAGAAATGTTCTTGGCAGCCCAGCCAATGATCGCCTCCTCTGCTCAGGTAAACATGCCATGATAATGTCAATAAAGCGGGGAGGGCAGATGGATTCAACACATAATTTTCTGCTTTCATGCTGATATTTATTTATTTGTTCAACACTAGGCTTTCTCTTTAGTCAAGAATGTTTTTCATCTAAAAAAGGTGAAATAAGTGCATATACTGGGGAGGTGAGCCCTAGATGAAGCGCCCAGAAAGCATGAGGTAAGGAGGATCTGATTGTGGTATCTGCTATCGGCAGCCTATGGTTCACCCTTCTGGCCTGGATGACTAAGGGGTGCTCCCTGGGGCCTCACTGCTCTGCTTTACCACTTCTACAGTGGAATGTTTAGTCACGGATGAGGGTGACCTTCCTACAGGCTAGAATATGAGAAGCTCAGGGCTTCAGACCTGATGTTATACTGCAAGCTATGTAAAGAAGTGCCAGGTATAATTGTACAACCACTGAGGGGAAACTTTCAAGGAAGTCCCTCTGTGGGAAACCTTCTGAGAGGAATATTCCCAGAGGAACTCTCCAAGGGTAACCTTCTAAGGGAATCTTCTAAGGGAAAACTTCTGTAGGGAACCTTTCAGGGGAAACATCTTAGGGAAACTTCTGATGGAAACTACTAAGGGAAATTTCTGAAGAAATCTTCGGAGGGGAAGCTTCCAAGAGGAACTTTCTAAACAGAACCTTCTGAGGGAAACTTGTAGGGGAATCTTCTATAGGAAACCTTCTGGGGAAAAAAAAAAAAGAAACAAATTTGAAGGAATCTTCTGAGGAGGACATTCTGGGGAAAACTTTCTGAGGGAAAGGTCCATGAGGATCTTCTTTAGGAAACATTTAAAGGGAAACTTTCTGAGGAAAACCTTTCAAAATGACAGACAGCGAGATATGGACTGATGTTGAAACTGAATGGTGGACAGTCGTAAGGTCTCCCTGGTCTCCATCCAGTACCCTCTACTCATAACAGCACACTGATCTTCCTTCAGAAACCATCCTCTCTCATCTCTAATCCATGCAGTTCAGATGAAGCTGCCTTGACACTTTGCCTCTAGGGGTGGACCCCTGACCCAGCAAAGGCCTGCCATTCCACTAACCAGAGCGATCATGTCAGGGGTGGGCAAGTGACCCCAGACATGCAACAAAACTCATTTCTAGGACAGTTTCTTAGTTGTTGGCGTAAAAACATATTTTTTCTACTGGCCTTCAAGCTGATAGAATATGATTGACCTAGAACTGCTAGAGGTCACCATGTGGAGACAGCCAGTCTGGGCCCGAGGCTCCTAGAACTAAAGTAAAGCTAAAAGACGGAATTAGTAAATACCGAGCATGTTTATGCTATACATCTAGATCCAACTGTATCTGAAATAAATCCCTAGAATCCAAAAATTAAATTTTTGTTTCTGATGGTTAAGCCACTTTGTGTTTTGTTTCTTGTCTAAATAAGGTAACAAGATAAAGGAGAAGCAAATTGAAAATAAGAGGTAAAAGTGAAAAATATTAAGGGTGAACTTGTCATCTACACTTAAGAAAAGATCTACCATTTTGCATTTAGGCCAGGTCTGTTCAACATTTTTTTTTAGTTTGCTCATGAAGAAAGACAGAAATGTGGAAATTAACATTTGCTAAATATCTACTGAATAGGGATAAAAGAAAAAAAACTATACCACGATTGTACAAAGATAAAATGTTTCTCTTATTTATAGCTGTTCTCTTATGAGCTTCCACGCCCTGGTGAGTGGAGGGACCATTCTGTTTGAATCTAGTCTGTCATGTTCATATCAGCGGATTCTTTTTAAGGAAATGCTCTTCCATTTTGAAACAGTCCCTCCCCCTTCTCTCCCTAAACTCTGAATGTAGAAGGTGTGGAGAGCTTTTGCACTCCTGTGGCAACAGAATAGTATTGATTTCTCAGGAGAGGTGACTTCTGTCTTCTCTGGACTGATATTGGGAGTTCAAATATGAAGCTGAAGTGACTTCTGATCAGCTCAGGGCCATCTGGCCACCCCTTCACTCCCAGCCTGGGTGGTCTGTTCTGGAGCCTGAATGGCAGCCACCAAGAGGGCCTCGGCTCTGGCAACCCCCAAGGAGGAAGTCCACAGCCAGACTTTCAGCGTAACATCTGGGTCAGTCCAGGCCCATCCAGAAGAAGGGACAATGAGGAGATGCTGAGTATAAATGCCTTCATTTGCCTGAACACACAAGGCTGCATTTCTGCAACTCTGGTCCACGCTGGGGTCGGCATCCCTCACTTCAACCTCCTCTGAGCATCCAGATGAGAAGAAGGGTGAGACCTGGTGCCGTCTGGGCTTCCCAGGTGGCGCTAGAGGTAGGGAACCCACCTGCCAATGCAGGAGAGGAAGACACACAGGCTCGATCCCTGGATCAGGAAGGTCCCCTGAAGTAGGAACTGGCACCCCACTCCAGTATTCCTGCCTGGAAAATGTAATGGGCTAAGGAGCTGGGGCCACAGAGAGTCTGTCACGACTGAGCACATTCTCTTTAAACCAGCTCCTTCCCGCTGGGCCAGAGCTCTGTGAGGAAACCCAAGCGCCGTGTGTCTGAACTACTGCGCTGTTCATCACGTCTCCTCCCAAACGCTAGGGCCGGAAAGCAGGCAGGCCTTTTGTGCTTTGCTTGGGTCACATCTCTCCTCTGATTCCAGTTAAGTCCGTTGGTGCACCAGGTCTCCCTCCCATACTTCAGGAGAAGGCTGTGGACTGAATCTTCCTACAAAACGAGAAGAAGGAATGCGGAGAACAAACCGTTTCCTCCAGGCAAAATGACTGGCAAAATGACTGTCTGGCCACAGAGTCTTCATTTGACTGGCTTTCCTCTCTGCCTTTAAACAGTAACACATCTCGGTATCACTTTAGGCAGATGCGGGCTAAGGAGTACATGTCTCACATTCATAAGACACAGCAGAAAAGCATATCAGATGGTTTAGACGCTGTCTCTGTGATACCACAGAGTTTCTCTTGTTAGGCTGTTTTCACATGTTATCTCAATTAATTCTCTCCAAGCTTAAATCTTTTGAAATTAATGAACAATAGCCCTACAAGGGAGAAGGCAGTGGCACCCCACTCCAGTGTTCTTGCCTGGAGAATCCCAGGGACGGGGGAGCCCAGTGGGCTGCAGTCCATGGGGTCGCTGAGGGTCGGACTTGACTGAGTAACTTCACTTTCACTTTTCACTTTTCACTTTCATGCATTGGAGAAGGCAATGGCAACTCATCCCAGTGCTCTTGCCTGGAGAGTCCCAGGGACGGGGGAGCCTGGTGGGCTGCCGTCTATGGGGCCGCACAGAGTCGGACACGACTGAAGTGACTCAGCAGCAGCGGCAGCCCTACGAGACAGCTATGAATGCTTTTATATTAATGAGAAGATGAGTCTTGGAAAAGATAAGAAATCTGTACAATATCACGTTTTAAGCCAAGCTTGAATGTGACTTTAGTCCATATCCACTTTAATAAAGATGGTAGGTGACTCAAGGCCAGGAAAGGAGAGTGCTGTGTTTAAGGAAAGAATTAAATTCACACAGTTTTGAATAGGAAGGCATGCCTAAGATTTGACTCAAATGAGATAAAATAGGGCAGGTAAAATTATACATTGTGAATTTAGGTTTACAAGTCATTTGTGTATGAATAGGATGGAGGTGTCCTGACTTGATAGCAATTCTTGTGACACAGGGGTGGGCAGTAGTGGTTAATGAGCTCTGAGCTCCGTGGGGACCATTGATCTGATATGGGTGCCAAAAGAGGGAGGAAGGGCTCTGAGGAAATAAAGAGGTCATGAGCGGATTCAGGAAAGTGAATTTTTGACTCAGTGCGAAGAGAAACTTCACACTAAATATGAAATGGATATTTGTAAAGCAGTGAGATTCTCACACAATAAGCCAAACAGAGGCTAAAGAATCATCTGTGTATGTGAAACACCTACAAATCACAGAGACAAGCTCAACCAGTTCAGTAGGGAAATGGCATATTGATTGGAGTCTCCACATTGCCTCTCTTGGGCCCTTCTCTACCTTCTCTTCCCTGCCCTGGGCCTGTGTGACTGTGGCAATAGGCTCCCTGCCTCCCATTCTCACTGTGGGGCTCAAACATGTCAGCCCTGGCAGGAGATGAGAGGAAGGAAGAGATTCAGATCAGCGAGATTATCTCCCCACCACACACACACACACACACACACACACACACACACACACACACACCTCTTTCCACCTGGGCCACCAGAGCCCCACATCCCCCACAGAAGGTCACCTTCCTATCTCTGATCCATCCCTCCCTTCCCACCTTCAGGCCTAATAGAGTAACTAGTACCAGCCCTGTCACCTGCTTTGGGGTCCTGCCAACATATTTGTAAATCAGACTTTCATTAAATTTTCCTTGAATTGCCCAGGACGGGTGTGCCATCTGCTTCTTTCTGGAACCCTGAATGATTCAGTCACTGAGGGGGCCCTCACAGTAGAGGAAACCCAAATGGCCCAGAAGCACTTGCAAAGATGCTCAGTAGCATTCAGTTCAGTTCAGTCACTCAGTCTTGTCTGACTCTTTGTGACCCCATGAACCGCAGCACTCCAGGCCTCCCTGTCCATCCCCAACTCCCAGAGTCCACCCAAACCCATGTCCATTGAGTCGGTGATGCCATCCAACCATCTCATCCTCTGTCGTCCCCTTCTCCTCCTGTCCTCAGTCTCCCAGCATCACAGTCTTTTCCAATGAGGTCTCCGCATCAGGTGGCCAAAGTATTGGAGTTTCAGCTTCAACATCAGTCCTACCAATGAACAACCAGGACTGATCTCCTTCAGAATGGACTGGTTGGATCTCCTTGCAGTCCAAGGGACTCTCAAGAGTCTTCGCCAACACCACAGTTCAAAAGCATCAATTCTTCAGCACTCAGCTTTCTTTATGATGCTTTGCTGGTGGCTCAGAGGTTAAAGCATCTGCCTACAATGCGGGAGACCTGGGTTCGATCCCTGGGTCAGGAAGATCCCCTGGAGAAGGAAATGGCAACCCACTCCAGTATTCTTGCCTGGAGAATCCCATGGGCGGAGGAGCCTGGTGGGCTACAGTCCATGTGGTCGCAAAGAGGCAGCTTTCTTTATAGTCCAACTCTCACCAGCATTATGTATCATAAAAATGTCAAGTAAAGCCAAAGGGTTAGGACTTCCCTGGTGGTCTAGTATTTAAGAATCTGCCAGCCAGTGCAGGAGACCTGGGTTTTATTCCTGGTCTAGAGAGATTCCACCTGCTGTGGGCCAACTCAGCCTGTGTACCACTCCACTGAGCCCTGTGCTCCTTAGAGCCAGTGATCTGCAACAAGAATAAAAGTGAAAGTCACTCAGTTGTGTCCAAATCTTTGGACTCCAGGCCAGAATACTGGAGTGGGTAGCCTTTCCCTTCTCCAGGGCATCTTCCCAATCGAGGGATCAAACCCAGGTCTCCTTCATTGCAGGTGGATTCTTTACCAGCTGAGCCACAAGGGAAGCCCAAGAATACTGAAGTAGGTAGCCTAGTCCTTCTCCAGCGGACCTTCCCAACCCAGGAATCGAACCAGGGTCTCCTGCATTGCAGGCGGATTCTTTACCAACTGAGCTATCAGGGAAGCCCCTGTGCAACAAAAGAAACCACCGTAATGAGAAGCCCACTCTCTGCAGCTAGAGAACGCCCTCATGCGGTAATGAAGACCCAGCACCGCCCAAAGTAAATAAATTGATACCACAGGGTTACCATCTCACACCACTTGGTTGGCAAGAATTAGACATTTAATAGTAACAAATTTCAGCAAGAAAGCAGAGTAGCTGTCGACCTCACATACAAGTGGCTGAAGTGTAATTTGATACAATCACTTCAGGAAATAATTTGACATTTTCTTGGAAAGCTGGAAATGTGCAAAACTTATGATCTAGTTCTACTTGCAGGCATGCACAACAAGGTACATTCTGGCAAAGTTTATAATGATAGAAAAGTAAAACCTGGAAACAAATAACCCAAATGTCCATTGACGCACGAGAAAAATACTCTCCAGCAATGGAAAAAAATAACGGACTAAGGTGACACATGTCACCGTGATATTCTTGTTCCAAACATAATATTGAACTTGGAAAGCAATTTTCAAAGCACTTTTAGTATGCTCCATCCATACAAGTGCAAAGGGATGCAAAACACAATGGCACCTTGTTTAAGGGAAGCACACGAGTGTGGCAAATCTACAAAGACAAGCAAAGGAGTGATAGATAAAAAATCCCAGACAGTATTTACTCTTGGCAGATGAGAAGGTTGTCAAGATGCATCTAGGGGCTCTCTGGGGGTTAGTGAAGACTATCTCTTAAATTGGGAGTTATTTGAATTTTTACTTTCTGTACTTTACATATTTAAAAATATTTTTATTAAACTGAGGATAATTGCTTTACAATATTGTGCTGGTCTCTGCCATACATCAACATGAATCAGCCATAGGTATACATATGTCTCCTCCCTCTTAAACCTTCCTCCCACCTCCTACCCATCCCACCTCTCCAGGTTGTCACAGAGTACTGGGTTGAGCTCCCTGCATCATATAGCAATTTTCCACTGGCTATCTATTTTGGATATAATAATGTGTATATTTCCATGTTTCTCTCGCATTTCATCCCACTCTCTACATGAGTTTTTTTTATCATGAATTATTTCATTTCACTTCCTTTTTAATATTTTTGTTAAAATCTGAGTATATAATAAAGAATATTTTAAAGCATATATAAAGAAAGGATATTTACATACTTTAAAAAATATTCTTTATTATGTAGTCAACTTTTAGCACAAATACTACAGAAGAAGTCAAATGAAAGGATCCATGATAAAAAAAAATGATGTAAAATGGCTGTTCATAGATTATAAGAAAATGTGATACTTTATTCATTTTATATTGCTGTGTAATAAATCATCACTTAGTGGCTTAAAACAAGTCAGATGTGTAATATCGCAGTTTCTATGGGTCAGGAGTCTATGCACATTTCCGCTGATCCCCTCTCACAAGGCTGCAGTCCCAAAGACTTTCTTGACATCCCAGTTTTTCTCTGAACTCTATTATTATCTGTTAAGATTTATTTTCTTTTTTTGTACCAGATCACTGTGCAGTTTACAATTGTTTATTTGCTCACCTGTTAATTATCTGCATCTCCCCCTCTCACAGACTAAAAGCTCCAGGAGGACAGGACTGTGGCACAGAGTGTGCCCACCAGCCTCCCTTTCAATTAGGTGAGGGACAGAGGGCTAGTCAGACCAGTGGACTGTGAGCAGTAGTGACCGGTGACGTTCCTGGATTAAATAGTTAAGAGTTAGGATGCCTCCTCTATCCCCATCTTCCCCTGCCATCGTGACTGTTTGAATGCTACTTTTTCCTGATTTCTTGGTCACAGGGAGGAGGCCCTCTAAACTCATCAGACTTTCATGAACAAGGAATAAACTTTTGTTTTGTGATTGAGAGCTCTGCTTGATTCCACAGTATACCCTAGGCTAGTCTGTTTGGTTTTTTTTTTTTTTCCTATTCTTCATCATGCCTTCAATATTTGGAGAAGTATCTGGGACACTGTAAGTCCTCATTAATATTTTTTGAAAGAAAGGAAGGATGGAAAGAATGAAGGAAAAGAAGAAAGGAAAGATGGAGGGAGGAAGGAAGGAAGTGGGAAAGGAACAAACCATAATTGAGTAAGTTTAATGCCCAAGAAGATGCACGTGTTTATGTAGTGACTTCCTCTGTCACCATGCTGGACCCCATGCACACTCTTCCCACAGTTTGCGCATTGTGACCTTGGACAAATCACTCCCCTTTCTGATTTTTCCAATCTGTAAAATTCATCTTACCCACTTTGCAAACTTATGGTGACAATAAATGTGTAAACATTCTCCAAATACTTTGTAAACTATAAAATAATAGGTAAGTAGAAAGCATTGTTGCAGTTCACTTTTTTTTTGGCTTTGCTTTAGACTGACTAAATTAAACAGAAGCTTACTTAATAACATTACGAGTGAAGAGATCAAGGGATGAGAAAAAAGTTGTACAGCAGCACAGACTCACATGGGTAGATTGGTATTTGATCTAATCACAATCAAATTCTTCGTGTTTATTGATAATATGGTTACAAATTATCATTATCTAAAATTGGCTAATTGTGAAAGAAAGAATATTCTAAGTCGAGTCTATATTTTTCTTCACACCCCTGTGTTCCCGTTCTCAAGAAGAGGAGGTGGAGATTGGAATAACAAGGTGTAAAAGCATTAACTGGGGCTTCCCAGATGACACTAGTGGTAAAGAACCCACTTGACAATGTGGGAGACATAAGAGACACAGGTTCAATCCCTGTGTCAGAAAGATACCCTAGAGAAGGGTATGGCAACCCACTCTGGTATTCTTGCCTAGAGAACACCATGGACGGAGGAGCCTGGCGGACTATGGCCCATGGGTTCACAAAGAGTCGGGCATGACTGAAGGGACTTAGCATGCACACACAGGAGCGTTAATCTTGAAACTATCATTGGTAGACTCTGGAGTTGAAAGTCCAGCGATCTGTCACATTTCCTAGTCATAGCATCTGATTTCTCCTTGTATCAATACTTTTAGAAGGTGAAGAACTCTAGGAACATTCCTATAAAGATTAGCAAACACTTTTGTAGCTAAAAAAAAAAAATAGCAAATATGATTGTTCCAATAAATGTGTAGGAAAAACATATCAGAGAGACTTAGTTTAAGAGCAAATATGGTTAGTTATTAAGATTAGTCTGAGCTGCAGCCATAACATGGAATGAAATAGTGCCGTTTGCAGCAACGTGGATGGACCTAGAGATGATCGTGCTGAAGTCAGTCAGACAGAGGGAGACAAATATCATAGACATCACTTATTTATGGAATCTAAAAAATAGTTCAAACAAATCTATATACAAAACAGAAACAGACTCACAGACATAGAAAACAAAGCTTCCAAAGGGAAAAGGGAAGGCAGAGGGATAAACGAGGGGTATGGGCTTTACAGATGGAAACTACAAAAGCAGATACACACCAAAGGCTTACTCTATGCCACAGGGAACTATATTCAACATTCTGTAATAACCTATAGTGGAAAATAACCTAATATATATGTATATATTACATGTGTATATAACTGAGTCTCTTTACTATACACCTGAAATGAATACAGTATTGTAAGTCATCTCTACTTCAATGTTATTTTTTAAAAAAAGAGGGTGGTTTGTGCTACAACTCCCGAAATAGGTCAAGTCAATTCACAAGTACTCTTTTGTATTTTCTCTCTGTCCAGGATGGTGACATAGTAGCAGAAGGGTTGAAATCTTTGAATTCTGAGTGATACATTCTAGCATTTGAGGCTATGAATGTTAGAATGAGTTATCAACATTTTTATATATTATGCACACATATTTAAAAATTTTTGTTTCATATGCATTTATTCAGTACTCACTGATGAATAAATTAAACACAAATCACTTAAATCAACAGAAACCATGAATTCACACACTCTCTAAGCTTCCTTGTTCATGCAGTGGAATAACTGATCCCAAATAGTGTCCCTCAGCCCTAACGCACAGACAAGTATTCTTCACAAGACAAACAAAGCCTTTTTTTCCTCATCAGTTTCATGCAAAAATGTTTTGCATTTCTGAGTCTATGGATTTTTGAGTCTGTGGACTTCTGATCTTCATTTTATAACTATCTTTATTGGGTTCTTGATCAAGCACAGAAGCTGTCTCTTATACACAATCTGTTAGGTCCTTACCGTTTCTGTCCTTTATTGTGCCCATCTTTGCATGAAATGTTCCCTTGGTATCTACTTTTCTTGAAAAGATCTCTAGTCTTTCCATTTCTATTTTTTTCCTCTATTTCTTTGCACTGGTCACTGAGAAAGGCTTTCTTATCTCTCCTTGCTATTTTTGGAACTCTCCATTCAAATGGGTATTTCTTTCCTTTTCTACTTTGCCTTTCACTTCTCTTCTTTTCTCAGCTATTTTTAAGGCCTCCTCAGACAACCATTTTGCCTTTTTGCATTTCTTTTTCTTGGGGATCGTCTTGATCACTGCCTCCTATACAATGTCATGAACCTCCACCATAGTTCTTCAGGCACTCTGTCTATCAGATCCAATCCCTTGAATCTATTTGTCACTTCCACTGTATAATCTTAAGAGATTTGATTTAGGTCATACCTGAATGGTATAATGGTTTTATTACTTTCTTCAATTTAAGTATTCATTTTTTACTTAGATAAGGAATGACTGGGAAATGTTAAAGCTTCTAGCTGCTGACCATGCCTGACATCACAGGGTGGTGTTGGTAAGCAGAGTGCAGTCTGTACAATTACCTTGGAAGCTCTTAAGCTATATTGCAGTATGATTTAAGGGTGGTTGAGGATTCCAGAATCAGGAAGGGACAAGGATCTGGGGAAACTTATCTTTTTCTGGAGCCGACCATCAGAAGCCAATGCATTTGTCCAAAAGAAGTTAGGGAGCTCAGGCTTGATTGGACAAGAATAGAAATCAGTGACATAAACTAGATGTTTCAGCCAGAATGCTGGCAGTCAAAATTAAACAGGTGCTAGCTATGTGATTTAAGGCCTAGGGCTTGGAGAGGATGCTACAAGATGAAGTCTGACTTTATAACATCAGTCCCAGAGCATTAATTTTGACCTGGCTGAGTATGACACCATCTAGGGGCAGGCTTCCATTTGGCGAGGGGGCATATAGGTACCATGCAGAAATTTAAGGTCTGTCTACATCAGCTCTGTGATGCTAGCCTAAGTCCAGATGGCACAGTTAACTTCATACTTCACATGGAGGTGCTGTGGGTTTCAACCTGCCTCCTGCTCAATTCTAGAAGGCTCAGGAATCAGGAATGGATCTCCTACAGGGGAAACACACTGGGCACTACAGCTAAGGTTTGAGAAAGGAAAGGACTGAAAAAGTCAATCCATCAAGAAGTTAGCACTGAGTCTTTTCTTTTTAATTTAAAAAAAAAATTCTTTTTGGCCACGTGACATGTAGGATCTTAGTTCCTTGACTAGGGATTGAACCTGCAGCCTCTGCAGTCTTAACCACTGGACCAATAGGGAAGTCCTAGTTGGGTCTTGTTTCCCAGAATTCCCTTCCATTTGGAAAGAAACTCTAAACATGTGTCAGCATGTCAATTTGCAGCCCAGTGCTATCCCTCCCACAAGACACGTTTCTAATCCCAGTTTAGTGTCAGGTAGGAGCTTCTCAAGGAGAAAGGACAAATAAATCTGGACTTAGAGAGAAGAGGCTTTTTTCAAAATGATTACCACAAGAGGAAGAGAGGGACTATTACAAATAGGGTGAGGACTGAGGCCTAGTGTGACCTAACGGTCTGCAAGTATGTCAGAAGTTAAGCAAGCAGAGCTTCCTTAGTTGTTGTCATTTTATAGAGAGGCACAGACAAAGCTAGAGAGAACTGAGTGTGAGAAATGGGATAGATGAAAGGGTGGCATAACCCGACAGATCAGAGAAGTTTTACCCCAAGGCTAGCCTGTTCTCGGTTGAGGTTGGGCTAAAGTTCAGTTACCTGGGGAAGGAGAGACCTTTACCTGAAGTTTGGTCAATAAGAATTTTGTTTAGAATAATTAACAGTTCAGCTCATCATTGGGTAAAGCAAGAATTTTGAGTGTCTGTGTCTAACCTCTAGCAATCTGCTACCCAGCTGCTACTTATCCTGAACTTCAGGGGTCCTTATGTCTCAGAGCTTCGCCATTCTAGTTGCCCAATGAAAAGGGGAAAAGGATGGTTTCCCTGAAGTTACTGTTGAAAGGTTTACTTATTAGCTTACTCCCTGGATACCTAGTCATCTAGACCAGCTGGTAAACTGCTGAACTTATGTGAATTTATAAAATGCCCTTTCTACTGCACACATTTTCCATCAGTGAAATCCACTTTGGGCTAAATACAATGAAGGAATTAAAAATTTTCATACCATGAATACTCCGTTTCTGGATAACTGACTGCATGTCTTCTTGCTTCATGTGAGTACAAGGGCTTGACTCAGCCAAGGTCATATAAATTATCCTTATAGTGATCTAATGATGGATAAGAGAAAAGATGTGCTATTTGTGTGTAAATGAAACCATCGAGAGGTGCAGTAGTTCACTTTTCCCTGAATATATTTAAAAAATAAAAATCTACAGGGTGCCAGGCCATTGGCCTGGGAGGCAAGAAGGGCTAGCTGTAATCCAAATATACTGTTCTGATTAAAAAACCACTTTTTTTATTCATATGAAGTATTTATTAAGGTATTGGATTTTATAAACTGTTCGGTCCCAGAGTCTTTATTTTAAAAAGGTTATTCTGAATGCATTACCAAGTATCCTGTGGAATATTTCACATAAAAGGAAGCAGAAATGTATAACTGTAAACAGGCTAATTGTATGCAGATATAAATTATGGATGTTGGGCTTATGAAAAAGCATTGCTGACTTGCAGGGGTCTTACTCAGCAGCTCTGCGTCTTGTCTAAGGGGATATTTAGTATGGCTGTGATGTGCAGAATTTAAAACAAAACTTTAAATTCTGGAGAATAAAATATAGCCCAATTGAGCTAAGACCAATTTTAAAAAGGTTATTCTGAATGCATTACCAAGTATCCTGTGGAATATTTCACATAAAAGGAAGCAGAAATGTATAACTGTAAACAGGCTAATTGTATGCAGATATAAATTATGGATGTTGGGCTTATGAAAAAGCATTGCTGACTTGCAGGGGTCTTACTCAGCAGCTCTGCGTCTTGTCTAAGGGGATATTTAGTATGGCTGTGATGTGCAGAATTTAAAACAAAACTTTAAATTCTGGAGAATAAAATATAGCCCAATTGAGCTAAGACCACACCGTTGGGAGAATGAGGTCTTTCGTTTATTTTATTGCTGTTGACGTTGATGCTCATTGGCTCTGTTACGCGCCAATGTTCTTGTCTCCAGATGCTGTGCAAAAGCGAAGGTTTGGAAAGGACGTTTTACAGTTAAGCGATGCTTCTTTTTTTTGTTGTTGTTAGTTTTTTTTTTTTTTTTTTATTTATTTATTTTTCTTGATGGTCCACTGCAGTAACTCTGTCTCCTGGTTTTCATCACTGAAGCGAGCACGTGGACCTCACAAGTAAAGGTAAGAAAGGGAGANTTCTTTTTTTTGTTGTTGTTAGTTTTTTTTTTTTTTTTGTATTTATTTATTTTTCTTGATGGTCCACTGCAGTAACTCTGTCTCCTGGTTTTCATCACTGAAGCGAGCACGTGGACCTCACAAGTAAAGGTAAGAAAGGGAGACCTTTGGAGTCTCAACTGACATAGGTTACTCAAGCTTCTTTCTTCCCCCATCCACAAAACAAGTGCAGATATGAAACTTACAAAACACATCAAGTTGAAAGGTGCAGACAGAAAGAAATATGACAAGACTATACCCCTTCTGGTGGATAATTTTCCAGAAAACCACCAATTTTTATCTAAGCTATACCAACACATTTAACCTTGAATTAAAGACACTGCCCCATTGCATTCTAAAGCACTGAGAAAATATGGAAAATGAACAGTTTTATACCTGTAAAATAATTGACCTAATAGTTTATGATACATGACACAAAATACTGTAGAGGTTAATGTGGACAGCATAAACCTTCAGCTGACACGTAACGTAAATGCTTCACAGTAAACAATTGACGAGCACAGGCTGACTCTCCAGGCATCAACTACCTACTTGTTAGTCCAGGGAAAAAGTTTGGACCAGAAATATGAGCAAAGAACTTTTATTCTTATTTTAAATCACGAGTAGTAAGTTTGGTATTTAAAATCAATACGAGTTTCTCAGATACACAAAAACAGAATATGTCAAAATAATTTATAATTTGGTCTAAAGAAATCAGCCTAGGTATTAACTCTCTGAAAGGAAAGAAGCATTGTATGGCAGAGTGTTTCCATGCGATAGACTCAAACCCCACAATCTACAGCTGTGCACTGGGTCTGTTCTTTCCCCTGGGTCATGATGTTTGTCAGGAAGTCACATCTCAAGAACTTGTTTTGCTCTGTGGCTCAGACTATAGACCAGACTATCTGGAAGATATTTGGGCTCAGTCTTTCAGTTTTGTAAACACTTGCTCTCTCTCCCTATTGCTTCTCTTTACCCCACCCCATTTTAGGCGCTCCTCACAGTGAATCTCCCTTCTCAGCAACTCCAGATTCTCTTGTTGTTTTGTGACCCCATGAACTATATAGCCCCTCTGTCCATGGCACTTCCCAGGCAAGAATACTCGAGTGGGTTGCCATTCCCTTCTCCAGGGGATCTTCCCACCCAGGGACTGAACCTAGGTCTCCTGCCTTGCAGGTGGATTCTTTACTACTGATCTACTAGGGAAGCCAGTTCAAATCCACTTAGCTGGGATATAATGCCCAGGGCATGTTCAGCCAATTTAGTGGGTTAAGCAATTTGAATAAACTAGTTTGTTTCAAAGAGTTAACAAAAAGTGCCTCTCAAAACCAACATGTTGAATATTTAGATTTCCTTTAGGAGCTTCAAAAATGTCCTTTGAGCGAGCACTGTGAGATCATCTATTTGGTGAATATTCAGTGGATGCTAATTGCAAGCCAAAACATTATGAAAATATTCTCTTAATAGCCCAGCAAGTTAGGCGCGAGCCCACTTTTAAAATGATAGAAAATTAGGACCTTCTTGGTGGTGGGAGACTAAGACTCCCAGTGGCTAACATTTCACGCTCCCAATACAGGGAGCCAGGGTTCGATCCCTGGTTAGGGAATTAGATCCCACGTGCCCCAAAGAAAAGATCCCATGTGCTACAACTAAGATCCAATGCAGACAAATAGATAAATGAATATTGTTTTAAAAGATAAAAGAAATTAGGGTCAGAAATCAAAGATTTGTTGCTGCCTCATGCTGCCTTTTATCATTCTTCTTGGATGTTGAGCTTACAAAGCACTCAGTTAAAGGCAGCCTAGCAGATAATTTGGTTAATCGAAGATGTGTGCACAGCCAAATTTCCTTCCAGTCTGGGGCTTGATAATCCAGTTTGATCATCTCTGTTGCCTCAGTTTTCCACATAATCATCAAAGAGACTCTTTCCCTTAGGGCTGGGTAGACTCAGCTTTGTTTGAAGTTTTGGCAACTGTATGCTGCTATTCTGTTCACAGCAAATAGAATGATTCCTCAAAGTGTTGTTATATTGTAGCTTGTTGTTCTGTTGCTACATCGTTCAGTTGCTCAGCTAAGTTGTTCAGTCCAATGCTTTGTGACCCCTGGACTCAGCACAGCTCCTCTGTTCTTAATATATTAGGTCCTCATATTTAAAATCTTCACTTCAGTTCAGTTGCTCAGTCGTGTCTGACTCTTTGTGACCCCATGGACTGCAGCACGCCAGGCCTCCCTGTCCATCACCAACTTCCAGAGCTTGTTCAAACTCATGTCCATTGAGTCGGTGATGCCATCTAACCATCTCATCCTCTGTCATCCCCTTCTCCTTCTGCCTTCAATCTTTCCCAGCATGAGAGTCTTTTCCAATAAGTCAGTTCTTCGCATCATTTAAAACTTTATGTCATAGTATTTATGCAGTACTCACCAGTTCAGGACTAGCAAAGGTTCCTGAAAGTGTTGAAAGATGGAGTGACTTTTTGTTTAGCTGTCCAGGGCTATTTTCTCCATCCATCCTAACTGGCCCAGTAAAAGCCTCCCTAAGGCAAGAATTTCCTCTGTTGGAAAATAAGACTGATGAGTAAATGATGAATTTTACGACACAACTAAACCCCTACTTGGTTAGACAAATTATCTCAGTTCAGACAAGTGGGCTCATTTACTATAATCCAAAGTTTAAAATATATTTTTTACTACTGCTAAGATAGCTCTGTAAATATAACCAAAAACGCCTGCTAATAAAGATTATTGTATCTGAAAATTATTGCTATAATAACTAGAACTCTCAATAAAATTTCCAAGAAACTTGATGGGTTTTTCTCCCAGGAGAGAAATTATACTTGTGTATAAAAACTTTTTGATGTTGTAAAAATACTATAAGAGGATTCTGGAAGGCACTTCTAGTGGGGCACAAAAGAACTGAATTATCAAAGGGAACCCCAGAAAAGTGGGGGGAATTCATATGAACTTGGAAAGACTTAATGAGCTCATCTCTGACCTTTCCTCTACCCAGAGTCTGCAAATCAGCTGAGAGCAGGAGTCATTTCAGGCTGAAACCTGGCCTTTGGTGGGCAGCCATAAAAGTGTGGGGGACCTTTGATCCAGGAAAAGATGAAGAGCTATTTCTGGCTATTGGAGGTGCTCAAGTAATGCATACCTCCCTCAGGCAAGCAACCCTGAACTCAAGGTTCCCTGGGCCCAGGTATGAGCTCAGACTACTAAGTGGCAAAGGAACTTTTATCAAAGCGTCAGCCACAACATTCTTATTCCTCGTGTGACTGAATTCTCAAATTGAGTTTGGACCATGAAATTAGACTGTGTTTCATCATCAGATAGATTAACATGGTAATTTGGGGATGAAACCCATTCCTTTTTTTTTTTTTTTTCAGATATACTGTGCTTTTTGGTTTCATCTTGAAATCAGAAGACGTGATTGCTCATATTTAGATGTCAAAACCACCTGATTCCATCATCCTCATTTCCAGAGTCAGGATGAGTCAAAATTTCAGATTCTAATAATGAATTACGAGCACTTGACCCACCATTCAGTTCAGTTCAGTCCAGTTCAGTCACTCAGTCATGTCCGACTCTTTGTGACCCCATGAACCGCAGCATGCCAGGCCTCCCTGTCCATCACCAACTTCCAGAGTCCACCCAAACCCATGCCCATTGAGTTGATGATGCCATTCAACCATCTCATCCTCTGTTGTCCCCTTCTCCTCCTGCTTTCAATCTTTCCCAGCATCGGAGTCTTTTCCAATGAGTCAGCTCTTCACATGAGGTGGCCAAAGTATTGGAGTTTCAGCTTCAACATCAGTCCTTCCAATGAATATTCAGGACTGATCTCCTTTAGGATGGACTGGTTGGATCTCCTTGCAGTCCAAGGGACTCTCAAGAGTCTTTTCCAACACCACAGTTCAAAAACATCAATTCTTTGGTGCTCAGCTTTCTTTATAGTCCAACTCTCACGTCCATACATGACTACTGGATAAAACAGAGCCTTGACTAGACCCACCCATACCCACACATAAATCCACTCCCAACCACACACATATTTACATGTATTTTATATATACATATAAATATAAAATACATATAAATAATATATAAAATAATATATATTATATTTATTTATAATACATATAAATATTATATATATATATCTTGCACTGTAGTAACTCACATTCAAATGATAAATAAATTTGACAATAAGCTAAATTAAAAGAGGGAATTTTGTTGAAAAAAATCAGTACTTCTGTGCTTGGTCAAGAACCCAATAAAGATAGTTATAAAATGAAGATCAGAAGTCCACAGACTCAAAAATCCACAGACTCAAAAATGCAAAACATTTTTGCATGAAACTGATGAGGAAAAAAAAGGCTTTGTTTGTCTTGTGAAGAATACTTGTCTGTGCGTTAGGGCTGAGGGACACTATTTGGGATCAGTTATTCCACTGCATGAACAAGGAAGCTTAGAGAGTGTGTGAATTCATGGTTTCTGTTGATTTAAGTGATTTGTGTTTAATTTATTCATCAGTGAGTACTGAATAAATGCATATGAAACAAAAATTTTTAAATATGTGTGCATAATATATAAAAATGTTGATAACTCATTCTAACATTCATAGCCTCAAATGCTAGAATGTATCACTCAGAATTCAAAGATTTCAACCCTTCTGCTACTATGTCACCATCTTGGACAGAGAGAAAATACAAAAGAGTACTTGTGAATTGACTTGACCTATTTCAGGAGTTGTAGCACAAACCACCCTCTTTTTTTAAAAAATAACATTGAAGTAGAGATGACTTACAATACTGTATTCATTTCAGGTGTATAGTAAAGAGACTCAGTTATATACACATGTAATATATACATATATATTAGGTTATTTTCCACTATAGGTTATTACAGAATGTTGAATATAGTTCCCTGTGGCATAGAGTAAGCCTTTGGTGTGTATCTGCTTTTGTAGTTTCCATCTGTAAAGCCCATACCCCTCGTTTATCCCTCTGCCTTCCCTTTTCCCTTTGGAAGCTTTGTTTTCTATGTCTGTGAGTCTGTTTCTGTTTTGTATATAGATTTGTTTGAACTATTTTTTAGATTCCATAAATAAGTGATATCATATGATATTTGTCTCCCTCTGTCTGACTGACTTCAGCACGATCATCTCTAGGTCCATCCACGTTGCTGCAAACGGCACTATTTCATTCCATGTTATGGCTGCAGCTCAGACTACTCTTAATAACTAACCATATTTGCTCTTAAACTAAGTCTCTCTGATATGTTTTTCCTACACATTTATTGGAACAATCATATTTGCTATTTTTTTTTTTTAGCTACAAAAGTGTTTGCTAATCTTTATAGGAATGTTCCTAGAGTTCTTCACCTTCTAAAAGTATTGATACAAGGAGAAATCAGATGCTATGACTAGGAAATGTGACAGATCGCTGGACTTTCAACTCCAGAGTCTACCAATGATAGTTTCAAGATTAACGCTCCTGTGTGTGCATGCTAAGTCCCTTCAGTCATGCCCGACTCTTTGTGAACCCATGGGCCATAGTCCGCCAGGCTCCTCCGTCCATGGTGTTCTCTAGGCAAGAATACCAGAGTGGGTTGCCATACCCTTCTCTAGGGTATCTTTCTGACACAGGGATTGAACCTGTGTCTCTTATGTCTCCCACATTGTCAAGTGGGTTCTTTACCACTAGTGTCATCTGGGAAGCCCCAGTTAATGCTTTTACACCTTGTTATTCCAATCTCCACCTCCTCTTCTTGAGAACGGGAACACAGGGGTGTGAAGAAAAATATAGACTCGACTTAGAATATTCTTTCTTTCACAATTAGCCAATTTTAGATAATGATAATTTGTAACCATATTATCAATAAACACGAAGAATTTGATTGTGATTAGATCAAATACCAATCTACCCATGTGAGTCTGTGCTGCTGTACAACTTTTTTCTCATCCCTTGATCTCTTCACTCGTAATGTTATTAAGTAAGCTTCTGTTTAATTTAGTCAGTCTAAAGCAAAGCCAAAAAAAAAGTGAACTGCAACAATGCTTTCTACTTACCTATTATTTTATAGTTTACAAAGTATTTGGAGAATGTTTACACATTTATTGTCACCATAAGTTTGCAAAGTGGGTAAGATGAATTTTACAGATTGGAAAAATCAGAAAGGGGAGTGATTTGTCCAAGGTCACAATGCGCAAACTGTGGGAAGAGTGTGCATGGGGTCCAGCATGGTGACAGAGGAAGTCACTACATAAACACGTGCATCTTCTTGGGCATTAAACTTACTCAATTATGGTTTGTTCCTTTCCCACTTCCTTCCTTCCTCCCTCCATCTTTCCTTTCTTCTTTTCCTTCATTCTTTCCATCCTTCCTTTCTTTCAAAAAATATTAATGAGGACTTACAGTGTCCCAGATACTTCTCCAAATATTGAAGGCATGATGAAGAATAGGAAAAAAAAAAAAAACCAAACAGACTAGCCTAGGGTATACTGTGGAATCAAGCAGAGCTCTCAATCACAAAACAAAAGTTTATTCCTTGTTCATGAAAGTCTGATGAGTTTAGAGGGCCTCCTCCCTGTGACCAAGAAATCAGGAAAAAGTAGCATTCAAACAGTCACGATGGCAGGGGAAGATGGGGATAGAGGAGGCATCCTAACTCTTAAATATTTAATCCAGGAACGTCACCGGTCACTACTGCTCACAGTCCACTGGTCTGACTAGCCCTCTGTCCCTCACCTAATTGAAAGGGAGGCTGGTGGGCACACTCTGTGCCACAGTCCTGTCCTCCTGGAGCTTTTAGTCTGTGAGAGGGGGAGATGCAGATAATTAACAGGTGAGCAAATAAACAATTGTAAACTGCACAGTGATCTGGTACAAAAAAAGAAAATAAATCTTAACAGATAATAATAGAGTTCAGAGAAAAACTGGGATGTCAAGAAAGTCTTTGGGACTGCAGCCTTGTGAGAGGGGATCAGCGGAAATGTGCATAGACTCCTGACCCATAGAAACTGCGATATTACACATCTGACTTGTTTTAAGCCACTAAGTGATGATTTATTACACAGCAATATAAAATGAATAAAGTATCACATTTTCTTATAATCTATGAACAGCCATTTTACATCATTTTTTTTATCATGGATCCTTTCATTTGACTTCTTCTGTAGTATTTGTGCTAAAAGTTGACTACATAATAAAGAATATTTTTTAAAGTATGTAAATATCCTTTCTTTATATATGCTTTAAAATATTCTTTATTATATACTCAGATTTTAACAAAAATATTAAAAAGGAAGTGAAATGAAATAATTCATGATAAAAAAAACTCATGTAGAGAGTGGGATGAAATGCGAGAGAAACATGGAAATATACACATTATTATATCCAAAATAGATAGCCAGTGGAAAATTGCTATATGATGCAGGGAGCTCAACCCAGTACTCTGTGACAACCTGGAGAGGTGGGATGGGTAGGAGGTGGGAGGAAGGTTTAAGAGGGAGGAGACATATGTATACCTATGGCTGATTCATGTTGATGTATGGCAGAGACCAGCACAATATTGTAAAGCAATTATCCTCAGTTTAATAAAAATATTTTTAAATATGTAAAGTACAGAAAGTAAAAATTCAAATAACTCCCAATTTAAGAGATAGTCTTCACTAACCCCCAGAGAGCCCCTAGATGCATCTTGACAACCTTCTCATCTGCCAAGAGTAAATACTGTCTGGGATTTTTTATCTATCACTCCTTTGCTTGTCTTTGTAGATTTGCCACACTCGTGTGCTTCCCTTAAACAAGGTGCCATTGTGTTTTGCATCCCTTTGCACTTGTATGGATGGAGCATACTAAAAGTGCTTTGAAAATTGCTTTCCAAGTTCAATATTATGTTTGGAACAAGAATATCACGGTGACATGTGTCACCTTAGTCCGTTATTTTTTTCCATTGCTGGAGAGTATTTTTCTCGTGCGTCAATGGACATTTCGGTTATTTGTTTCCAGGTTTTACTTTTCTATCATTATAAACTTTGCCAGAATGTACCTTGTTGTGCATGCCTGCAAGTAGAACTAGATCATAAGTTTTGCACATTTCCAGCTTTCCAAGAAAATGTCAAATTATTTCCTGAAGTGCTTGTATCAAATTACACTTCAGCCACTTGTATGTGAGGTCGACAGCTACTCTGCTTTCTTGCTGAAATTTGTTACTATTAAATGTCTAATTCTTGCCAACCAAGTGGTGTGAGATGGTAACCCTGTGGTATCAATTTATTTACTTTGGGCGGTGCTGGGTCTTCATTACCGCATGAGGGCGTTCTCTAGCTGCAGAGAGTGGGCTTCTCATTACGGTGGTTTCTTTTGTTGCACAGGGGCTTCCCTGATAGCTCAGTTGGTAAAGAATCCGCCTGCAATGCAGGAGACCCTGGTTCGATTCCTGGGTTGGGAAGGTCCGCTGGAGAAGGACTAGGCTACCTACTTCAGTATTCTTGGGCTTCCCTTGTGGCTCAGCTGGTAAAGAATCTACCTGCAATGAAGGAGACCTGGGTTTGATCCCTGGATTGGGAAGATGCCCTGGAGAAGGGAAAGGCTACCCACTCCAGTATTCTGGCCTGGAGTCCAAAGATTTGGACACAACTGAGTGACTTTCACTTTTATTCTTGTTGCAGATCACTGGCTCTAAGGAGCACAGGGCTCAGTGGAGTGGTACACAGGCTGAGTTGGCCCACAGCAGGTGGAATCTCTCTAGACCAGGAATAAAACCCAGGTCTCCTGCACTGGCTGGCAGATTCTTAAATACTAGACCACCAGGGAAGTCCTAACCCTTTGGCTTTACTTGACATTTTTATGATACATAATGCTGGTGAGAGTTGGACTATAAAGAAAGCTGACTCTTTGCGAGCACATGGACTGTAGCACACCAGGCTCCTCCGCCCATGGGATTCTCCAGGCAAGAATACTGGAGTGGGTTGCCATTTCCTTCTCCAGGGGATCTTCCTGACCCAGGGATCGAACCCAGGTCTCCCGCATTGTAGGCAGATGCTTTAACCTCTGAGCCACCAGCAAAGCATCATAAAGAAAGCTGAGTGCTGAAGAATTGATGCTTTTGAACTGTGGTGTTGGCGAAGACTCTTGAGAGTCCCTTGGACTGCAAGGAGATCCAACCAGTCCATTCTGAAGGAGATCAGTCCTGGTTGTTCATTGGTAGGACTGATGTTGAAGCTGAAACTCCAATACTTTGGCCACCTGATGCGGAGACCTCATTGGAAAAGACTGTGATGCTGGGAGACTGAGGACAGGAGGAGAAGGGGACGACAGAGGATGAGATGGTTGGATGGCATCACCGACTCAATGGACATGGGTTTGGGTGGACTCTGGGAGTTGGGGATGGACAGGGAGGCCTGGAGTGCTGCGGTTCATGGGGTCACAAAGAGTCAGACAAGACTGAGTGACTGAACTGAACTGAATGCTACTGAGCATCTTTGCAAGTGCTTCTGGGCCATTTGGGTTTCCTCTACTGTGAGGGCCCCCTCAGTGACTGAATCATTCAGGGTTCCAGAAAGAAGCAGATGGCACACCCGTCCTGGGCAATTCAAGGAAAATTTAATGAAAGTCTGATTTACAAATATGTTGGCAGGACCCCAAAGCAGGTGACAGGGCTGGTACTAGTTACTCTATTAGGCCTGAAGGTGGGAAGGGAGGGATGGATCAGAGATAGGAAGGTGACCTTCTGTGGGGGATGTGGGGCTCTGGTGGCCCAGGTGGAAAGAGGTGTGTGTGTGTGTGTGTGTGTGTGTGTGTGTGTGTGTGTGTGTGGTGGGGAGATAATCTCGCTGATCTGAATCTCTTCCTTCCTCTCATCTCCTGCCAGGGCTGACATGTTTGAGCCCCACAGTGAGAATGGGAGGCAGGGAGCCTATTGCCACAGTCACACAGGCCCAGGGCAGGGAAGAGAAGGTAGAGAAGGGCCCAAGAGAGGCAATGTGGAGACTCCAATCAATATGCCATTTCCCTACTGAACTGGTTGAGCTTGTCTCTGTGATTTGTAGGTATTTCACATACACAGATGATTCTTTAGCCTCTGTTTGGCTTATTGTGTGAGAATCTCACTGCTTTACAAATATCCATTTCATATTTAGTGTGAAGTTTCTCTTCGCACTGAGTCAAAAATTCACTTTCCTGAATCCGCTCATGACCTCTTTATTTCCTCAGAGCCCTTCCTCCCTCTTTTGGCCCCCATATCAGATCAATGGTCCCCACGGAGCTCAGAGCTCATTAACCACTACTGCCCACCCCTGTGTCACAAGAATTGCTATCAAGTCAGGACACCTCCATCCTGTTCATACACAAATGACTTGTAAACCTAAATTCACAATGTATAATTTTACCTGCCCTATTTTATCTCATTTGAGTCAAATCTTAGGCATGCCTTCCTATTCAAAACTGTGTGAATTTAATTCTTTCCTTAAACACAGCACTCTCCTTTCCTGGCCTTGAGTCACCTACCATCTTTATTAAAGTGGATATGGACTAAAGTCACATTCAAGCTTGGCTTAAAACGTGATATTGTACAGATTTCTTATCTTTTCCAAGACTCATCTTCTCATTAATATAAAAGCATTCATAGCTGTCTCGTAGGGCTGCCGCTGCTGCTGAGTCACTTCAGTCGTGTCCGACTCTGTGCGGCCCCATAGACGGCAGCCCACCAGGCTCCCCCGTCCCTGGGACTCTCCAGGCAAGAGCACTGGGATGAGTTGCCATTGCCTTCTCCAATGCATGAAAGTGAAAAGTGAAAAGTGAAAGTGAAGTTACTCAGTCAAGTCCGACCCTCAGCGACCCCATGGACTGCAGCCCACTGGGCTCCCCCGTCCCTGGGATTCTCCAGGCAAGAACACTGGAGTGGGGTGCCACTGCCTTCTCCCTTGTAGGGCTATTGTTCATTAATTTCAAAAGATTTAAGCTTGGAGAGAATTAATTGAGATAACATGTGAAAACAGCCTAACAAGAGAAACTCTGTGGTATCACAGAGACAGCGTCTAAACCATCTGATATGCTTTTCTGCTGTGTCTTATGAATGTGAGACATGTACTCCTTAGCCCGCATCTGCCTAAAGTGATACCGAGATGTGTTACTGTTTAAAGGCAGAGAGGAAAGCCAGTCAAATGAAGACTCTGTGGCCAGACAGTCATTTTGCCAGTCATTTTGCCTTGAGGAAACGGTTTGTTCTCCGCATTCCTTCTTCTCGTTTTGTAGGAAGATTCAGTCCACAGCCTTCTCCTGAAGTATGGGAGGGAGACCTGGTGCACCAACGGACTTAACTGGAATCAGAGGAGAGATGTGACCCAAGCAAAGCACAAAAGGCCTGCCTGCTTTCCGGCCCTAGCGTTTGGGAGGAGACGTGATGAACAGCGCAGTAGTTCAGACACACGGCGCTTGGGTTTCCTCACAGAGCTCTGGCCCAGCGGGAAGGAGCTGGTTTAAAGAGAATGTGCTCAGTCGTGACAGACTCTCTGTGGCCCCAGCTCCTTAGCCCATTACATTTTCCAGGCAGGAATACTGGAGTGGGGTGCCAGTTCCTACTTCAGGGGACCTTCCTGATCCAGGGATCGAGCCTGTGTGTCTTCCTCTCCTGCATTGGCAGGTGGGTTCCCTACCTCTAGCGCCACCTGGGAAGCCCAGACGGCACCAGGTCTCACCCTTCTTCTCATCTGGATGCTCAGAGGAGGTTGAAGTGAGGGATGCCGACCCCAGCGTGGACCAGAGTTGCAGAAATGCAGCCTTGTGTGTTCAGGCAAATGAAGGCATTTATACTCAGCATCTCCTCATTGTCCCTTCTTCTGGATGGGCCTGGACTGACCCAGATGTTACGCTGAAAGTCTGGCTGTGGACTTCCTCCTTGGGGGTTGCCAGAGCCGAGGCCCTCTTGGTGGCTGCCATTCAGGCTCCAGAACAGACCACCCAGGCTGGGAGTGAAGGGGTGGCCAGATGGCCCTGAGCTGATCAGAAGTCACTTCAGCTTCATATTTGAACTCCCAATATCAGTCCAGAGAAGACAGAAGTCACCTCTCCTGAGAAATCAATACTATTCTGTTGCCACAGGAGTGCAAAAGCTCTCCACACCTTCTACATTCAGAGTTTAGGGAGAGAAGGGGGAGGGACTGTTTCAAAATGGAAGAGCATTTCCTTAAAAAGAATCCGCTGATATGAACATGACAGACTAGATTCAAACAGAATGGTCCCTCCACTCACCAGGGCGTGGAAGCTCATAAGAGAATAGCTATAAATAAGAGAAACATTTTATCTTTGTACAATCGTGGTATAGTTTTTTTTCTTTTATCCCTATTCAGTAGATATTTAGCAAATGTTAATTTCCACATTTCTGTCTTTCTTCATGAGCAAACTAAAAAAAAATGTTGAACAGACCTGGCCTAAATGCAAAATGGTAGATCTTTTCTTAAGTGTAGATGACAAGTTCACCCTTAATATTTTTCACTTTTACCTCTTATTTTCAATTTGCTTCTCCTTTATCTTGTTACCTTATTTAGACAAGAAACAAAACACAAAGTGGCTTAACCATCAGAAACAAAAATTTAATTTTTGGATTCTAGGGATTTATTTCAGATACAGTTGGATCTAGATGTATAGCATAAACATGCTCGGTATTTACTAATTCCGTCTTTTAGCTTTACTTTAGTTCTAGGAGCCTCGGGCCCAGACTGGCTGTCTCCACATGGTGACCTCTAGCAGTTCTAGGTCAATCATATTCTATCAGCTTGAAGGCCAGTAGAAAAAATATGTTTTTACGCCAACAACTAAGAAACTGTCCTAGAAATGAGTTTTGTTGCATGTCTGGGGTCACTTGCCCACCCCTGACATGATCGCTCTGGTTAGTGGAATGGCAGGCCTTTGCTGGGTCAGGGGTCCACCCCTAGAGGCAAAGTGTCAAGGCAGCTTCATCTGAACTGCATGGATTAGAGATGAGAGAGGACGGTTTCTGAAGGAAGATCAGTGTGCTGTTATGAGTAGAGGGTACTGGATGGAGACCAGGGAGACCTTACGACTGTCCACCATTCAGTTTCAACATCAGTCCATATCTCGCTGTCTGTCATTTTGAAAGGTTTTCCACAGAAAGTTTCCCTTTAAATGTTTCCTAAAGAAGATCCTCATGGACCTTTCCCTCAGAAAGTTTTCCCCAGAATGTCCTCCTCAGAAGATTCCTTCAAATTTGTTTCTTTTTTTTTTTTCCCCAGAAGGTTTCCTATAGAAGATTCCCCTACAAGTTTCCCTCAGAAGATTCTGTTTAGAAAGTTCCTCTTGGAAGCTTCCCCTCCGAAGATTTCTTCAGAAATTTCCCTTAGTAGTTTCCATCAGAAGTTTCCCTAAGATGTTTCCCCTGAAAGGTTCCCTACAGAAGTTTTCCCTTAGAAGATTCCCTTAGAAGGTTACCCTTGGAGAGTTCCTCTGGGAATATTCCTCTCAGAAGGTTTCCCACAGAGGGACTTCCTTGAAAGTTTCCCCTCAGTGGTTGTACAATTATACCTGGCACTTCTTTACATAGCTTGCAGTATAACATCAGGTCTGAAGCCCTGAGCTTCTCATATTCTAGACTGTAGGAAGGTCACCCTCATCCGTGACTAAACATTCCACTGTAGAAGTGGTAAAGCAGAGCAGTGAGGCCCCAGGGAGCACCCCTTAGTCATCCAGGCCAGAAGGGTGAACCATAGACTGCCGACAGCAGATACCACAATCAGATCCTCCTTACCTCATGCTTTCTGGGCGCTTCATCTAGGGCTCACCTCCCCAGTATATGCACTTATTTCACCTTTTTTAGATGAAAAACATTCTTGACTAAAGAGAAAGCCTAGTATTGAACAAATAAATAAATATCAGCATGAAAGCAGAAAATTATGTGTTGAATCCATCTGCCCTCCCCGCTTTATTGACATTATCATGGCATGTTTACCTGAGCAGAGGAGGCGATCATTGGCTGGGCTGCCAAGAACATTTCTAAAAGACATCTTTGTAAAATGTTTTTTACCCCATTAAAAAACCCAGCTCCCTTTTGGACTGAGGGTTCCTGTGTTTGTTTATGGGATTTAATGGAGGCCCGTGGAATGAGTACTGAGTACGTCAGAAATGATGAGGCCTGAGAACAAGACACTGCAACCTGACCCCAGTCAGCACATCCCTGTAAGACTCAGCGCCCTCATTATCAAACAGGCAAGTGGACTGGAAGATCTTGTAGGTCCCTCAGCAATAAAATTCCGTATTTCTGAGACTCTGGCACTCCTACCTTCTAGCTCTTCTGAGGAATCACTGTGAATCTGCCCTGGCGTCTGGACCGCCTCTTATTATTCTCCTCGGGTTGTCGCATCACAGTCTCACCTTCTAAGAGGCGAGAAAGCGAAGGCGGTCCTGATGGGCAGTGTCTGCTGGGCCCGGACCCTGTGCTGCTGCAGCATGGCGTTACTCACTTCTCCAATTTCACAGACACCACAGTCAGACGCCAGTGGGCTGAGGCAAGAACAAGATCTTCTGCAATCATGGCTGAGCGCAGATCGAGAATAAGAACACTGTGCAAATCACCAAAAATGTCCAAGTGTCCCCTCTTCGGGCTAACATGGGTGTCGGCTGCTTCTCTGTCATTCACAGCTTTAGCCTCGCTCCATGCTTCCCGCCTCCAAGATAGAACCTGTGAAAATACCCAATCAGAGAATCAACCCCACTTCCAGACCCTAGCCTTTCTAGAGCGAACTCCTGTTTCTTTGAACCTTAAAACCACCTAACACAAGCCTCAATCCTAAAGAGATCCTCTCTAAATGCACCCCCAGCTCCCCATGGTGTCTGGATATAAGCCCAACTTTGACTAAAGATGTGCTCTGAGTGGTCTTTGCTTGGCGGGTTTGACAGGGGTTTCCAGCTTCCTTACATCATTTTCCATGTTTGTTCCTGAGTTTGGTATCACAGCCTCCTTTTTTTGGAAGCACACATTCAGAATGCCAGCGCAGGTGTTTGACAGCGCTCCATTTTCTTTCCCTTTATTCAGGAACAACACAGTGACTGGTCACTTTGTCACCAGGTCTTAGACTCCCTCCACATAATTAACTGGTTTTTCTTACTTGAACTGCTGCTGCTGCTAAGTCACTTCAGCTGTGTCCGACTCTGTGCAACCCCAGAGGCAGCAGCCTACCAGGCTCCCCCATTCCTGGGATTCTCCAGGCAAGAACACTGGAGTGGGTAGCCATTTCCTCCTCCAGTGCATGAAAGTGAAGTCGCTCAGTCGTGTCTAACTCTTAGTGACCCCATGGACTGAAGCCTATCAGGCTTCTCCCCCGCATGGGACTTTCCAGGCAAGAGTACTGGAGTGGGGTGCCATTGCCTTACTTGAACAGTATCACTTAAAAGTGGTATCTCTCCTTACTTTTGTCATCTTTCACCTCTAGCCTCAACCTAAGGACATATGAGGTGTATTAATGCATGCCAGTGCTCAGATTTCACCCTCAGAGTTTCTGGTTTAAGTGGCCTTGGTGGGGGATCAGTCATAACTATTATTTTTACACTCGCCAAATGATTCTGACATGCAGACATTGTGGCCAATCACTGTTCTAAGAAAGGAAATTGTCAATATGTCATATCTCTGCTTTAAGTTAATGATGTCAGGTACCACATTGCTTCTCTTTCTCTAGTGTTTTCAGCCTCCCATCCTGAGCCAAATCTCTAGTGTTTTCAGCCTCCCATCCTAAGCCAAAATTCTCCACATCCAGATGCAGATCTCTAATCCTTAAGGCGGCTTGTCTCTCTGCCTCACCACTGGCTACTTTGGGGTTGGGAGCTTTTTCCTCAAATACCCATATTGGGACTTTGACTCAAATTCAAAATTCCTCCTTTGGTCCCACAAGTGGGACTAAAGACCTGTTTTTGGAAAGGTTTCCATATCTTGAATTTTAGGCCAGTGCTAGGATTCTTGATCTCTAGACTAAACTCATTACTCTAGTTTTAATGTGTTCATCCCTCCTCCCCATCTTTAAAATTCACAATTGTTTGGGTCCCTGTATTAAGGGTTTTCTGGAATAGCAACTCAAGAATGCTGAAATGTGGGAACTCACCTCTTGATTGCTTAGCTCAACCCCAGGAGCCACTTGGGCTTCCTGCAGCCCACTGCCTCCCAGGGATTCACGTGGTGGTAAAGTGCAGAGGAAGGTTCACCTTAGGTTCCAGTTTACTGGGGACAGCCTAGTTTATGCCTACTTTCCAGCAGGATTATTAAACACCTCCTTCCATGATCCAGAGTGTCTTGGTTTGGATGACAGTTTCCCCCTCACTGCAGGGCCAGGAAATTGCAGACTCGATTCAACAGTGACACAATGAGTTTCCCAGCAGTTGTTCCCTAGCCCAGCTCCCCCATCACCAGCATATTTTGTCTCTTGCATGTATTGTTAAAAAAATAAAAGAAAGAAAGGAAAGAAGCTCTGTCTCCTTTTTCAACCTGACTCATGATTACCTGCCTAGATTTTCAGCCTGTTCAGGGCAAAATGATGTTTTCTGCTTTTGTGTGTGTCCACTCTGGCCAGCAGTGCAGTGCATGACCTGCAACCAGTGACAAGAACACGTGCACCCCAAGGGCAGTTTCTCAAAAGTCAGTGGCCGCAGCATTCCAGCTGTCTTCTGTGGTGTGAAGCCTCCCCTGATCTCTAGTCTCCATCTCCTCTTCCACTTTACTCTACATCTCTCCTTCCTCTTCTACTGTTACTCTACTTTCCACGGTGGAGTTCAACATCGTTTTCAGCAAGTCTCACTTCTTCTCATAGCTCAGGTTGGTTAGTACTTATTTCAGCCTGCAAAGTTTTTTTCTTTTCAGATTTTTCTTTCACACTTGCCCTCTTTGACCTTTGGCTTTTAACTTAAGTAACTAAGTCTAACCAATGTGGGACATTGGATGATCAAGTTTTAGCTCACTTCTTTTCCATGCATTATTATATAGTTTTAGATTTTTATTACGATTTTTTTTACTTTAATGAGTAGCCTGTCCTATGTATTCACATTTTTACTGTCTGATGAATCCTTTGTGCTGCCCTGCTACAGTGATTGGCTTATATCAGACAAAATGGTTTGTTATTAATGTAGCTTCTTTTGCTTCTCTGTGAGTTGCTGGGGTGATTCACTGCTGGATAAAGTGCTACATTGGCAGACTTTTCTTTCATTTTATGGCAGGTTCTTCCTCCATGTTTGCTTCAGATGGCCTACAACGTATTCATAACATATGAATATTTGGCTACATTCCTTCCTGCCTCAAACATTGTCACCCAACATGACAGAATGACAGAGCTTGCCTGGGATACTAAAAGCAGAGAAGCAATATTAGCATGAAGAGATAATATTATTATTTACTCAGCATCATCATTTGAAGATGCATGTGGTTAACACAGTAATCTCAAGGGTTTAAAGGCACAATGACAGAATATGTAATGTTTGTTAACAGACAAAGATAAATGATAATTTAGTGGTTGGAATGCAGGGTAGAACACAATCAATTTGGATTAGATGCACATTACCAAATTGAATACTTTTTATTTCTGCATAATGTTGGATCATGAATCAGATTTTTATTTATAACACTAGGCTATAGAAGTGATTGAAATTTTGAGTTGTTCTGAAATTACTATTAACAGAAGTACAACAGGTTTTCATATTTGAAAGAAAACTAGGTTACTTAAAGGTAACTATTTAATCATAGTTTCCAGAAATGTAGGCAGTCAACGAATGTATTTTCATCTAGGGATCATGTTTTACAATGTCAGAGGGCGAGGTACCCTACATCGGGCTGGAACTATGACAATTCACTTTGTATGTATGGATAAAGGAAGCTGAAATGGGCTGAACACTGCCTAGCCAAAAGGAAAGCATGTCAGAATTCACATGATTGTAGAAGACAGTTGGTATTAGCTAGGTCTAACTTGGAAAGAGAACAATCTGAAATATTCAGTGATAATGATATCTGGCATAAGCCAGAAAGCAATAACACTTTCCTCAGGCTACCCAAGAGGGACGTTTCTGGTGGGGACTTGAGGATTTGAGGGCTATTCATGAACATGTTTAGCATGTGAGCATTGTATCAGGTGTGAACCATCAGTTTAGAAAGAAGACTGGCCCATGGAGCTGATGTATCTGATCTCCAGGGGAACAGAGGACCTTGAATTAAGTATGTTTTTATAAGCTAAATAGTTAAAGATTTTTATGGAAAGTAATACTTATGTCCTTGTGACATATTTTTCTCTACTATTTTCACTTGATATACTCTATCGTACTGGTATCTGAGAATACTTATTAATACTGAAATATTATTTAAAGCAAAGGTATATGGAACATCAAACAATTACTCACCACCACTATCCTCCCTCTGTTATAATTATTGAAAGCATTTGCACATGATGAATTTCAAAGTGCAGTTCAAAGGGAGTGAAATGACTTCAAGGAATATGTTTTTAAAGGAATATCTACAGAGACTGAAAAAAAATTAAGTGTATCCATTAAAGAAACCCCGCCCTTATACAAATAAAGGGATTTATAGCATTGCAAAAGCTATAAATAGAATTGCTTTCTAAAGGATCTTCTTCTTTAAAATTACTTTTATTAAAAGAAATACATGAAACATAAAATAGGTTTGGACATTATAAAAACATTTAAACTCATATTATAAATTTTTTTCTTATTTGACTACTAACTGTTTATTTTAAACATTTGGTTAATTTTAATAATATGAAATTCCAATAAGGTAAAATGTAGTTATAATAATAAGCATTTCTATTTTAGCATCTTCTATACTTCCTATCAAATTAATTTTATTAAATAATTTCCTGACTAGTTTAATACCTTGTTTAATGATCTCAAAATTCACTGTTTTATTGTTTTAGCAATTCTTTAGTGTCCAGGACATTGTTTCTATTCATCCGATTTTTAGAAGCAAAACTTCCAATATATAGTTTGCCTGATGCTGCTGCTTCTACGTTGCTTCAGTTGTGTCCGACTCTGTGTGACCCCATAGACGGCAGCCCACCAGGCTCCCCTGTCCCTGGGATTCTCCAAGCAAGAATACTGGAGTGGGTTGCCATTTCTTTCTCCCATGCGTGAAAGTGAAAGTGAAGTTGCTCAGTCAAGTCTGACCTTCAGGGACCCCATGGACTGCAGCCAACCACGCTCCTCCATCCATGGGATTTTTTAGGCAAGAGTACTAGAGTGGGGTGCCATTGCCTTCTCTGATAGTTTGCCTGTGTTACAGCAATTTCTTAAGGATTTGTTGTGAAGTAACTAACATTTGATCTGGCCTATTGGTTATCATTTCTTCCACTAATTTTGTCTCATGATTGACCGTTTATTCTTCCTTCCAATGCTCCACTCCTTCACTCAAATAATTAAAGTTTTCTTTACATGAACTTTCTTACGTTCAGTGAATCTGAGATAGTTCTAATACTCCCCAGATTCAATTATATTCTATAAATATTCAGTCTTTCTTTCCTTCTCTCTCTGAAACTTCTTATTATGTATTTGAAGCGTTCAACCTCTCTCATCCACTTTATATTATAATCATACTTCTCCATCATTAAGACTTTTTCAACTCTCTTTTACATATGTAGTATCTTGTCTTTATAAGATACTATGCTTACATGTCATGGGGAAAGATAGAGCACAAAATGCTTTGCCAGATATGAAAAAAGAAGTAAACAGGATGGTGGACATGAGGAAAGGAAAAAGATTTGAGCTTTTTGTTTTTTTAATACCTACAGCTACCCATTTTGGACACAAATGATTATTCTCATATAATAGGTATTTTTGAAAGACTCAGAAAGGTAAAAGGGCTTGCTAAAGTCATTAAACTAATAAATGGCAGCATAGAGAGATAAAATTTTCTAAAATATGGCCTCCCTTGTCTCCTTCCTCAGTGCATCATCTTTTTCTGTGGACAGATAGATTTCATATCTCCTAGTTGCCGATTCTTAAAAGCACGTTGTAGCTCAATTACACTTAGCTCCAAAGGTCATATAATAGGTTGAAATTTGATTGCCTTTGAGGTAAGGTCAGATACCTTTCAAAGGACAAGCTGTATGCTGGCAGGATATCAAACAGTTATCATGTTTTGACCGGCTCTATGTGTAGCCCTGAATTCCAAGATAAACACAGTCCTGATAGAAGCCCCTCCATATGCCTGATTTTATGTGAGAATGGCATGAAAAGTCCTAGAGTTCATAACTTAAGATAACTGGTAGGAAATTTCGGGTGTTTTAGATTTCAAGAAGCTACCAAAAAATCCGTGTGGCTCCTTTGAGACTGGCTTAGCACAAATTACCATCAGAAATTCTTTAATGGTCTTCTTATATATGAATCTAAATCCCCAAACTTTAATAAATTTTGCCACATTAAAAGAACAAAATCTTCATGGTAAGAAAAATAATGTCAAAAGGCAAACGACAAACTATTAAAACCAATGCATTTCATATAAAAATAAAGTATTAAATCCTTAATATGCAAATAGTGTTAATTGCTGAGTCGTGTCTGACT
Source organism: Oreotragus oreotragus (assembly GCA_006410675.1). Classification (NCBI taxonomy): domain Eukaryota; kingdom Metazoa; phylum Chordata; class Mammalia; order Artiodactyla; family Bovidae; genus Oreotragus; species Oreotragus oreotragus. Next base: position 231,348 of record SJYX01012590.1, on the reverse strand, counting down.
CTTTGCAACCCCATGGACTGTAGCCAGCCAGGCCCCTCTGTCCATGCAGATCTCCAGGCAAGAAAATTGGGGTGAAAAATACCACATCTACAGAGATCAGAGTAAAAGACCAACAAATGTCTTTAAAACACCTAAAGGGAAGCTAAAAAAGAGTCAGACATGACTCTTGACTACAACAGCAACAATAGCAAAGTAGACTTTAAGAAGAAGATCGTTAGTAGAGACAAAGGGAGACACTTAATGATAATAAGACAGTTAATTTACTAAGAAGTTGTAGCAATCTCAGGTCTGGATGTACATGCAATGCCTGTATAGAAAAGTCACAAAATATATAGAGCAAAAATTAACAGGATTAAAGGAGAACCAAACCAATTCCTCATCACAGGTGGAATTTTTTTAACATGTTTCTTTGAGTAAATAGGAAAATAAGCATATGAAAAATATTCTAAACTGACAAATGCATTCTTTTCAAAAGCCAGAGAGTTGAAACCATATGAGAATAGGAGAGACCGTGACTCAGCCACATGGAACTACTTGAGTCTCCTTTACATGCCAGATTTTCACATTTTCACTTTTTTCACCTTTCCTTTTCTATTACTTGAATGCCATACTCTTCTTCAACTGGTGAATTCTCGCTGATTTTTAAAGTGTCAGTTCAAATAGAATTTCCCTTGTTATTTCCCTCTTCCGGGTTTTTACGGAATCTGGATTATATTATGGCACGTGTTGCTTTACAACGGAGGATTAATTTAGACCTTGCCCATGCAATCTTTGAAGGAAGGCACTGTGGCTTGCAGGTAGACACACATAGCAGAGTACTCGATATTTCGCAGATACTCTCCAAGTGTTTCTTGAATCATTTGTTAGATCACAAATCTCTCCCTTTTTACATCTATTCCGAAAGCAAACATCCCCTTCAAAAACTTTCATACGTAGCCTTGTTTAAAGTATTTTAGACTATCAACGTATACCAACAGCTAAGTTTATAAAGCCTGGTGGCCTGCCGTCTATGGGGTCACACAGAGTCGGACACGACTGAAGTGACTTAGCAGCAGCANACTGTTTCATACGTAGCCTTGTTTAAAGTATTTTAGACTATCAACGTATACCAACAGCTAAGTTTATAAAGCCTGGTGGCCTGCCGTCTATGGGGTCACACAGAGTCGGACACGACTGAAGTGACTTAGCAGCAGCAGCAGCAAGTTTATAGAATTTTTAGAAATATTTAGAAACATGGAGGCACTATAAGTCACTGAAGTATATGGGAAATCTTGGGTATAAATTCCAAAGTTAAGGCCTGAAGACCAGTTTATATGGAAGGTGAAGGATAAATAATAAGAAAATAAGTTAACCAAAAGTTTCTATTATTAAGGGTTAATATTTAAGTAAGGCCTCCTCCTTTATGCAAAAAGCAATTAATTAGGATTGATGGTGCTTGAGATCTGAAACAGTGATGTGAAATGTGCCATAGTTTGCCAGCTGACCTCTATGCAACCTGGTCTTTACAATTTCAGCCCATGGAGAGAAGAGTTCTCTTTTCTGGTCTACTCTTTCAGGAGGAGTATTCCAGGCCATTACTAACTGCTGCTAGTCGTGTCTGATTCTATGCGACCCCATAGATGGCAACCCACCAGGCTCCCCCATCCCTGGGATTCTCTAGGCAAGAATACAGGCAGCAAATGAGCTATTTAGCTCTGAGAAGATGATGGTGGTTCTGTCTTTGTTGGGACTATTCAAGGGAAACAAAACAAATAAAACAACACCTTCGTTTTTATACACTACCTCATTTGTGATTATTAAGTGTTTGTGTGATTTTAAAAACATACTTTCTCCCCACTATATCCCTAAGTTAGTACATTATCAGGTTGTAGTTTGTGTTCAATAAATATTTGACTGAATAAATGAGGAAATGGATTTCTCACTCTGAATTACTATTAATAATCTTGATTCTAAACCATGAAAATGGAAAAGTGTTTTCCAAACAAAACAAAACAAAAAAGTTATAATCTCTTTAAATGAAACATGAACTTTTGTTTCCAATTTTACTTTTAAATCCCTTTCATTTTATTTAGTCTGAATTTGGAACATGACAAACTTTCAAAGCCAAATCTTTACTCACCCCAAAGTGGCTGGCCTTTTTTAATCTGATGATTTGGTACAACTTTTCTTCTTTCAGACGTCTGAGTCTTTCCATAGCCTCTCTTTTCTCTAGAAGTTTCCTCAGCACAACAATTTCTTAATAGCCTGACACTTCTGTATCAATCATAGTCATAAATCTCCATTAAAATTTTATTCTTTTTTGTGAAGAGCTTGTCTTTCCTTCCTTGTCTATCATTAAAATTTTAAATATCCAAAGGAAGACTGGTTAATTTTTCAAAACTAAAAAAAATCTAAGAAGTAGAAAAAATAGACTTTAATTTGGTTTATTTTCCTAAGGCTTGTGACATTCAATCCCAATTACAAAATGAAAAGCTTTTTCACAACTTATACTGTCCAGACACAAAGGTGTAATCTTTTAGTAAAATAAATAGAGAATTAATTTTCTTGATTGGCGTGTAAACATTAGTCTACATTTCTTTTCGTGCTGCGGGAGATATTCCAACCTATTTGTCTTTTTAAGCTTTGCAAATGTAAAGTACATTAATGTAGGTTACCTTAGTCTATTACAAATTCACCTCACTATCTATTAACATATCTCAACTCTAACTCAATGACACTTGTACTTGTATTATTCAGTTTCATTATCCCATAATCCAGGGCTCTCTCATGAGAGGGGATAAAACACAACTATTAGGTCCAAACTCAGGGATATCCATCATTTGGGATGTGGATTAGATCATCAAGTTATTTCAGCAGGCTAAACCAACTGCCACTCAATCATGGCATAAGGTTCCCACCAGTGCACATTCTAGCTACAATTCGTGAATAAAATTTTCTTTACTTGTTTCCAGTTGCCTTTAGCACCAACTTCAATTAACTTTCTAAGATACTGTGCATCTGTAGTTAGTCAATAAACTGGCTATGTCTTCTCCTGTATATCTTCATTCAAATGAGGCTTTACAAAACTCTGTTTCCCCAAAGAGGGTTCATACTGAGCTGAAGACAAAATATTTCACTTTTTATCAACCTTAAGTCAAAACATCTATCAAAATCAAATGTCTTTCTTCTAACCTTTCTCCTTATTATGGATTCCAGCAAGAAATATAGTAGATGAAGCCACAGAATAAACATGGTAGCCTAGAAAGTTTTAGAGTTTTAAAGCTATATCAATGCCAGGGCCAAAAACAATGGATCATGAGTTTGAGTTACTGGGGTTTACCAGGGCACTTTGTAAAGTGTCAAAAAGTTGGAAAAACCTAATTGTCCAGCAACCGGGGATGAGTTAAACAGATCATAATGCATCCATTCACTGATGATAACACTTTTGATAAAAACTTGTATTTACTGACTTGAAAAGCAAATTAGAGAATATTTTGTTTGCTGTGTGTATANAAAAAAAAATTTTTTTTAATTTAAAAGAGCTGGTTTTGGGGACCCAGGAGAAGAACAGGCATTCTCTGCAGGGAAAACAAGGAGCAGGAGTCAGAAGGAAAGAAACAGAGAGTGGGAGGAGAACCAAGGGACACTCTTGTTCTTTTCTAAAAAACTGTATTGCAGTATAGCTGATCTTCAGTGTTGCCTTAAGTTCTGCTGCACAGCTAAGTGATTTAGCTGTACATATTTAAATACATATTTTTATTAGTTAATCAATAAATATTGAATATAGTTCCTTGTGCTATAAGTAAGACTTTGTTACTTTTCTGTATATTATTTTGCATCTGATAATTCCAAACTTCCAATCCTCCCCTCCCCACACTCCTGTATATGTCAGTCACACGACTTGGCCCTCTTTGGTTTTGGATGAACCCTCATATCCACAGCTGCTGAGAAGAGCAAAAGAGGGAAATAAAATGAAGAAGTGTGTCAAGTCTGGATATTGAGGAGGGAGTCTCAGGTAAGCGCACAGGCTGACTGGTGTGTGTCTCTAACTCCCCCAGGATAAAAACTCCTGCATTAGCGTCTTTCAAGGGGGCCTAGAAAATATCTCTCCAGACAACTGGCTCTTGGGTGACGTCTTTCTGAGGCAGTACTTCGCAGTTTTTGATCGAAAAAATGAAAGGATTGGCCTGGCTCCGGCAGTGTAAATGCTTGGACTGTTTCAGAAATCAAGCAAGCCACTCCTAACACACACTCGCTCACACTAGGGCACTCCTGCCCAGCGATGCTGGTGAAATGTGTTTGGTGCTCTGCAAACTCTGTTCTCAGTAAAGAATAAAATGTTTCACTCTTAATGGTGCTAAAACAAATGGGTGCCTCTTTCTGGGTCTGGGAGGTGCATCATAATCAGGGAGGATCTAGAACCAAGTCTGAACCACTAGGGAGAGGAGCTCAACTCCACCTGGTTTCAAGGAAAGGGGAGACATTTTCAGAAGAACACTGGAGATCCGTACATAGGAATCAGAGAAGATAGAGAGATCTCAGTGACTGGACCCAAGAAATCAGAAGTCATCAGTTCTCTCTTTCTGACCCTCGCTCTTTCCCCTCTCTCTCCTTTGTATGTCTAGCCTGACAGCTTTCTTCCTTAAGGCTTCTACACCTAGTGAGGGAGTCCAGAGCTACATGCCTTAGGGTTTTTATCCCTAAGGCCTCTAACCCATAAGGAAAGAAGCTCAGACACTTGACGGTTCAAAGGAGCGCGCTGACTAGTCCACCTCAGATCACATGTCCATATGGTATCTCCAATTTTCTCGAAGAGATGTCTTATCTTAGCAAGTCTTTTGTTTTTCTCTATTTCTTGCACTGTTCACTGAAGAAGGCTTTCTTATCTCTCCTTGCTCTTCTCTGGAAGTCTGCATTCCTTTGATTTTTAACTTTCTCTTTTCCATTTGCGTTCACTTCTCTTCTTTTCTCAGCTATTTGTAGCCATCCTCAGATAACCACTTTGCCTTCTTGCATGTCTGTTTCTTGGAGATGGTTTTATCACTACCTTCTGTACAATGTTACAAACCTCCATCATTAGTTCTTCAGGCACCCTGTTTACCAGATTTAATCCCTTGAATCTATTTGTCATCTCCACTGTATAACCAAAAGGGAATTGATTTAGGTCATACTTGAATGGTCTAGTTGTTTTCCCTACTTTCTTCATTTTAAGCCTGGATATTGCCTGCTTCTGCCTACACAATTAGTGGCAGATCACCACCCTCCAGCCCTGGTGGGAGCAGAGCAAAACCACACAACTTGGGAACTGATGTCCTGAGTTTGCACTTTGGTTTCTCATATCCCTAGTTGTGTGAGCTTGATCAAGTCCCTTAACCTCAGTTTCTTCATCTGGAAAGTGGGCACCATGATGATAATTCCACCTTGGAGATTGTATGTGTGCCTGGAAGGAGCAAGTAGCCCTGAGAAGGCTTTTTGAATTCCTGAGTCTGGAGCAAATATGAATTATTCTGCCTCTTCGGGTGGCAGTCTTCTGTTTAGAGACAACTCTCGCCGTGCTTAGGGCTCAATATGAGTCAAGCAAAATGACTTCTGTTTCTGAACCATGACAGGGAATTCTGACTGAGCAGCACTTGGTTTTCCTGGATCCACCAGGAGCTAAAGAGCTGGCTTCACTTACTCCCCTCCTCACACTTACCAGCCAACTGTTCCTTGCCAAATACTTCTAGCCTAAAATCACACTGCAAGGAGAGTTGTAAAGGCTCTTGGTCTCCTGTCAGTTCCCCACATCTCCTAGGTAGCACAGGAAGCTGTTATTATGGCAACCTGCACAGTCTAATCTCAACCTGTTAAATGGAACTCTCCCCATTCGGCCCCTCCTGTCTAGAACACCAGCAGTTGCCTTAGAAACCCTCCTATGCCTGTTATTTAGTTAGGAAATACATGTGAACCTGAACTAGCTTTCTTTTCCAAGGGTGATTCCAACCATGCAAAGAAGTAACCAGATATTTAGTCATCTAACTACCCACAGTTCAGTTCAGTTCAGTCACTCAGTCATATCTGACTCCTTGCGACCCCATGAATCACAGCACACCAGGCTTCCCTGTCCATCACCAACTCCCGGAGTTCACTCAGACAAGGAGACTGGTGGGCTACAGTCCATGGGTTGCAAAAAGTTGGACATGACTGATGCAACTAAACAACAATGGGTCTTAGTACTCAGAAGGTTAATGTCTCAATAGTGAGGCCAGATTAACCCTATTTTAAATACTATACCTGTCCCACCTATCAAAATATAAAATAAATATTCAGAAAGATCGACTTGTTTCTAGGTAACCACATTCTAAAACAAAGCTCCAAAGTATTTAAAATCATTCAATATTCAGTAGAGTAAATCACAATGTCTAGCATCTCTGCAGAAATGACAAGGTTATCAAAGAAGCAGAAAAAATAAAAGATATATAATGAGGGTAATACTAAATTATTAGAAAAGACACAGAAAGGAAAAACACGATAGGATTAGTTCAGTTCAGTTCAGTCTCTCAGTCGTGTCTGATTCTTTGTGACCCCATATACTACAGCATGCCAAGCTTCCCTGTCCATCACCAACACCCAGAGCTAGCTCAAACTCATGTCCATTGAATCGGTGATGCCATCCAACTGTCTCATCCTCTGTCGACCCCTTCTCCTCCTGCCCCCAATCCCTCTCAGCATCAGGATCTTTTCCAATGAGTCAGTTCTTCACATCAGGTGGCCAAAGATTTGGAGCTTCAGCTTCAGCATCAGTCCTTCCAATGAATATTCAGGACTGATTTCCTTCAGAATAGACTGGTTTGATTAACTTGCAGTCCAAAAGACCCTCAAGAGTCTTCTCCAACACCACAGTTTAAAAGCATCAATTCTTTGGCCCTCAGCCTTCACTATAGTCCAGCTCTCACAACCACACATGACTACTGGAAAAACCATAGCTTTGAGTAGATGGACTTTTGTCAGCAAAGTAATGTCTCTGCTTTTTAAAATGCTGTCTACATTTGTCATAGCTTTTCTTCCAAGGAACAAGCATCTTTTAATTTCATGGCTGCAGTCACCATCTGCAGTGATTTTTGGAGCCCAATAAAATAAAATCGGTCACTGTTTCCATTGTTTCCCCATCTATTTGCCATGAAGTGATGGCACCGGATGCCATCATCTTAGTGTTTCGAATGTGGAGCTGTAAGTCAGCTTTTTCACTCTCCTCTTTCACTTTCATGAGAATTAGTAGCTAAAGACAGTTTTTAAAATTGGAAATGTTTTTGATAACATTCACAAAAATAGAAGAAAACAAAGTTTAGGGAGAAATGTAAGGTATAAAGAGGTCCAGATGGAACTTACAGAGTAGAAAATACAATGTCTGAGATGAAAAAGGACTTTCCAGGTGGCACTAGTTGTAAAGAACCTACCTGCCAATGCAGGAGACATAAGAGACATGGGCTTGATCCCTGGGTCAGGAAGACCCCTGAAGTAGGAAATGGCAACTCACTCCAATATTCTTGCCTAGAGAACCCCATGGACAGATGGGCCTGGCAGGCTACAGTCCACGGAGTTGCAAAGAGTTGGACACAACTGAAGCAACTTAGCTTGCACACAATACATTGGATAAGGTTAACAACTAACAGCAGTGATAAAATGGAATCATGGAAGCTAAAATGGAAGCTAAAATGGAATCACTGAAGATAAAATGGAATCATTTGAAAGGAGGCAGCAAAAAAAAAGGGGGGGAAGGGCAAATAATTAATAGAATAAATAGCAACTGTAGCAAAAATGATGGATTAATACTCAAAACATTCAAGGTAACTTTATACACATCAATTAAAATGCGTGCTAAATTGCTTCAGTTGTGTCTGACTCTTTGCAACTCTATGGACTGTAGCCCACCAGGCTCATCTGTCCATGGGATTCTCCAGGCAAGAATACTGGAGTGGGTTGCTGTAGCCTCCTCCAGGGGATCTTCCTCCCCAGGGATCAAACCCATATCTCTTGTGTCTCTTGCATTGGAAGGCAGGTTCTTTACCACCAGCCCACCTGGGAAGCTCAATTAAAAATAAATGACCCAATCAAAAAATGGGCCAAAGAACTAAATAGACGTTTCTCCAAAAAAGACATACAGATGGCTAACAAACACATGAAAAGATGCTCAACATCACTCATTATCAGAGAAATGCAAATAAAAACCACAATGAGGTACCATTTCACGCCAGTCAGAATGGCTGTGATCCAAAAGTCTACAATCAATAAGTGCTGGAGAGGGTGTGAAGAAAAGGGAACCCTCTTACACTGTTGGTGGGAATGCAAACTAGTACAGCCACTATGGAGAACAGTGTGGAAATTCCTTAAAAAACTGGAAATAGAACTGCCTTATGACCCAGCAATCCCACTGCTGGGCATACACACTGAGGAGACCAGAATTGAAAGAGACACGTGTACCCAATGTTCATTGCAGCACTGTTTATAATAGCCAGAACATGAAAGCAACCTAGATGTCCATCAGCAGATGAATGGATAAGAAAGCGGTGGTACATATACACAATGGAATATTACTCAGCCATTAAAAAGAGTACATTTGAATCAGTTCTAATGAGGTGGATGAAACTGGAGCCTATTATACAGAGTGAAGTAAGCCAGAAAGAAAAACACCAATACAGTATACTNGCTGTGAAAGTGCTGCACTCAATATGCCAGCAAATTTGGAAAACTCAGTAGTGGCCACAGGACTGGAAAAGGTCAGTTTTCATTACAATCCCAAAGAAAGGCAATGCCAAAGAATGTTCAAACTATCGCACAGTTGCACTCATCTCACACATTAGCAAAGTATTACTTAAATTCTCCAAGCCAGTCTTCAACAGTACATGAAACAAGAACTTCCAGATGTTCAAGCTGGGTTTAGAAAAAGAAACCAGAGATCAAATAGCCAACATCCATTGGATCATCGAAAAAGCAAGAGAGTTCCAGAAAAATATCCACTTCTGCTTTATTGACTATGCCAAAGACTTTGACTGTGTGGATCACAGCAAACTGTGGAAAATTCTTAAAGGGATGGGATTACCAGACCACCTGACCTGCCTCTTGAGAAATCTGTATGCAGGTCAAGGAGCAACAGTTAGAACTGGACATGAAACAACAGACTGGTTCCAAACTGGGAAAAGAGTATGTCAAGGCTGTATATTGTCACCCCATTTATTTAATTTATATGCAGAGTACATCATGATAAATGCTAGGCTGGATGAAGCACAAACTGGAATTTAGATTGCTCGGAGAAATACCAATAACCTCAGACACGCAGATGACACCACCCTTGTGGCAGAAAGTGAAGAGGAACAAAAGAGCCTCTTGATGAAGTTGAAAGTGGAGAGTGAAAAAGTTGGCTTAAAGCTCAACATTCAGAAAACTAAGATCATGGCATCTGGTCCCATCACAATACCAATAACCTCAGACACGCAGATGACACCACCCTTGTGGCAGAAAGTGAAGAGGAACAAAAGAGCCTCTTGATGAAGTTGAAAGTGGAGAGTGAAAAAGTTGGCTTAAAGCTCAACATTCAGAAAACTAAGATCATGGCATCTGGTCCCATCACCTCATGGCAAATAGATGGGGAAACCATGGAAACAGTGACAGGCTTCATTTTCTTGGGTTCTGAAATCACAGCAGATGATGACTGCAGCCAAGGAATTAAAAGAAACTTGCTCCTTGGAAGAAAAGTTATGACCAACCTAGACAACACATTAAAAAGCAGAGACATTACTTTGCCAACAAAGGTCCATCTAGTCAAAATTATGGTTTTTCATGTATGGATGTGAGAGTTGGACTAGGAAGAAAGCTGAGCGCTGAAGAACTGATGCTTCTGAACTATGGTGTTGGAGGAGACTTTTGAAAGTCCCTTGGACTGCAAGGAGATCCAACCAGTCAATCCTAAAGGAATATTCATTGGAAGGACTGATGCTGAAGCGGAAATTCCAATATTTTGGCTATCTGATAAGAAGAGCTGACTTATTGGAAAAGACCCTGATGCTGGGAAAGATTGAAGGTGGGAGGAGAAAGGAACGACAGAGGATGAGATGGTTGGATGGCATCACTGACTGGATGGACAAGAGTTTGAGTAAGCTCCACGAGTTGGTGATGGACAGGGAAGCCTGGCCTGCTGCAGCCCATGGGGTGTAAGGACATGACTGAGTGTCTGAACTGACTGAACTTATNCTGGGAAAGATTGAAGGTGGGAGGAGAAAGGAACGACAGAGGATGAGATGGTTGGATGGCATCACTGACTGGATGGACAAGAGTTTGAGTAAGCTCCACGAGTTGGTGATGGACAGGGAAGCCTGGCCTGCTGCAGCCCATGGGGTGTAAGGACATGACTGAGTGTCTGAACTGACTGAACTTATTGACAAAATTAAGGTGAGAAAAAAGAGTTCTTTAATTACTAAAGTACATAAGTGAGTTTCAAGAACTTGATATTGTAAAAATACACATTCATATAATACAGAAATTGAAGACGTCATTGAAAGTCTTACCTGGAACTATCTCCTATATCTTTATTATTTGGGCATGGAGTTTCAATCAGCCTGTCAAAAAAGGATACGCAGGTTCATATCCTGGTTTGGGAAGATCCCCTGGAGAATGAAATGGCAACCCATTCCAATATTCTTGCCTGCAAAATCCCATGGACTGAGGAGTCTGGTGGGCCGCAGTTCCTTAGGTTACAGAAAAGTTGGATACAACATAGTGACTAAATAACAGCAATGATCTTTATTACTTGTTTCATTTATTTATCCTTTCATTTAGTTATTCATTCAAATAAGTACTTGTAAGTTCTCTGTAGATGCCAGGCACTGTGCTAATACTTGAAACTCAATAGTAAACAAGCTGGACCAGATACCTGCCCTCCCTGAGTTTGGGCAAGTGAGCATTTAAAGTGGGTTTTAAATGTGAATCAACATACAGAATTTTGATATGCATATAGATTCCAGGATGAATTTGCCTGTCCGTGCACAGAATAGTTACTAACATAATGGGATAGAGTGTCTAACTAGTCAGCAGGCTTCCAGCTTAAGATCATAAGGCTTTTCTTCCTCGTCACTATTCCATGCACCAATGAGTTTTCTTAATCTAAAATCTGGAACTCTCTTCTTTTTAATTTGAGGAAAGGGGAATCGATGCCAACACTCACTATTAGAAAAACAAATGAGTGGGCATGCATGAAACGGCAATGAAGAAACACAAACTCTTTTTCTTTGTACACAGTGTTGGTTTCAGTATGTAAGACATGTCGGTAGGAAGGTACTTTAAAATTCCTTGTCATGTATTGGAGAGTTTTCCTGCTGGAGATCTCATTTTGAGAATGTCAATGAGGTATAAAATTCTGCATACATAAGTACAGTTACCATAGAGTGCATTTTCCATTGGGAAGAATGAATTACAAGGAGATGATTTCATTTATTTTTCAAAATGAAAAAAGAAACGTGTACATAAAGGAATTCAAAAGGGTCTGCTGCAGTACCCTGAAAACAAGGCCCCTTTCATCGTTGTTTGTGTGTCGTTTGTTTGTTTGTTTACACAAACTCTGCTCGTGTAAGGATTTAAGGCAGCTGCTTCTCATTTTCGTAGCTTTCAACACACACATACTTCATTTGGTTTGTGATCCGTAATTAAAATTATTATATTCTAGACCACAGCATATGATTGTGTAGCCATTTTTAGTTCGGCTTTTTTGAATTCATCAGAACTTGGATTTTGTGTGTATGTGATTCTTGATTCATACACACAGCAGCTACAGAAGAGAAGCCGTCCTGCAAGAGCAGAAACAAAAATGTGCAGAGATGGGAAGACCCCACCGCAGAGGGGAGATGCAGGTTTCCAAGAGAACTAAGAGCAAAATTTACTAGAACTCTAAAACACTGCTCCAAACCTGAGCTGATCCAAATGTACCAGATGTGATGTTAGAATAAATATGGATGCATCCTGATATTGTCAGGATGTTCCTGTGGCAATGGTGCATAGAATGTTAGATTAAAAAGATGTCTAGACCACACCCCTAGAAACTGCAAGTATAAAAGTTTGCACACTATTTTAGGAGGTACATGGAACCCTCAAATCCCTCTGTGGGTCAGAGATTAAGAGAAAATGACCTTGTGTCCCTTCTGGACAGAAAAGGAATGAAGATGAAAACTGCTTTGATTGACATTGCCCATCAAGTGTAAGATTTCTGAAAGCGACCTCTACTTCTCCCTAAAGAAAGGAACATAATTTCCTAAATAGAAGAGCAAGAATTTCAAAGTAGTTATGAAACAGAAAATTCTCCCAGATATAGATAGATAGATAAGCAGAAATCCTTTTCTTTTGTATACTCTGCATATTATCTTCACAGCAACCTAACTACAAGGTAAAATTATTTCGCTCATAATTTGTTTTCTGTTTCAAGTCTGTTTCTCTCCATCAGATTGTTAAGTTTTTGTGAGAGAGAATTTTTCTCTTATTTACCACCAAACCTAGAAGAGAGTCTGGCATAAAGTACATTTTTCAATAAATATTTATGGATTGAACACATAAATATATTGAAGGTATGACATTGATTATTTCTGAGTAGATGGGTGATATATGGTGTTCTGTTTAGAATTTGCTTTGCTGTATGTATAGATAGATAAATAGATGTAGATATTTCCTCGTGGTTTTGATTATTGGGTAATGCACATGTATTTTTCAAATTAAAATTTTTATAAGGAATTCAGATCACTTAGAATTTCAGATATTACTCAGCTCTAATTTCATCTCCTTGGTATATTTAAAGAAATAGACAACTAAGAACACCCTCCATCCTGGGCCAGAAAATACAAAACTAACAAACAAACATAATGAAAACTTCTGCTGCTGCTGCTAAGCTGCTTCAGTCGTGTCCGACTCTGTGCGACCCCAGAGACGGCAGCTCACCAGGCTCCACCGTCACTGAGATTCTCCAGGCAAGAACAATGGAGTGGGTTGCTATTTCCTTCTCCAATGCGTGAAAGTGAAAAGTGAAACTGAAGTAGCTTAGTCATGCCCGACTCTTAGCAACCCCATAGACTGCAGCCTACCAGGCTTCTCTATCCATGGGATTTTCCAGGCAAGAGTACTGGAGTGGTTGCCATTGCCTTCATCCAATGAAAACCTCTAGCCATACATAAACTTTAAATGTTATTTCCTATTTTTTTCAGTATTCCTTTTCTTTCACGGGTCTTTGTTGGATGTATATGTAATGAATGCAGAAGAGGGCAGAATAATCACAGATCTGGCGGACCACTTAACAAACAGTAAATTTGACCCGTTTTGCTCTACTTTTGTAATACAAATCTCTACGCATCAATGGTAGAGAAAAATATTTTAAAGAATATAACTTTCAGAGGAAAGCTCATAAGAACATACCTAGAAATGTTAGGAGTGGTTAAGAAATGCAGGTTTTTCTTCTCTCTTCCACTCCCTCAAGGTTTTTCAGGCTTTCTATAGATTAAAAATATAATTTTTCATAGGAAAAGCTATAAACATCAAAAGTTAGTCAAATTTTAACTCTGAAATAGGATATTAATTTGAAATGCTAGAAAGAAAATGTTAAAACATAACACAGAGAATGACTGAAAAGAGGTAACCAAAGTGCCACAATTCAGATTCCGTACGAAATGCTAAGCAGAGAGTTAAATTGATCAACAAAGGAGAAAACCAATGTAGAAGACCCAGTTTAAAAATTTTAATTAAAACTTAGCATGCCTTCACATCTCGTGGTGGAGGACTCCATGTCTTATGGGGGAGGACTTCAAGATGGTCAAGCAGCACTGAGAGGAGTTTCTGGAAATCTTGATGATGGCTTTCTGCCTGCTGTGGAATACATTTCATATCTGCCTGCTGCTGAAGCTGGGGAATTTAAAAGAAATTTCTTTCTACCAGATGTTAGCAAAGAGTAAGAGCTACATTGTGATACAGTATCAAAACCAAAGGGATTCCAGTGGAAGGGTAGCTTTTTTGCAGCGTTTATGCTTTAAACCAACTGGATTGACTCTGGGACACCAAATACGATGACAGGAATACTGGAGTGTCAATTGTTCACTTCTAGATCCTGCAGAATCAATCAGAGACAGTTAACTTAGAGGCTTCCCAAGTGACTCCCCAAGTGGCTCAAACAGTAAAGCATCTGCCTGCAGTGCAGGAGACCTGGGTTCAATCCTTGAGTTGGGAAGATCACCTGGAGAAGGAAATGACAACCCACTCAAGTATTTTTGCCTGGGAATCCCATGGATAGGGGAGCCTGGTGGGCTACAGTCCATGGGTTCTGTAGAAGAGTGAACTTAAGGGTTAACTTAAGAGTTAAATTAAGGCTTCTGGAAGAGCGAACTATTCAGATTAACTAACCTAATGATATGCCAATATCATGACCCCATCTGTGATGAATAATGTCTAGGACACCATGATAGTGCTACAATGATGCATTCTGTTAACTCAGGTACACAATGATGTCTTGCTGGATTCTTGCCTGTGTGCTTAGAATGGGATGCATGGTGCTGGAAGTCAGATGGTAGCAATCTGCACTGGACTGGCTATGACTGAGGAAGGGAAGCACTCACCCCATAGAGCAGACCCCAAAGCTTTCTAGAGCTCTGTGGAGTCCAGCCAGTCATCCTCAGAAAGCAAAAGAGCCCTTCATCCTCCTGATGTTTCCTTCCTGTTCAGGAAATCTTCCATGTTAATGCTCCTGGCCAATCCACATCCACCCTACTCCCTGTCTCCAAGGGGAAGAGAAAGGAGAAGCAAGAAGTGAGAAGTCAGGGCAACGGGGAGGAGCAGGTCTCCCAAACACCCATCAGAAATGTTTCCATCCATATTTTTCCTCATCCTATGTTATGGACTTTGACCAAGAAAAAACTGTGAAGATTCACTTTATGCACACAAAAGACTGTGTATTATTGAAACAAATTCTAGGGTGATCAGAACCAATATTTTCTCCAACCTATTGTGTAATGTATTTCATGCTTAACCTTGGTTGAATTGCCTTCCTTACCCCAGATCATGCATTTTATTCTTTTTTATTGTTGCCATGTCTAACTCTTTGCTTCATTATACAGTGGTGGTGATTTAGTCACTAAGTCTTGTAAATTCTTTCAGACCTCATGGGCTGTAGCCCACCAGACTCCTCTGTCCATGGGATTCTCCAGGCTAGAATACTGGAGTGGGTTGCCATTTCCTTCTCCAGGGGATCTTCCTGATCCAGGGATCAAACCTCCGTCTCTTGTATTGCAGGCAGATTCTTTACTGACTGAACTACGAGGGACTCAGTCATGTTTAATGGCCAGATTCTAAAGGCAAATAGTGATTTTTGAATATGTAAGATTATAGTAATCTGCTGGTGTTGATTCTGTAAATCAACAGCCACTGTGTCTGCATAGCCTCTGTGCTTCTCAACATTATATTATTTCTGTCATGCAGAGATTAAGCCGAAATGGCCAAAGCCATTTTAAGTAATTAGATATTGAAACAGTTGATAGTGAAAGAGTTGATATTTTAAGACATTAAATAAAAAGTAGAAGCTGTTTTGCTATTTAGTATAAAAATAGTAGATATTAAGGATACTGAACATTATGGCCATAGTCTGATTCATCTTTATATGCTGTCCAATTTAGTATAGTGATCTGAAAAAACTATCCATGCAATAAATGTTGATTTGAAGAGATATGAATAAATTGTAATAGTGGATGATTTAGCACAAACCACACTTTTAAATTACATTTACTATTACCTTGCTGTTCTAATGAAAAAATACATGCTCAGTTTTTCAAAGTAGGAGATCTATGCCAAAGGGTAATTTTCCAAAAAGGTAAAAATCATGATTCTCATACAAATATAAAATGAACAGGTATTGTCAGATATTTTATTTAACCTATTAATTAAATAAGAGAACCAGGAAAGATGTTAAACCAGTTCAGAGGAAAGGTTAAAGAAGCACAAATTTATCTAGAGGAATATTGAAATTAATTTACAAATGAATACCAAATTGGTTTCACCCACAGATAGAAGGGATGGAAATTGAACCTCCACTGTACAAAATTATTTTTATGCCTAAAGAAAATTTGTTTTAAAATTTCTGTCAGTCATTCACAATAATTGAGTTGTGAAATAACTGAAAGCCAGTTAAAGGCTAATAACCAGATAACATGTAAAAATGTGCTGTAAACAATGCATCTTTTTGCATTGTAGATACTCAATGGAATTGGATATTTTATTTCAAATTTCCTTACCATACAGAAAATTATGAAAAAATGAATCAAAAAAAAAAGGAGGGAAAGAAGGAGAGAAAGAGGAGAAGTAAAGAAATAAAAATGAATTCATTTGAAATCTACTTCCCAGGTGGCACTAGCGGTGAAATACCCGCCTGCCAATGCAGGAGATATAAGAGATGCAGGTTCAATCCCTGGGTTGGGAAGATCCCCTGGAGGAGGGCATGGCAACCCACTCCAGTATTTTTTGCCTGGAGAATCCCCACAGACAAAGGAGTCTGGTGGCTATGGTTCTTGCAGTAGCGAAGAGTCAGACAGAACTGAAGCAACTTAGCATGCACACAGATAAAAGCATCGGAACATTTTGGTGTACTTATTTTCCAGAATGGAGTTACACAGCATCACACTGTGTACTGTTCAAAGGACTCCTTCTCTCAATTCAAAATGCAGTGTAAAGGTAGTGAGCATCTTATGCCCAACACTCTTGTACAACATGATTTTAATTTAACACAGATGTACTACAATTTGCTTAATTAATATGATTATTGGATATTTTTGTAAGTTTCCTTACTATACATAATTGCACAAGAAAAGTCTCTGAACAAATGTCTTTATACACATCTCTGATACTTTCCCTAAGAATTCCTAGTAGTGGTGTTTCTGGATCAGAGGCTAGGTGCATTTTAATATATTTTGACAGATGTTGCTGCATTGCTCTACAGACATGCTGTACAAATTCTAAAACTCTGCCAGATGTGTATAATTATGCCCATTTCTACACAACCTAACTCACACAGGGCATTATCATTCGTCATAAGCTTTGTCAATCTGATGGGCTAAAACTGATTTCTTTGTTGTTTTAAATCTATACTTGAAAAACTATTGAAGTTGAATTTTTGTATTAGCTAAACTCAACATTGTTTTTAAAACTTCGTGGGAATATGGATGGAAGGGATAAAAGATAAAACTATTTCTTCCCTCTTTGTTCTCTAGTTTGAGGTTGTTAAGGACCTTTGACAACCAAATGAACAGATATCCTCATTTTAAAAAGGGCCAGACTACAAGTATGGCACTCGCATTCCATACAAATTTGATTTCAAGAAACTTTACAGAAAAAACTATCATGCATACTTAGTACATATCTATGAAAATAGTTTCTAAATTGTGGAAATGAAAAGTAGCATCAGTATTTAATGTGGAGTTAAGGGGATTTGGTTAATAATGAAGATTTAGCACTTTTTATTGAATTCTGATTTAGTGAGATAAAAAGCATCTGTGTACTGAATTATACATAAAGGGAACAGTTTGTAGATTATTCTTGCCTGTGTCTAGTTGTGGGTGCTGTATAATTTAGGACTTAATATATTTGGAGCCTTTTTTCTTTTATTGTTCAGAAACTGAATGAATACCTTCCTCCCCAGTAGCATTTGGTAGATTTTATTTGTCTGTGAAAACTGACACATGGAGGGTTAGTTTTCAGCTTTATGTATATAAGAAAGACAGATAAGTGTTTTTCAGATCTGTCCCTGATGTTCTACAACGTTTTCAACAAGATGAAGGAGAGTGATATGAAAATATGTTATTTTATTATAAGAGTGAAGAAAATCTCTAGACTAGATCCAAAGGGAACATTGACATGGATTGAGTGAAAACTGACACATGGAGGGTTAGTTTTCAGCTTTATGTATATAAGAAAGACAGATAAGTGTTTTTCAGATCTGTCCCTGATGTTCTACAACGTTTTCAACAAGATGAAGGAGAGTGATATGAAAATATGTTATTTTATTATAAGAGTGAAGAAAATCTCTAGACTAGATCCAAAGGGAACATTGACGTGGATTGAAGAAAACAGACTTCATTTCCATCACTTCTCTTGCCTCATATTATATTTTCCTCCCCTTTGGCCAAGCCGTGTGTCAGGATGAAGGGCAAAAGCCATGGGAAGTCCCGTCAGATTCCTGGGTAGGTGACAAAAGGTAAAGTTAAGGAGGTGATGAGCACAGGCATGACCATGTCACCTCAGGATTCATTCTGCCCCCAGATTTCATTCAACTGGTGTCTACTGGTGACCTTCTGCAATTCATTTAACTAGTCAGAGCCCTCTTTGCCTTCTCAGTAAAACGGAGTTCATAACTACCATGGAAAGATGCCTACTGAGACAATGGATGTATAAATCTTAAGCAATTCAACATACTAATAAAACTCCAAGTTATTATGAGACATCTGGTACCTCTCTATCAATCAGGAATGGAGAAATTCCCCTTTCAATTGTTGGAAACATAACAATTTCTCAGTTCAAATAAAGAAAAATATAGACTTAAGTGTGTTCTCAAGTTGAGAAGAAATGCTCCTATTTAAGAAATAATCAAACCGGCAGTTAAACTGATGTAAAAAGCTTATATGTTTGTTTCAAAGGGCAATACTAGTCTTATGTTAAAAAAAAAAATCCTGAAAAAAAGAAAAAAAATTATGTCAATAGCTTGGTTGGAGAGGGCTGAAATCCCCCACATGATACTATTATCATTAATTTTATGTTAATAGGGTTTGTTAAGTTTCTACTATCACATGTGCTTTGTGGATTTTTGAGCTGAGGGCTTAGTTCTGGCCTATGGCCCCTAATTGGATATTGTCTAATTATTAATATTCATTTTTCCAGAGAGATTTGCTTCATAGAATTAAAAAAGTTGATGAGTTGACAGTAGCTCTTATTCCCCTCTGATTTATGAGCATAAAAGAATATGTAATTCAAAATGACCCTCATAAACAAGCCTGGCGTCATTATTATCAAATAAAGCTCAAAGCTCTTCTTCTGGCCTTTAATTTTCAGAATATTGAGTAAAATAGGAACCACTGACTCAGTAAATGCCATGAATTATTTTGGCAAAAGTGTGGCTTAGAGTGATTCAACTGTCTATCCATAGACCTAGGTTAAAATGTTTCTGTAATAAAATTTGAGAGGGAGGGGAAAGAGCTATGTTTTTCTTCTCTTAATGGAAGAGGCAATTCTATTGAATAAAATGTATCCCTTCCCCACCCAAATATAAATGGGCAGTCCTTAGTGTTATGAAGAATAAAAACTCCCTCAAAAAAGGTCAGGTCTATAGAAAGCCACAGCCTTTTGTCAGAACTGATTTTTAAAAAGAAGAAGGAAAAAACTGGTAGTCTGGGCAAAAGCCTTCAGAGTTGACATGAGAGAAAGAAATGAGATGGAGAAAATCAGCCTGGAGAAAATCAAAGTTGTCATGATGAATGATGGACAATATATTAGTGAGAACTTTATCTGTGGAGAGGCAAATGTACACGTCTCTATACATCTATATATCTCATTGTCCATGATCAAACAGAGGGAAAGAAATAGAAAGAAAGATGACCCCAGTGATAGAAATACTGTGCTTGGTTTTTATTTTCACATGGTTTGAGTAAAGGTCTGAGTTTCTGAGATCAGTCAGTTAGAGGAAGAAGGAGATGGCTTCATAAATTCTAGCCGATAAGACTAAAAGAAGACAGGTCTTTATAACTTTTTTGCAGTTGGTTTTAAAATGATTTTTAAAAGCTAGAAATAATTTAACAATGATGGGGAAAATCAATTTACATGCTATTCATCAAGAAAATATTGACGAGGCTTCCTACTAATGCACATGTTAAAAAATTGCCTTTCTTCATGAGTTGTCTTCATCTCTGTGCTTCTTCATTTCTCTGTGGGAAAACTAACCAGTGTCAAATTCAAATATATTTGCAGTTATTCTTGAAATGTGTACCAGGGGCTGCCTGTGACCTGTGAGGGCCCAAGATCAAGTGACAACAAACCTGGGATTTGGGACCTGGAACCATGACTTTCTTACAACAAAAGGACTGACATTAGAAAGAATGCATTTGAATCAGTTCTAATGAGGTGGGTGAAACTGGAGCCTATTATACAAAGTGAAGTAAGTCAGAAAGAAAAACACCAATACAGTATACTAATGCGCATATATGGAATTTAGAAAGATGGTAACGATGACCCTATATGCGAGACAGCAAAAGAGACACAGATGTAAAGAACAGTCTTTTGGACTCTTTGGGAGAGGGCGAGGGTGGGATGATTTGAGAGGGTAGCATTGAAATGTGTATATTATATGCGAAGCAGATCGCTGGTCCAGGTTCAATGCGTGAAACAGGGTGCTCAGAGCTGGTGCACTGGGATGACCCTGAGGGATGGGATGGGGAGGGAGGTGGGAAGGGGGTTCTGGATGGGGAACACACGTGTGCCTGTGGCTGATTCATGTCGATGTATGGCAAAAACCACTATTTAAAAAAGCGGGGGACTGAAATTCCCTCAGAAATCTTAGAGAATTGTTAGAAGTCTTTTATTAATAAGAACATGCCTATCAGCTGTGTAGGAACACATTTCTAGATTTAAATATATAGAGATAATGTAATGTGTGTCTCAGGGGACACCAGACATGCCCTTGTATGTGTCTGTAATCAGATTTTCCTAACTTCTTGATTTTCCTATTCTTCTGAATAATGCTTCGCAGATGGTGCTACTGGTTTAAAAAAAAAAAAAAAAAACAACGTATCTGCCAATGCAGGAGACATAAAGGACATGGGTTCGATCCATGGGTCAGGAAGATCCCCTGGAGGAGAAAATGGCAACCCACTCCAGTATTCTTGCCTGGGGAATCCCATGGACAGAGGAGCCTGGCGGGCTACAGCCCATAGCATCACAAAGAGTCAGACATGACTGAAATAACTTAGCATGCATGTAAGAATAAAATAATCCCTGCAGTAAGGAATTTTACTACCAAAAATCTCAATTTGATTTTCTATAGATAGAGCTGAATATTAGTTTGTGCAGAAACTCACTGCTCTTCACCCTCAGGGGTACTTAGAGGGCTAGGATCACCCCCAAATAAGTGGATCTGTGGTTCTGTTTCTGGTGCTCCCCAGGCCCAGCTGTGATCATAGATTAATAGAGAGAGATGTGAGTTTTCTTCCTACATGACGAGGACACCCATAAACAGATTTACACCAACCCGAGGTTTGAACTCAGAGAAAACAGTTTTCTATTTCGTAACTCTGTTGGCCTGACAGGAGGTAAGCACCAGCTTTTACTCAATGATTTAATGTAATGGATTATGAATAATTAATTTTAAATCACTGGAACTAGAACTTCTCTTTCTTAGGTGTGTGAAG
Organism: Oreotragus oreotragus; assembly: GCA_006410675.1. Classification (NCBI taxonomy): domain Eukaryota; kingdom Metazoa; phylum Chordata; class Mammalia; order Artiodactyla; family Bovidae; genus Oreotragus; species Oreotragus oreotragus. Next base: position 209,932 of record SJYX01012590.1, on the reverse strand, counting down.
ACCAGTCTAGACTGACTGTGGCAAATGAGGTTCCATTTAAGCTCTGGGCGATATCCAGTTTTTCTCACTTGTGCTGACCCTGCTGATGTCATATAGTGACTTTCGGCCACCATCATGCTCTCTTTGAATATCAGTTCAGAAACAAAGAACCAAAGCTTTAACTTAATTGTAGTATTTTCTTTTTAACATTAAACTTTTTTAAAAAGCATAGGTATTAAGTATTAGATGAGAAATGCTGGGCTGTAGGAAGCACAAGCTGGAATCAAGATTGCCAGGAGAAATATCAATCACCTCAGATATGCAGATGACACCACCCTTATGGCAGAAAGTGAAGAGGAACTGAAAAGCCTCTTGATGAAAGTGAAATTGGAGAGTGAAAAAGTTGACTTAAAGCTCAACATTCAGAAAACGAAGATCATGGCATCCGGTCCCATCACTTCATGGCAAATAGATGGGGAAACACTGGACACAGTGTCAGACTTTATTTTTCTGGGCTCCCAAATCACTGCAGATGGTGACTGCAGCCATGAAATTAAAAGACGCTTGCTCCTTGGAAGGAAAGCTATGACCAACCTAGACAGCATGTTAAAAAGCAGAAACATTACTTTGCCAGCAAAGGTCCGTCTAGTCAAGGCTATGGTTTTTCCAGTGGCCATGTATGGATGTGAGAGTTGGACTATAAAGAAGGCTGAGTGCCAAAAAATTGATGCTTTTGAACTGTGGTGTTGGAGAAGACTCTTGAGAGTACCTTGAACTGCAAGGAGATCCAACCAGTCCACCCTTAAGGAGATCAGTCCTGGATGTTCATTGGAGGAACTGATGTTGAAGCTGAAACTCCAATCCTTTGGCCACCTGATGCGAAGAGCTGACTCACTGGAAAAGACCCTGATGCTGGGAGGGATCGAGGGCAGGAGGAGAAGGGGACAACAGAGGGTGAGATGGTTGGATGGCATCACCGACTCAATGGGCATGGGTTTAGGTGGACTCTGGGAGTTGGTGATGGACAAGGAGGGCTTGCGTGCTGCAATTGATGGGGTCACAAAGATTCGGACATGAGTGAGTGACTGAACTGAACTGATTAAGTGTTAGAAGAAAATAAGGTATTAAATGTTTTATATCTGGGAACTTGTTTTGAAATTGTGTACAGCAATATAAACTTGTAAACACAAATATTAACTATTAATTACTAAATTAAAAAGCATTTCTGTTTTACATTCTCAAATTTCAGGTTTAATTTTTAAAAAACCAAATGGCCATCATGCCTACAACTAATGCTCTTGATTAATACAGTAGAATATGTCCACTAAATTCATTAGTAAATGTCTTGAGATATGCAAAAAGTCAAACACTTTAAAAATCACTTGATTTTTCAGAGAAATACTTTAAAAACCTTTTCAGATTCAGAAATATTAGATTATTGCAGTCAGTGGTTCACCTTTGGTTTAATTCATACATTTACTCCTAACACATTTACTCAACAGGCTGGTTTATTTATAGAGTTACATTTTTGATCCATGCCTATGGTCCATAACTTCTTCTTTATCACAAATTCTTATTGTTCACGATGAGATTACATAAATATCTACAACACTGAAGCAAATTGTTCAGTAGACCCTAGTCCATCGTCTAGGCCATCTTCCCAGATGCTTATGAATAACCTAGACAGCATGTTAAAAAGCAGAAACATTACTTTGCCAGCAAAGGTCCGTCTAGTCAAGGCTATGGTTTTTCCAGTGGCCATGTATGGATGTGAGAGTTGGACTATAAAGAAGGCTGAGTGCCAAAAAATTGATGCTTTTGAACTGTGGTGTTGGAGAAGACTCTTGAGAGTACCTTGAACTGCAAGGAGATCCAACCAGTCCACCCTTAAGGAGATCAGTCCTGGATGTTCATTGGAGGAACTGATGTTGAAGCTGAAACTCCAATCCTTTGGCCACCTGATGCGAAGAGCTGACTCACTGGAAAAGACCCTGATGCTGGGAGGGATCGAGGGCAGGAGGAGAAGGGGACAACAGAGGGTGAGATGGTTGGATGGCATCACCGACTCAATGGGCATGGGTTTAGGTGGACTCTGGGAGTTGGTGATGGACAAGGAGGGCTTGCGTGCTGCAATTGATGGGGTCACAAAGATTCGGACATGAGTGAGTGACTGAACTGAACTGATTAAGTGTTAGAAGAAAATAAGGTATTAAATGTTTTATATCTGGGAACTTGTTTTGAAATTGTGTACAGCAATATAAACTTGTAAACACAAATATTAACTATTAATTACTAAATTAAAAAGCATTTCTGTTTTACATTCTCAAATTTCAGGTTTAATTTTTAAAAAACCAAATGGCCATCATGCCTACAACTAATGCTCTCGATTAATACAGTAGAATATGTCCACTAAATTCATTAGTAAATGTCTTGAGATATGCAAAAAGTCAAACACTTTAAAAATCACTTGATTTTTCAGAGAAATATTTTAAAAACCTTTTCAGATTCAGAAATATTAGATTATTGCAGTCAGTGGTTCACCTTTGGTTTAATTCATACATTTACTCCTAACACATTTACTCAACAGGCTGGTTTATTTATAGAGTTACATTTTTGATCCATGCCTATGGTCCATAACTTCTTCTTTATCACAAATTCTTATTGTTCACGATGAGATTACATAAATATCTACAACACTGAAGCAAATTGTTCAGTAGACCCTAGTCCATCGTCTAGGCCATCTTCCCAGATGCTTATGAATAGAGCTCCAAGACATCCCTTGTCCATGAGGATACAGCTGGTATTCTCCATGCCCTGGCTGGAAAGGTCCTGCACTTCTGTCTACTACTTACTTAATGCAAAGCTGCTTAGCAAAGAGACTCAGAGCAAGAACTCTGGAGGAGCTTCACGGTTTCCTCACTGGTACAATAGTCATAGGGGCTTGCCAGGAGGCGGTAATTGTAAAGAACCTGCCTGCCAGTGTGGGTAGACATAAGGGACACAGGTTCAATCTTTGGGTCAGGAAGATCCCGTGGAGGAGGACATGGCAACCCACTCCAGTGTTCTTGCCTGGAGAACCCCATGGACAGAGGAGCCTCGCTGGCTATGGTCCATGGGGTTGCAAGGAGTCAGACACAACTGAAGTGACTTAGCACAGTAGCCTGTAATACAGAACCTAGCTGGGAGTATTGTTTCAAGGATTAAATGAGTTAACAGAATCAGAAGCTTTAGAGTGGTGTCTGGCAAACAGAAAGTATTTTATAAGTATTCACGACCATAATTATCTTCTAGTGGTTAAAGACCTACAATTCCAGATTGTATTTGCTCAGAAGCATCACATGTAATGATGAAGGGCAAGAATGCTGGAGCTAGCCTGTGCTGATTCAAATACTACTTCCCTCTTTATGAGCTTTGTGGCCTTGGGGAAGTTACTTAACCTCTGTGTGCCTTCTGTTAAACAATGCTAGCTTCAATATCTGCCTTCCAAATCGCTATAAAGATTAAAGGAATTGTTATACCCAAAACATATAATAAACTTGAGAAAATATTATCACTAGAAACATTAGCATTAACATTACTATTACTATTTTTAACTTTGAATAATGCTTCAGTTCTCATTCAAACTCTTTATTTTCTAGGGCAGCCTCCACTGACAACGTCCACATTTCTTATCTACTATGCCTCGTTCTCATGCTTCTACATTTCTAAGATACTTTGATAAGAATCTCTCTCGTGATGCTCCAGGAAGGCAAGGGGTAGGGCCAGTCTTTGCTCCCCATTTTTTCCCATACTCTTAGATCATGGCACATGATCAGGCCTCAATAAGTCTTTGTGTGATGAATGAATAAACTGTACCAACAGGTCTAATTTCTGTGATTGGTCTTGCTAAACTCAGACACAGATCTTGTAAGATATGTGGAGTGGTACTAACCAGGGCTTGGGGGTTATGAATTCTGAATTTGTTCTGGGCTTGAAAGTTTCACTGGGTATTATTTTCCTAACATGGTTGATCTTGGTGCATTAAAGGCCCTGAACCAGCCACAACTAATGGCTTCTGTGCTCAGCTCAAAGAACATGAATCTTCCTAGGAAAGCAGGACTCCCAGCACCCCCATGGCTGCATCTTTTCCCCTCATGCTATAGATTCAGGTCACTTGAGGATCCAGCATTCAGGATCCATCCATCCTATCTCATTACCTAGCTGTGTGAGCTCTCACCGCTCCCAAGGGCTGCCCTGGTCTTAAGATCTCACTGCAGCCAGCAGATGAGAAAATCCAGCTTAATTGAAATTGTAAACCTTGTCAGATTCAAATAACAGGGCTTAGGCAGAAATGCGAGCTTCTTTCCACCTGGCCAAAGAAACCAAAGTGAAATCATTACGCTAAAAGAATTTTTGTTTGTTTGTTTGTTTTTTAAAAAGAAAACGACAATAGAGGGGAAGGGGAACAAAATACATATTGAAATTTTGTTCATCAGTGAAGCAAGAGAACAGGCATCTCATTTTCACAAGCATCCAAAGTGCAGTCGGCATAAAATCATACAGTTAAATTACAGAATACCAACACTTTAAATCCTGCATACATACATACAAACAAGATGCTTAAAAAATAAATGTAACCTTGTTCAAATTGTCGGTGCTTCCCTCCAGAATAAATTTAACAATTTAGTCCTTAAAACCTTGGCAGAGTTTCTATAAAAGTATAAGCAATTTTAGTCTCAATTGTCAGGTGCTAAATATATCAACTATATTTAAAATGCCTATATTTTAAACATTAAAGTGTTTTTTTAGTCTCACAAATCAAGTAAATGTGAAATTATAGCTCAAAACAGGCTATTTTGAGCCCTTTGGTCATGCTTGTGTTGTTTGGCCAGATTTAACATCTCTGACATAACCATTTCTAAAGCTAAGTTTAAAAAAAAATTTCCAGAAAACTTGAAATTATCTGCAACAATCTGGCCAATTGAGCACACAAACTTGTTTTTGTCCAATTTTTTTCTGGGTTGTTTTATATTTTTTCCGACAAATGTTTACTCTTGCTTCACTCCAATACAAGATTTTGCCATCATCCACTCTGTGTGTGTGTGTGTGTGTGTGTGTGTGTAAGTCACTTCAGTTGTGTCCAACTCTGCGACCCTATGGACTGTAGCCTACCAGGCTCCTCTGTCCCTGGGATTCTCCAGTCAAGAACACTGTAGTGGGTTGCAGTGCCCTCCTCCAGGGAATCTTCCTGACCCAGGGATCGAACTCACGTCTCTTATATCTTCCTGCATTGGCAGGCAGGTTCTTCACCAGTAGCGCCACCTAAAGTATGGGTAACGATCTAGCTTAATACATCAGGAGAAATAACCTGAGAACAGTATGGTGAGGAGCAAAATCCAAACCTATTACAACTCCTCTTCTTAATAATAACTGAAATAGTTTAAACAGGCACTGACATAGGAAAGGAAAGGAACTTTGGAGTGTTACAAACATATATTATTGACTTGGGAGACCATAATGGCTCTTTCATTATCTTCAGGGACTATGGTATGAAACACTTTTGAAAAGTTGTTTTAAATGAATATTATTGACCTGATAGACCACAATAGTTCCAAAGAGGGCATTAGTAGCCTTCTTCAAGCAAGTATTTATATTATTTAAAACCATTATTGGCATTTGTGCAAAAATCTCTTTCAACTTGAGTGCAGAGTCTGCATGAGAAGTAGCCCAGTTATACCCATTTAGAAAAAAGTTCAACTTACTCTTCTTCACCTCCTCAAGGCAATGCAGCTAAAGACACTAATAAATGTATCTCTCATTAAATTGAGTCGAATGCTCTGGTTCCTCTGACTTAAGTTATCTTTTAACAGAATCAAATGCCAAAAATAATGTAAAATAGGCTTTTTTGGATAAGAAAATTAAATTCATCTGCACACTAATTTGTTGAGTGGTTAGATTCGGTCTTTGTGGTAGCAGATTACATCTGCCATCAATTACTTCAAGCTTAAGGAGATGTAGGTCATTTAGTGCTGTCTAATCCTGACCATGACTATATGGATGAAACCATCCTAGGCTCACGTTTTAATCTGTGAGAAGTCCGCTCCCCTTAAGTGTCAGAGCAGCTCAGAGATACACTGCTGGCTCCTACTGTGTAGTGAGTGAGTGGGAACTGTGTGGACTCATAATTTCTGACAAGTCTGGAGTGCTAGCAGCTAAAAAGATAGAACGCTGAAAAGGACATGATGGCCTCTGTCATTCAAAAGTATTCCAATCTCAGATCTAGCGTATGCTTACTGGACTGTAATCTCCCCAGATTTAGGCTTTGTGTCTTCATTAAAATGGATGCTTGGACTGCAAGCACCAGAAATGAATTTTGGCTAACTCAAGGGAAGAAATGAAGTCACTGGAAAAATAATGTACTAGCAGAAAGGACAAAAGAGAAAGCAGAGAGAACAGGTTTGTTAATAAGCAGAAAACAAGAAAGCCCTGGAAGGTTTCAGAGACGGGAAATACGAAAGACTGCTCTTTTCTTCACCCCTGTCGCCAACAGCAGAATGAAGCGACCTGTTGCAACCAAATTTCTGTTGATATGTTACTCTCCTCAAAGTTTATCATTCCAGGAAAGAGCATGTAGGTGGCCAAGGTTAGGGCACATGTGAGCCTATTGGATTTTTTCAGGATATGGAAAGGAAAGACATGAAGAAAAGATCCTCCATGGAGCCTTTCAGCTTTTGCAGTGTGCTAATATTCTTCCTTTCTTTTAAAAGAATGATGGTAAAAGGAGAACTGGCATTTATTGATAATGCTATTATTACAACTATACTTATGGAGAATCACGTCTTTAAAACTTTTCTATTTCCTTATTGCCAAAGTGTCTTAACTCATGTTTTCATCCTGACTGTGATACATAGGTATAAGAAAAACAGAGGGTATAAAAACTAGGATGCTTTGATTTAGCGCCCAACCAACGTTTCAAACAGCAAAGGGAAGTTAACGGCCCCCAAAGAAATCAGGTGGCTCTTAGAAGGGGGGATGGTTGTTGGGTGGCCAGAAATGTCCACACATAGTAGACACTTGATAACTATTTCCTGAAAAAAAATGAAAGAATAAATGAGCAGATGAGAGATTAAATGAATGGTTATGAAAAAGATGTGTAATTCTTATATTCTTCTATTTCTTTCCAATGTAAGTCAGATAATAACAATGACAGACACAGCAGACATACAGTTATGTCTTGTTTGGTTCTAACAGTTTTCAGTAAATTATGCCAAGAAAATGCTGTCTTCTAAAATACTTTCATTATGAAATCAGGGGAAATGGACAGATTATGATACTGATTCCTAGATATGCTAAAAATGAAACATTTATAATAATAATATATTTTTTAAAGACTATAACTTTTGTTTTAAATGCTAATAATATCACTCACAACATTAGAAATTATATTTCCCATCACATTCAAATAAAGTGAGCTAATATTCTTCAATTCTTTTTTAAATAATCATGGCAAAATGAGAACTGGTATTTATTGGTAATGTTTTTATTAAAATTATACTTATGGAGAATTGCATCTTTTAAAATCTTTATATTTCCTTATTACTGAAATGTCTTAAGTTTCTCACCCTGATTGTGATACCAGGTACAAGAGTTATAGAAGGAAAGAAATGACGCCTACATCACAGAAAGAACTAGCAGTTTTTCTTAAATCACTGCCCAACAAGTGAGGTGCGATGTAAGTATTTAGAATGTGCAATATCAGAAAGAAAATTTTCATCTTAATATGTGAGATACTTGTGCACCGATTTGTTTAATAAACTTTCTACTCTGTGCTAAAGACTTGTTCAGGAAAGCAGATGTAAGTTAAGACACAAAAGAAAGAAAAAGGAAGAGCTATGTGATAGAAAAACTGACAATACCCAAAGGGAAACAAAGGAACTGAACATAGAGAGAATATCCGAATTTTCCTGACCACCCACCACATCTCCACAGGGGACACCATATAAGTTGGGTACGGTTCCATATACTTTAAGAACATATTATTCTGAGATTGTTTGTGTCTCTTTCAGTGTGACGAAATTCTACTTTTGCTGTAGGCTTTCACTGTGCTCCAGATAAAGAGACTGGATGTCATTGTCCACGCAGTTGCTCAAGTCATCTTAGATATCACTGCGTCCCCACTCCTCGGCACTCCGTTCCTGATTTGGCTTGGTTTTCATGTTCCCGCCATCCCTCCACAGCCCCTGTCCCCTGCAGCTCTCCCTGCTCTGCTCCATTATTTCCTTGTTTTCAGTTTTGTTCTGTCAAGTTTATTCTCAAATACAATATGGCTTATTTCATTTTTCTGCTTTAAATACATCAGCAGGCTTCCAGTGCCCTTAGAGTTAGGTCCAAATTGTCTAGATGCCAAAGGCATGCCTCTTCTCTACTGTCCCCACCTCCAAAGCCTACTTCATGCTCAGGATCCACTGATGCCCTTTCCAGAGCCCCCAACATTTGTTCTTCACACTGGTTCCTATGAGTGCTTTCTCTGTTGATTTTTTTTTACGAGGTGGAAATGGATTCCAATAGATTCTGTGATAAGACAAGAAAAAGCAATTTGTCAAATCCTTTGGAGTCAAGGAATTTGAGTACAAGGGGAGTTCAGTCACTCATTTGGCATACACTGTTGGAATTGATTTGAGGACTGCAAAGTCCCCACTTCCGGGTGTTTAATGAGGTGCTACTGATTTCCTTAAATCCCAGAACTTAAATTAACATGAATTATCAGTGGGGCCAATATGCCACCTACTTGTGGCATTTTCTTTATGTAGCAAGTTAAATCAGCAATTAAGCAATGATCTTCAATGTTGATGGGTATTGATAAAGGAGTGGGCAAGGTAAGACCATTATGTTAAAGAGGTTAAATCTCATTTATGGTACTACTTTGGAAGCATATAACTCTAGATCACCTCATTCTGTAAATCTTTTAATTCTGTCTGCAAGCAAGATGTAGGAAATGAAAGAAGTAAAATACCCAGATTCTACCAAGTGAAAGTTCTTAATATTTCGGCACTATAAGAACCGCTTCTCTATTTGCACAAAATGGTCATCTGTTTATTCCCAGCCATTTATAGGTGTTATGATGGTGACGTTTAAGAAAACAATCATTTACAATAGGAATACTTCTCTGGTGGAGTTCCTTGTTTCTGTTTATTTCTAAACCAACAAACTTTTCAGAAACAGAAAGAATGTAACTTCTGAGAAGTTTTTCTGAACTTTCTGAGCTTTATGCAAAAACAAAATAAAACACAAACAAACAAAAAAACTGACAGATCTATTTGGGTTTAAAAAGGTAATAACAGCTCTTTGCTCAGCTAAACTGTTAAAAGTCCTGATTGCTAGAACTCTCGTTCATGTTGAATAAGTGCATGCATTTTCACAGATTTTCAAGTTTCTCTCCATAAAACTGCTTGAGAACTGAAAAAATAGAGCTTTTAGTTGTAGTTCAGAATTAATTGTTCACACTAGGTTTGGAATAATTTGCATGAATTTCTTTTAATTCGAGGCCAGTGTAGTTATTGTTCATTTCCTAAAAATAATATCTCACCATCACATAAAACAAAACAAAACAAAAAATCCAGGTTCAATCAGAAACTTCAAGTTTTAGAATCATCAGAGTCCTTATTGATTTATCTCCCCAGAAGTGAGAAAAACAGTTCAGTGTTTTCTGTCAGTGCAGCAAAGTGTGGATTTTGATTGGACATAGAAGAAACAGTTCTGTTTTAAGATCTCATTAAAAGCCACCTGCTGCCTTAATAATTATGGCTAATTAAAATGCTCTTCCCCACATTTGGTATTGCTTAGATATTGTGGACAGAAGGAGAAAGCTGACTGAAGCTACTTAATTTAAGACTAAAGTAACAATTTGCAGAAAAGGTACCCTGAACGTGTTTGACAAATGCAATAAGAAAATAGTGAAGGTGCATTTGATTTGGAAAAGAAGCCTAGTTATCCAGCCCACGAGCCCAAGCATTGGCCTCACCCACCAAACAGTCGTGTATGTCCCCTGATCTAGCCTTCCTTTATACAGCAGATTAACCTTAGTTTTTATTTTGAACTAAACCTGCTAATGAATTTCTAGAAATGATTTTTCTTAGAAGAACTGAATTGGCAGTGTCCCAAGATGATCATTTCAATAACAAAGATGTGGAGCTGTGGAAAGGGAATTAATTAGGAATTAAGTAGGAGATTTGTGGGAGCACTTGTCCCAAATGAACAATTGCACTAAAACTTCAATGAAGCCAACATTTTTTTCTGTGTTAAAGTTATTTAATTCTTCTGTATTAAAGTGGCAGACCAGATAAATAACGAAGAAGTGATAATCCATGGGTTGCCAAATCAAATAATACAAAATTAAGTGCATGGTGCTATTTTGTTTATTTACTGTTTATTTATTAACTACATGGCCAGGGGTATAGAGAGGTTCTCCACATATGTTGAAGACTTGCTGCCTTCTGGGTGATGTCTACTGGCACATGAATGACTCAGCACTGTAGCCTGGAGTTTGCCTGACTTCCTTGGCTCAGCTAATTTGATCTTTTCTGTCAGTCAGCCACACAGCCATGCTGTTTACTCACTTTGGTTCCCTTGCCTCTGCCCATCAACACGATGGAGTAGTTCCCAGAAAGATGAAAACAAAACAAGAAACTTGTTCCATCTGGCCCCCAGTCTCTGAGAGCTTTTTCCCTCTTCTGCTTCCTCATTGCTTTAACCTTCAGCTACAAGTTGACTTCTATCCTCCCAACACCTTGGACCACTGTGACAAATTCCATCACTGTCCTTCTAACTGACAACTCTAATGAACTTTTCTTATTCCTAAATTATAGGACCTCAGTGATGCATCTTAGCTCAGCGTTTTGCTTCTGAGACATCCTTCTGACCACTCATTCTTGTCTTTCTTGAAGAATTTCTCTTCAGCTTTTCACATTTCAAAACTTTGTCTTTCATCTGTTGCTCTTCACCTGTTTCATGTGCTCTAACCTATGGCTTGCTCCTTATCCTTATCGCTTGCTCCTTGGAAAAAAAGTTATGACCAACCTAGATAGCATATTCAAAAGCAGAGCCATTTCTTTTCCAACAAAGTTCCATCTAGTCAAAGCTATGGTTTTCCCAGTAGTCAAGTATGGATGTGATAGTTGGACTATAAAGAAAGCTGAGCACCAAAGAACTGATGCTTTTGAATTGTAGTGTTGGAGAAGACTTTTGAGAGCCCCTTGGACTGCAAGGAGATCCAACTAGTCCACCCTAAAAGAAATCAATCCTGAATATTCATTGGAAGGACTGATGCTGAAGCTGAAATTCCAATACTATGGCCACCTGATGCGAAGAACTGACGCATCTGAAAAGACCCTGATGCTGAGAAAGATTGAAGGCAGGAGGAGAAGTGGGCAACAGAGGATGAGTTGATTGGATGGCATCACCGACTCAATGGACATGAGTTTGAGTAAACTCCAGGAGTTGGCAATGAACAGGGCCTGGCATGCTGCAGTCCATGAGGTTGCAAAGAGTCGGACAAGACTGAGCAACTGAACTGAACTGAACTGAACCTTATGGCTTAAATTTTTACCTGTATAAAGAGATACATGCTTAATCTTCCCCCAGTCACAATGTCACATTCTCAAATTATTTAGCTACTAGCTTTTCCCACTGTTGTATTGTGAACTTCATAAGAATAAACACGGTGTTGGTCTTAACTTCTCCTCTATACCCAGAGGGTATGGCACAAAGCAGACATTCAATAAATATTTTTGCCTGAATGACAAGGAATTACAGCTGATGCGTGCTCTGCATTTCTACTGCAGATGTGTCCTCTCTCATTTGGATCATTGCAAGAGTTTCTCTTTTCCCTTGATCTTCCACTTTTCACGGAGCCCACCAAATGGACAATCTGAAATTTTAATTCGCCAGGTCAAAGGTTCTTGATGGTTTGCAGAATTAAATCCTCGGTGACAATACTGTCCTCCATGATCTGGCTTCTGCCCCCACTTTTGGTCTTGTTTCCTGTCCCTGCGCTCCTCAGACTTGAGGTTCTGGTGGTGGCGGGTCTGCACTCCTTCAGACTCTAGAAAGTGAAGTGCATCTTACCAGTGCCCTCCCCCACCACCTCCTTCCATTTCGTCTGGCTGCCTCCTCTGAGCATCTCTTCTCTTCTTTCTCCTTTGGATAAAACTCCTGAATTCGTCAGATTCTGTCATCTTCTCCAGGAACTCTATCCAATCTGGGAAAAATGACTCTATTTTGTGCTCCCACTGAAATCTACATACAAACCTCTCATTATAGTTAATATTTATTGAAGTTTTATTACATGCTAAACACTGTTCTAAGTGCTTTACATATGTTAACTCATTCAAAGAAATAGTCTTCTCATTTTAGAGGAGAGGAAACTGAAGTATAAAAATTTAAGTAACTCACCTGAGGCCGCATAGGTGACCTGACTCTGAAGCCCACTGTGTGAATGGACCAGGCTACACAAGACACATGAACACATGGACCCTGAGTCTCCATGATTATGAGTGCTTCCTGCTCACTCTCTCCCTTGATACTATGAGAAACTCCTTTAGGGCAAAGACTGTGGGTAATATACCTTTGTATCTGCAGCATCTATGAAACAGTGCAAGGTCACAGTAGGTGCTTAATAAACATTTCTTGAACTGAACGGAAAATAAGGGCCCTGGACTCAAGCAAACAGTGAGCTATACATGAAAAATGAGATAGTTAGTATGTGTTTAATTCTTTGTACCCCTTTTCCTTTTCTCCTTTCTGACAGTCTCATGCATATGCTAACAAAATATGATCCAAACCTCATCCCAGTGAGACAGATGCCACATTGACTAGCTGTTGGCATTCCTGGAAGCTGCTCTTTGCTCTGATCATCTGCAGTCATTTTGCAGGTAACTGATGTTGAGTGGGGCTGTGTGGGGGCAGAGGTGGTCTTAGCCATTTCAATCACTGTCAGAAGTAAAATTCAGGGCAACTAACAGATATATATCCCTTGTCTTCTGCTAGTGCTGTGAAAATTGATCTCTAAATGCTTTGACTTAAGGTGAAAGGAGCTGTATATCATAAATGCAGCCTTGCAAGTATCTTTTCACCCAAAGTAACAATTTTCAATGGACAAGTAGGAAAGAAAACTTATCTTTATTTTATGATCTTTGGCCATTGGAATAAAAATCAAGCTGGGGAAAGAGTTTTATTTATGTTATGATCATTCACTCATCTGGATTCCTTCCTTATATTGTGCATATTTCTGTGATTTCCTGCATCATCGGTTCACTCATCGACTCCCCTTCCAGATTTTAATAAGCTTCATGGGAACAGGGATAATGCCCAGTGAAATCCCTGGCATAAAGTAGGTGCTTAATGCATACCTGAAAGTAAACTGATGGATTTGGATACACCCTTAAATAAATGTCAGTTACTCAGGCTCAGCCTGAAGAGCTGGCCTAGGGGTTCAGCTTTACTTTAAATAATAAACAGTTCTGTCAGCCTCTGAGTTTATATTAGAGGAAGACATTAAATTGGAATTTTTTACCATTTTAAATTGAAGTATAGTTAATTTACAATGTTTCGTTAGTTTCCGGTATATAACAAAGCGATTCAGTTATATATATATATATATATATATATATATATATATATATACACACATGTATGTATATATCCTTTTTCAGGTTATTTTCCATTATGTTATTATATGATATTGAATATAGTTCCCTGTGCAAACAGTAGGTCCTTGTGGTTTATCCATTTTATATAGTAGTGTGTATATTTTAATCCCGAACTACTAATTTCCCTCTTCCCCCACTTTCCCTATTCTCTATGGTGACCATAAGTTTGTTTTCTATATCTGTGAGTCTATTTCTGTTTTGTAAATAAGTTCACTTTATAATTCTTTTTAGATTCTGCACGTAGGTGACATCATATGGCGACGCCTTTCTCTGTCTCACTTTGCTTCGTTTGACAGTCTCTAGGTCCATCCATGTTCCTACAAATGGCTTTACTTTATTCTTTTTCATGACTGAGTAATATTCCATCGTATATATATAGAACTGGGCGTGTTGATACCAAGTCTGAAGCTTAGAGTAAAATTTGCATGCCCGGTTTCTGGAGTTCATGCTAAACTGAATCTGAAAGGAGATGAAATAGCACTTATAAGCAGCTATCTCAGGGAAGGCCTTGGGTCAAGTTTTATATATCAAAGAGAGTAAGACCTTGTACCTGTACCACACTGACTCTGGATGAAGCAAGAGAGGAACTATCCTTGGGCACACAACTTAAGGGGCTACCAAAACCCTCTATAATCAACATAAGTCAGAGTTGAATGCAATAATTTTTAAACATAAAAATTCATGCAAAAATCAATGATGAACAAAACATCTACTTTTCCAATAAAGACGGATCCAGTAACAGGGTTTTACCAAGTCGTATTGGAGTCTGAGGCAAAAGAAACATTCAGTAATGCAGACCTTGCATCTCCATTAAAATGTTGGTATCATAACATTTTAAATGCTCATCATAATTTTTTGCATTTATTTTTTTTAATATTACACTAAACTATTCTTCCTTTTGTTTGGTTGTTAAGCTGTGTAAGTTGCGTCTGACTCTTTTTGAGACCCCATGGACTATAGGTCAGCAGGCTCCTATGTCCATGGGATTTTCCAGACAAGAATACTGGAGTGGGTTGCTGTTTCCTTCTCCAGAGGATCTTCCCCACCCAGGGATCAAACCTGCATCTCTTGCATGCATCTCTTGCATTGGAGGTGGATTCTTTAACACTGAGCCACCAGAGCTTCCCTTCTTTGGGGTTTTGATGCACTTAAATGTTGAACCCAGGGATACTGCCTCACATGCCTCACCCCAGGCCTGGTCTAGCTTATGAGACTTTCACAGTGAAGGAGCAGGATGAACACCTGAAAATAAATGGAATTTATTAAAAGGAAATCTTCCTATGGGAGGAGTACTGGAGATGCTACAGGTCTCAGAGCACCTGGCCCATCAGAATTTGAAGAGAAAATGATAACTCTGGGGACTGGCAGTGAGTAAGGGTTAGCCCAGTGCACACACAGATGATGTCATGGTGGGTGGAAGGGAATGGGAAAACCATGACAAGATATGGCAGGACATCATAGATATGATGGTGCTCAGGGGAGCACTGACAGGGTGGTACCATCAGAGGGGAGCCTGTGCAGTGGGGCAGCAGGGGAAGGTTGGGCTGGGCGGAAAGGTGAGGCCAGCCCAAGTGACTAGCTTGCTGCGTGGAGGCACTCAGAACTCCCTTCGTCCTGTGGTCTCGTGGCAGCCCTCACTCTCGTTGCCCTTGCGTGCCTTAGTGTGGCCTGCAGGACCACTGGGTGTAGCCCAACAGTCATCTTCAATTCTTGTAAACGACTACCTGCTGAAGGAAGAGTGTACACTCGGCACAGTCCAGGGGTAAGTGGAGAACAGGGAGAAAGCACACTAGAGAACATTCTCTTCCTTTGGGAGATGTGAGGTACACTACCTGGATGTTATGGTGTAAATGATAACATCCCTGATATGGATAATGAGAGCTGCAGCATTTGAGGGATAGTTAGAAGAAAACGTATACTGATGAGACTTACTTTATGTTTCTAGAGCTCTTGGTGAGTCACTCAAAACTTTTCTCAAATGGTTCCCACACCCTCTGACTAACCTCATTTCTTAAAACACCCTACAGTGCAAGCTGCCTCAGTTCTATACTGATATGGATAATGAGAGCTACAACATTGGAGGGATAGTTAGAAGAAAACATATACTGATGAGACTTGTGTTTCTAAAGCTCATGGCAAATCACTGAAAACTTTTCTCAAATGGTTCCCACACCCTCTTACTAATCTTATTTCTTAAAATACCCTACAGCGCAACCTGCCTCAGTCCTTCAGGCTCCTCCCTTCTCTCCAGTTCCCACCTGGGTCATCCATGACTTTGTTCATTCCCTTCCTTATGCTGGCAAAGACTTCTCTGTTCTCTACCAGGGCGGTTTTGCTCATCTTCCACGCCCTCTTCCAGGAAGGTCTCCAGTGACCCGATCTCCAATGTGCCTACGCTAACCACTCTGTGCTCCAGAGCAGCATTTTTGGTATGACTTTTCATCTCAGAAATGAATGTAGCTGTTGCAGATGTTATGACCCCTCCTTTTCTCACGCTTTTCATGTACTAAATGCCAGGATAGCACCGGGCTTAATTAAAATTGTGTAGTGAAATTAATCTGCAGACTTTAGCAAAGAAAATTAAAAATAGTGACTGTATTACACAACAAAAGAGATGAGAAAGGGTTGCATTAGTTGGAATGTTTTCATCCAGGGAAGAGGTTAAAATTAACTTACTAATAACTGTTTTCGGAATATTGAGTGGAAAAATCAGGATTGGTTTGGAAACTCTCACAAAACTAGCAGACTCTTCATGGAGAAAGCTACTCTCAGAATCCCAAGATAATTTCATAGAAAATATATTAATATATGTCCTAAAATTAATTTTCAATCATCCAGTAAAATCATGAGAAAGCTCACAGTAGAACACCAGGTCATTAGGAATTTTCCAGTATGAACTCCAAAGCCAGGGGGAAAAAACAAAACAAAAAAAACAAGAAAGAGTTAATAGAAAGCAAAAACCACATTTTAGGTCCTATCTTTCCTCCATTCTCCCAGACATCACAAGCTAAGGGCAAAATGTGAGTCTTTACTTGAAATTTTCAGTCATTTGCCACCGTTTTAAACATTAACATTACCTGAAACACTGATGCATTTTGGGGAGTCATGAAAATGAGTGTGAAAGTGCAGAAAGACCATGCATATGATTAGCATAATAATAAGAAACAGGCACAAAGCTTGGGCTTGTCTTAACCTCTCTGACCTTCAGCGCTTCAGCTGGAGTTAGAGATGGTGCCGGGTTTTTAGACTTATTATGCAAAGGTAGGTAGAGAAGGCATAATTTCTTAAAATCATTGCCCTCGGAGAGTGACAAGGTGTAAATTTCCAAAATGTTTGAGATTTCCGTCCACCGGTTCTGATGTGTTGCAGTGCAGGGAGCCACGCTCTAGTTAAGGATTTATCTCAGGCGCTGAAGCCCCAGGCCAATGAAAGCATGCGCGCTGTGAAGGTGAAACACGCAGTCTCCAAAGCTAAAGAGCCATCCACATCAATTTGCAGCCCGCTAAGTGGCATCAGCGGCGGGAGAGCTATTTACACTCCCTTCCGGGCCAAGAATTATGGTGCTGTAACCAGGAGGAAAGCAAGGGGAATTGAGGGGCTGCTCAGAAATATAATGGTCATTTATGGCTAAAGTACCCCCATAACAGTAGGCCCCTCGCTCTCCTCTGCGGCGGACTGGAGGAATCTGTGATGAAACGCATGCACACACAAACATAGCCCCCTGGAGACCCTCTGCGACACACCCATTCATACTGAAGCACAGGATGGCAGATGGCCTTCGCTTTGCTTATCCAGTGGGACAAAGCCAAGGGACCTTTCTGAATTTTGTCCTTACCGCACAGTTGCTGATGGAGAGATCTCAGATCCCGACCCTCCACTGACAACTGGATTTTCACCTAACAAGTAAAACAAGTGAAGAAGGAGGGAATTGGGAGGAAGATAATTAGATCGTATTTACCGTGCAGTGGGTGAAACCACTGCATTTTGCTACAGTGTAAAATATAGTAGTGCATTATCAAGGTAATGATTTGTTTTTGTGACAAGAAATCACACCGTTATGTGTTGCCTCTGTATTATTTTTTAAGTTAGGCTCTTTAATTACAGGGATAAATTGCATATGGAAAAATCCCACTTTGAAAATTGTACGCAACACGTCATCTTCCATCCAAATGTTGGAATCTGTTCCTCTCTTACCTAAATGTTCCCTGGTAGTAAGAGTTTACTCTTTTCTAGGTGACCAGGGTGCCTTCTGTGTATTCCCACAGACCTGCAGCCTTTCATTCAGGGATGACTCTATTCACTTACAGGAATAATGACACTTCTAGGCCTACCCTGGTCCCGCACCCAGATGTAGCTGTTCTAACTGGCAAGGTGCTTGGTAGCATCCATTTGGCTTTACTATGTATCCTTGTGGGAGAAGACTGCTTTTCTCTTCCAGTTACAACTGCATGAATGTTTACAGATGTCACAGAGCTAAAAACAAAAACAAAAAAAAAGAATTCAGTATGAAGTCAAGGTTATTAATATAAACGGCCCTTGTAGTCTAATGTGTCTTACCTGCTTCAAATCCTAGCCAGGTATACCACCTTCCCTGGGTCTCAGTTTCTCCATCTCTGTAAAAGGGTAATAGTAATTCATACAAAGAGTGGGGGTTAAATAAACCGTGTCAGTGAAGGACCAGTACAGGGCCTGGTACAAAACTTGTGCTCATTACGTGAGAGCATACTCGTGTTATTAACGTATCCATATCCGCTTCTCAAAGCAATGATTTGAAACCATTTAGTAAGAAATTTCTCTTTGGATTTTTTTGTTTCCTAAATGGCCTATGTCATCACCTTGATGTTATTTACCAATAATGAGGTTAATACAATCCCTCCTTTGGAGTCAAGCAAAACAGAGATAATTTGAGAAAAGGTGTAAGTCTAGTAGCCAGTGAGGCAGCCTGAGGCATTCTGTCCTTTGTTTACTATTTTCCAGCAAAAGGATATGCCACACCTATCTATATCTACCAGCTGCTGCTGCTAAGTCGCTTCAGTCGTGTCCAACTCTGTGCCACCTCATAGACGGCAGCCTACCAGGCTCTCCCGTCCCTGGGATTCTCCAGGCAAGAACACTGGGGTGGGTTGTCATTTCCTTCTCCAATAAATGAAAGTGAAAAGTGAAAGTGAAGTCATTCAGTTGAGTCTGACTCTTCAAGACCCCATGGACTGCAGCCTACCAGGCTCCTCCTGGTCACTGTTTATTTGTCTCTATAGCTGGATATCAATGTCCTGCAGTCAGAAAGGGATGGAAAAAGGAAATCTCCTGGAAGATGACTCCAGTGGAGAGCTGCTGCTGCTAAGTCGCTTCAGTCATGTATGACTCTATGCGACCCCGTAGATGGTAGTCCACCAGGCACCCCCATCCCTGGGATTCTCCAGGCAAGAATACTGGAGTGGGTTGCCATTTCCTTCTCCGCGAGTGGAGAGAGTAAGCCTGAAAAGAAAGACTGGATCTTCCAACACAATCATAATCCATGTGTCTAGTTTCTCACTCACATGGATTATGGTTGACCTTGTCCTTCAAAAGTCTTTGTGAACTTTTCAAAATGCATGGTCCAGCTTGAAGATTGAAGAACTGGATAAATACTGAGAAGGTAAAATGTAACTTCTAACCCTGCCAAATATTCTTCCAATTAACCAAGGAATCTGATTTCTTTCTCAGTCATGGTCTTTTCTGATAAACATAATCTATTACAAATTAGTAAAGCTAGGAAGAATTACATTGTTGGAAGTAGGGAGGAAAAAAAAAATAAGTTAACCTTTAGAAAACCATAAGCCAAGGAAAGCACATGTTTAAAAGTGAAGAGTTTCTTTGGGGTTGAATATGTGTGTGTATGAGAGGAACTTTGGTCCCAAGAATTGGCATTTCAAAAAAATAAAACTGAAATTGCACAAAGAAGTGAATGGGAGGTAAAAGCCAGAACATCCCCAAATTCTTAGACTTAGTTTTCAAACAAGAGCACAAGCTGAAATAGTGATTTTCAGTAAAGAATGAGAAGAGCGTGAGGATCTTTGTTTTACTCTCATGTTGGAAGTTCATTACTATGAGGGAACATAGACTGTATTATCCTTAACAGGCAGACTGATTTCTGACACAAGAACCAGAGCTAAAATGGAGCTTAGGTCCCCAGAGCAAAGGCTTGAAATATGGGGTCAGGACTCACCATAGAGTAACAAAAAAGAGAGGAAAATACGCTGAGTGAAGTGAGAAAACAGAGCTGATCAGTTTATGTCGGGGGAGACACTCCTCTTCCCCTCCAAGTTCCAGAAGAACTATCACACTGAGCAGCATTTGCAATTAAGCAAATTTACTGGTTGAGGCTCAAGGAGAAGGCATCAGACAAAATCTGCTCAGCACAGATGACCAGGTAAAGACTCAGTAGTCAGGGTGTAAGCCTGCAAACCTTTATGGCTTGATGGATTTCTATTTTATTCCTCACCTATTACCTCTGGAGCTCTGCAATGCATGGGTCAAACTCAGCCCACCGTTTTTTTGTACTCCTTGGGAGCAAAGAAGAGATTTTCTATTTTTAAATGGTTGGGAAAAAAATCAAAACAAGAACAATATTTTGTGATTCATGAAAATTATATGAAATTCAAATTTCAGTGTCCATAAATTTAATTTCATTGGAACATAGCTAAGCCCATTTACTATTGTCTATGACTGAGTCCCAGTCTTGACTCAATTAACCTCTCTTGCCTTCTGTTTGCTAACCTGTAAACATCAATCTCATTCCTGTCATTCCCCAGCAGTAGGACCCTAGACAAGTTATTTAGCATCTCTTACCTCAGTTTTCCTACCTGTCAAATGAGGATAGTCATGCCTAGCATATAAAACATTGGGGGATTAAATAAGGTAATACATAGAAGGCATGTGACACACAATCTGGCTGTGTTTGAAAATGTCAATTGCTCAGTCATGTCTAACTTTTTGAGACCCCATGGACTGTATTATGGACTGGACCCCACCAGGCTCCTCTGTCCATGGAATTCTCCAGGCAAGAATACTGGAGTGGGTAGCCATTCCATTCTCCAGGGAATATTCCTAACCCAGGGATCAAACCTGGGTCTCCTGCATTGCAGACAGATTCCTTACTGTCTGAACCACCTTCTATTTNGACTGGACCCCACCAGGCTCCTCTGTCCATGGAATTCTCCAGGCAAGAATACTGGAGTGGGTAGCCATTCCATTCTCCAGGGAATATTCCTAACCCAGGGATCAAACCTGGGTCTCCTGCATTGCAGACAGATTCCTTACTGTCTGAACCACCTTCTATTTTTATTCCATCTTTCTTAAAAGATCATATGTCTTCACTTCACAGACTGGGGGTGCTTCCCTCATAGCTCAGTCAGTAAAGAATCAGCCTGAATGCAGGAATCCGCTGGCTATGCAGGAGACCCGGGTTCAATTCCTGGGTCCAGAAGATCCCCTGGAGAAGGAAATGGAAACCTAGAGATTCAAGCAACTGAGGGCAGGACTATGTTTTATTCGTGGTGAAATCTCACCTGAAAATGGCCTTCAAGTAGTTACTCAAAAAACTCAAAAAATTTTGATCAAATGAATTGAAATAACAGTGAAATTATAACCAATACAAAACAGTGTTTATATGACCTGTGAAATATAAGTTGAAAATAAAATTGAATAGCTGTGGATAGAGAACATTGAAAATCACTCAGGAGTATTCTGTGACTAAAGGTAAGAGAGTAAGTCTTTCTGATTTCATGAGCTCCCTAATTAACAAAGAAAGATACTAGACAGTAAATTAATGAAATACAATATGACCTTGGCCAAAAATTGACAGTTAAATTGATCAAAATAGGTCTTCCTTGGAAGGTTGCAAGTCAATTGTTGAGCTTCCAATGATTGTGCGGCACTTTAAAGATCAATGTGCGGGAGGTGGGAGGGGGGTTCATGTTTGGGAGTTCGTGTAAAAAAATAAATAAATACAAAAAAAAAAAAAAAAAAAAAAAAAAAAAAAAAAAAATCAATGTGCTTCTCTGGGCCAAGAGGGGGTCTNGTGCGGGAGGTGGGAGGGGGGTTCATGTTTGGGAGTTCGTGTAAAAAAATAAATAAATACAAAAAAAAAAAAAAAAAAAAAAGATCAATGTGCTTCTCTGGTCCAATAGGGGATCTTGATGGACACTGTCAGGCACAAAGCCCCTCACTCCTCAGCCTGAAAGTCTCCCTTATTCAACACTGGGGTCACAGCTGGACTATTTATTTATTCAAGATTCCATAAGAGCCTCACATTCAACATTAGCCTGAGGGGCTGTCTAAAGACTGATGCACTGGGTACTCAAAGAGCAAAACACATAATCCAGAGTCCTGAATATGCATTCAGTTGTCTGATTGTACCTTTCCCATGATTGACCTTGTAAATTAAAATTTCGCACATCCAAGTTAGAATTTTCTGATATTTGGGTTTACATTGACTATCCCATTGTCCAAGTTTTTAGCTATCTTCCCATTTATATCCTGCCATTAGCTTCCTGTTGATCAGTAAAGACAAGGAAATGACTACTGTCAGCAGGAACTTCCGAGAAAATCTGGAATTGCTTAGACTTTTAAGATCTTGGCCTTACTTGGCCTTTTGCTATCTAGCTGGGAAAAGTTAAAAGCTCTTCAGTTTAGAAAAGAAGGAATATTGTGCTTGGGACATGAGAAGAACAGGAGTCAGGACAGCTGGGTGTACCGTCAATTCTGAGATGACAAGGAAGAGCCTGATAAGGCCCTTGGAGACTGTTTAGATTGAGTGGAGAAAATGCCATTGTTTTCAAGAGCATTTAGTTTCTTCATGTCATATTTCTTTTTAGAAAAAAATTATTGATATACAATTGCTTTACAATGTTGTGTTTCAGATGTACAGCAAAGTGATATATAAATGTAAATATAACTATTTCTTTTTTTAGGACTTCCCTGTAGCTCAAACAGTAGAGAATCTGCATGCAATGCAGGAGACCAGGGTTCAAGCCCTGGGTTGGGAAAACCCTCTGGAGAATATTATGGCAATCCACTCCAGTACTCTTGCCTGGAGAATCCCATGGACAGAGGAGCCTGGGGGGCTACAGTCTGTGGGGTCGCAAAGAGTCGGAAGCAACTAAGCAACTAACACACACCACATTTCTTTTTAGATTCTTTTCCATTATAGGTTATTACAAGATGTTGAATATAGTTCCCTGTGCTACACAGTAGGTCTTTGTAGTTTATTCTGTATGTAGTAGTGTGCGTGTGTTATATCCAAACTCCTAATTTATCCCACCTTACTTTCCCCTTCTGTCTGTGAGTCTCTTTCTGTTTTGCAAATACATTCATAGCTATCATTTCAAAATTCCATATATAAGTAATATCAGATGATATTTGTCTTTCCCTTACTTCACTTAGTATAATAATCTCTAGGTCCATCCATGTTGCTGCAAATGGTGTGATTTCATTCTTTTTATAGCTGGTAATGTTTCATTATGTACATATGTACCGTATCTTCTTTATCCATTCATCTATCTGTGGGCATTCAGGCTGCTTCCAAGTCTTGGCTGTTGCAAATAGTGTTGCTATGAGCATTGGTTTGCACGCATCTTTTTGAATTGTAGTTTTCTCTGAATATATGCCCAGAAGCGGGATCACTAGATCATATAACTCTATTTTTAGTTTTTAAAGCAACTTCCATATGGTTCACTATAGTGACTGCACCAATTTACATCCCACCAACAGTGTAGGTGGGTTCCAGGAGAATTAAAGAGCCAAACTGCACCTGATTTCAGGAAGAAATCCCCACAAAACAGAATAGCTGATTTTTTTATATTTTCTAGAGAGTTTCTATGGTTCATTGTCCCTAGAGGTATGCCTAGAGGTTGAGAAATATACAAAAATAATGAAAAGTGAGGTATTTAAACATTCACTAAGCCTGGCTCCAAGCTAACTTTTTTTATATTTAATGATCATTTAATCATCATAGCTTATAATGTAACTCTACATTACATTTTTAGATGACTCGACAGAGGTTCAGAGGTGAGCAAGTAACACACACAGAGCTTCTAAGTAGCAAAGCATAGATTCAGATCTAGATATAATAGTCATACAATATCATCCTGGTTGTAAGTGAATACATAAGATTTATTAAATGCAAGTTTATATTTAATTATGAAATAGGAAGGAAGCACTCTTTTCTAATTACCAAAGCTGTCCATGTCCTAAGATTTTACAGGATGAAAGGTGACTGTGATAAATGAGAAAATTGTTTCTCTCTGAAGCTCTTTCCTGAGAAATAAAAATCCCCAAAGTAGGAAATTGTTACTAATTTTAAGGACAAAACATATTGTGGAGATTCACCTTGCTTTCGTTTAACAGGAGATAGGATAATTTATTCTACTGTCTAGCAACATAAAATACCTATTCTTAAAATCACTGTCAACCCAAAAGAGAAAAGAGAATGCAAGTGAACATATAGTTTAAATTGGATTTAACCCCAGCATCACGGTGCTTAACAAACTCTGAAAGTCATCGTGTACCAAATTTCATCTTAATCATGCATCCTTGTGTCTAAAAATATTTGATGATTCTTAGGACTGCTAGAGATGCCTCTTGAAAGAATACCAAGGATGCTTCTTAAGCATTCACATGTCTCAAGCAATGCTTACTCTATTAATAAATGAAACTTCTGTTTATCAGAAATGGTCTTATGAGGCTATAGATTCTACCCTTTGTCTGTTAGAGGCTCTGAAAATATGAACACTTTCTTCTTCAATAAAAAGCAGACAAGCAGACATTTTAAAGCAGCTAAAGTGTTCTCCCTTTCCACATTCTATGCGGATAACAATACCTTCATAATTAAAGTACTATTATTACTATTTAATTGTCTGTTTCATTGTTTAATGAATAGGAACTAGTTAATTATGGTGATGGTGAAAGACAAAGGACAGGTTTCCAGTGTGGGGGGTGGGGGTGTGTGTGCAAAGCTCTAGTTTTTACAATGTGGGCTGCAAATTGCTTTATTTATACTTCTGAACATCAGAACCTAGATTCACACATCCTTGTCAAATTATGAATATCTTTCAACATGATTTGAAAATGTGTGTAACAATTTCTTCTAATTGTGCATATTTAAATGATATTACATTTATCTCTGGCTAGATTAAAGTGGTTCGTCCAGATTCATTCATCGAGCAATGCTGAGAGTCAAAGGGCCACAGCATCGTTTTAAACACTCCTTGTGAGAACAGTTTTAAGGTACACGAGGTCAAGGACTCAAAAAAGACACTAAAAGAACAAAGAGGATCTAACATTGGTAAAATGCACCCTGGGTGACTGTCTACTTTGGAGCCTGATGTAACTCACTGTGGTTCTGCAGCCCCCAAATAGGACCTGGATTTCGGTGCACATTTTGCCTTACTACCTCTACTACAAACACTACAGTCTTACCCATGGAATTTCATATTGCAGGTTCCAGACTGAATGACACCTTACATTTGTATAGTGTATAGCAGTTTTCAAAAGTACTTTAATACCTATTGTTTTATTTGCTTGTTACAGCCTGTGAAATATGCAGTTCAGGTATTATATACATCTCACAAATTAGGAAACACAGTCATTGAGGTTGAGTGGCCTGTCTTGATCTTATGGTTAATAAATGGTAGAGATGCATCACTGCAGCCTCTAGAAAGATGGTTAATTATATAGAGGAGTTGTCAACATGACTTTAACATTTTGCTAAAGCAACAAAGCAGAGGAGAGGTCCCTGGTCTGATGGAGTGCCTGCCTTGGGAGCCTAATCATCATGGAAAGAGCTGTTGAAAGTGCTCCGTATGGTGATAGACAAAACTTTATTGAAATGTGCAAACATAACTCAATGCAAAGTTGTTCTCTGGTGGAGACTCAACTCCAAATAAACGTACCTAGGCTGAATTTGTTATCAGATATACAAGGCTACTTCTGGTTAAGAGATGTGGAGACTAGGTAACAATTCTGAAAAATATTGAGGGAAAAAAATATTAATTCTATTATTCAGGGGAGAAATAAATTCTGTAAACATAAAAATAAAATTATGTTTCTCTACTTTTCCCCCTGAGTGACACATTTGAAATGTCACCGGTAAAGATATACACCCAAGCCCACCACCCTCTGTATTCTGTCTCTCAAAGCTTTCACCATTGCCAACTCACACCTTGTCCTGTTTCTACACCCAGGCTGAAAGTAACACAAGTCATACTAACTAGGTGTATCTGCGTCTCCAACATGAGCAAATGCCAATAATGGGCAGAGAGAGTTTCGTACAAGCCCAACAGCGTAACAGGTACACAAAACCGGACATTTTTAATTAGAGAATCTTGCACATTGTCAGTGTCAAGCATGTGAATTTCTTCATTTAGCTGCAATCTCACAAAGAAAATATGTGAAATTTTTTGTACTTATTGATCTCCACAGGGTTTTCATCTGGTGTCTTCTTTGGACCTATGCATACTTGTGCTTAATATTGATTTTAATATGTTTCTTTGCTGCTAAAAAAGTTTGTTATTGTGTTTTCTGTGTAATAATAAATATGAGATTGGAGGTTTCATATTGATTGCGCTCCACTCCTGCCAAATTCCATCTGTAGAAAGTATATTTCTATCAATGTTTGCTCCCTCTGTGCTGACCCTGAGCTTTCCGAGTGGCTCATTGGCAAAGAATCTGCCTGCCAAGGAGGAGATGTGAGTTTGATCCCTGGCTCAGGAAGATCCCCTGGAGAAGGAAATAGTCTTCCTTCAGTATTCTTGCCTGGGAAATCCCAGAGACAGAGAAACCTGGTGGGCTATAGTCCATGGAGTCAGAAAACAGTCAGACATGCCTTAGGGACTGAACAGCTACAACGGCCCTGATCCCACTCTGTTAAATATTAAGAATTCATAGATGCTGTTTCCAGAAATCCCTCCACTCTGAGAAGAGGTCAAAATTATGTTGCATGGCATTTTTTAGAGATTTGAGGATTAAAATACGATTTTGATGACTTCCTGGCTAATCCTGACAATACACGAAAATCAATTTTAGTGGCACTATTATAACTTTTCTTACATCATACAGTTTGTTGTATTCTACAAACAACTTAGGCAAATAAAATGAGCTAACATTGTGGAGATGTATAAGGCTTATGGAGATGGTGGGCATTATTTGAATCTATATATATTTGAATCTATATTTAGGGAAATATATATTCCCTAAAAATTGATGTTCCTAGTTACAGCCATACCTTTAAAACATTCATAACACCAGTTACCAGATACATTCATATCTGTTGACCAAGCACTGGAATATTGACTCTGTCAACTCAAGATAAAGAAGCAGAGATAAGAGTTTTCTGTCTCCAATTATTGTAACTATTGCATCTTTACTTCCTTTCCTTGACTGTTCTAAAACTTTTAGTAACCAGATTGGTGATAAGTGGTCTTCGATAAGTAACAACCTGTATGAATGCTCCATGAATCACAGAAACAAGTAAATTCAGACAATAGATGGAAATTGAGATATGAAGCAAGCTATCGAGGAAGATTCAAAGTCTTAGCCAGAAGTAAGTTAACATAGGGGAAAAGCAACAACAGGACTTCATACGGACAAGACACAACCTAGGAAAACTGAGAGGTAGCTTCCAGAAAAGCATCCACTTCTGCTTCATTGACTACACCAAAGCCTTTGACTGTGTGGATCACAACAAACTGTGAAAATTCTGAAAGAGATGGGAATACCAGACCACCCGACCTGCCTCCTGAGAAACCTGAATGCAGGTCAAAAAACAACAGTTAGAATGGGACAAGGAACAATGGACTGGTTCAAAATTGAGAAAGGAGTACATCCAGGCTGTATGTTGTCACCTGGCTTATTTTACTTATATGCAGAGCGCATGACGCAAAATGCCAGGCTGGATGAAACACAAGCTGGAATCAAGATCACCAAGAGAAATATCAGAAACCTCAGATATGTAAATGACACCACCCTTATGGCAGAAAGTGAAAAGGAATTGAAGAGCCTCTGGATGAAAGTGACAGAAGAGAGTGAAAAAGTTGGCTTAAAACTCAACCTTCAAAAAACTAAGATCATGGCATCCAGTCCCATCACTTCATGGCAAATAGATGGGGAAACAATGGAAACAGTGACAGACTGTATTTTGGGGGGGCTCCAAAATCACTGCAGATGGCAACAGCTGTCATGAAATTAAAAGACACTTATCTTAGAAGAAAAGCTCTGACAAACCTAGATAGAATATTAAAAAGCAGAGACATTACTTTGCCGACAAAGGTCCATTTAGTTAAAGCTACGGTTTTTCCAGAAGTCATGTATGGATGTAAGAGTTGGACCATGAAAAAAGCTGAGCTCCGAAGAATTGATGCTTTTGAACTGAGGTGTTGGAGAAGACTCTTGAGAGTCCCTTGGACTGCAAGGAGATCCAACCAGTCCATTCTGAAGGAGATCAACCCCGGGATTTCTTTGGAAGGAATGATGCTAAAGCTGAAACTCCAGNGACAGAGGAAGACACCTCCTCACATCCCCCCAACGATGTGAAGTGGCGACGTGTGTGCTCAGTCATAGCCGAATCTTTGCAACCCCAGGGACTGTAACCTGCCAGGCTCTTCTGTCCATGGAATTTCTTGGAGTGGAAATATACTGGGGTGGGTTGCCAATTCCTTCCCCATCCAGGGATCGAACCCGCGTCTCCTGCATCTCCTGAACTGGCAGGCTGATTCTTTATTGCTGAGCCCCCTGGGAAGGATCCACCCCCACCAATCCAGGTGCTTCTCCAAATGTGGCTACAGTCACTGCTGGGTCCAAATCTTCCAGATGTTTTCCAGGCACAAGTGCATCTGGAAACACCCAGAAATAGGCTTTTTCTGCAAAACAGATGCAGCCACACACACCATTCTGCCCTCCCCTGGGGAGTGTTGTGCCCTTGTCCCTAAGCCCGAGGAGCATGGCCTTGACCTTCTTAGCGCTGCTTAGTGACCTGTCATCTGACTGACCGAATTCCTCCAAACGATCTCTAACGAGGCTTTCCCATTTAAGAATTTTTCAGTTATTGACGTTTTTCAGATTTTTTAAAAACTGTCACAAATGAAGTCTCAATCATTCCCCACACACCCCTCTCCATCCCCGTGGTGTGGCCGAGGATTGGACGCTAACTTGGAACCACACAGAGACAACTGCACATGTTTACAATGTTGGAGGGAAGCTGCCATGGTCAGAAGCCCCATTTTTTAGATTTAATTTTTATTTTATATAGGAATAGAGTTGATTTACCATGTTCTGTTAGCTTCAGGTGTACAGCAAAGTGATTCGGTTACCCATATACATACATTCTTTTCCATTATAGGTTATTACAGAATATTGAATAGGGTTCTCTGTGCTCTAAAACAGGTCCTTGTTGATTATCTATTTTATATATAGTAGTGTGTCTATGCTAATCCCAAACACCTGTTTATCCCCCCACCTATCCCAAATGGGCTTCCCTGGTGGCTCAGAGGTTAAAGCGTCTGCCTCCAGTGTGGGAGATCTGCGTTCGATCCCTGGGTCGGGAAGATCCCCTGGAGAAGGAAATGGCAACCCACTCCAGTATTCTTGCCTGGAGAATCCCATGGGTGGAGGAGCCTGGTGGGCTGCAGCCCACGGGGTTGTAAAGAGTCGGACACGACTGAGCGACTTCACTTTCACTTTATCCCAGATGGTAACCATAAGCTCATTTGCTGTGTCTGTGAGTCTGTTTCTGTTTTGTAAATAAGTCCCTTCATATCATATTTTTAGTCCACATATGAGGGAGGTCACATGGTGCTTGTCTTTCTCTGGCCGATTGACCACTTCATGTGACAATGTCTCGGCCCTTCCCTGCTGCTGCAGATCACATTATTCCATTCCTTTCAATGGCTGAGTAATAGTCCACTGTGTACATACCACATCTTCTTTAAGCAGTCATTCAGCTCTTGGTGGGCATTTACGAAAAGACTCACACCAATAAAATTAGAAATGAAAAAAAAGTTACAGCTGACACCACAGAAATACAAAGGATCGAAAGAAACTATTACTACTAGCAACTCTATGTCAGTGAAGTGAACAACCTAGAAGAAAAGGACAAGTTCTGAGGCACTGTTTTTGAAGGACGATGGAGCGAGTCCTAAAGGGTCGTTCTGCCCAGGTGCTGTAAAGCTGCCATGTGGAAAATCAGAGGCAGGGGCATGGTTAGATCGGCAGCTCCTGCCATGCAGTCTCCTGGAGCTACAGGGACAAAGGGCCACACCCGAAGGCCTTTCACAACACACACGTTTTGCCTCGCAGCTCCAGGGGCTGGAATCTGGGCGTGGCTCACCCGGAGCCACGCTTGGGCCCTCATCACATGGCCATTCAGCTGCCTGCCGGCCAGGCTGTAGTCACATCTGAAGGGTGGATGGGGAGGTGAGAAGGGCTCCATGTAGTCGTCAGCGGGCCTCAGACTATCACCTGGAACCCCTTCCAAGAAGCCTCATGACACAGCAGCTGGCTTCTCTTAGTGAAGCAGTTGAGGGTGGGCACCCAGGACGGAATCATCCTCTTTAAGCTGATCTCGGGGTGATGTCTCATCACGACCCCTGCTGTTCCTGTCGGTCAGAGTGAGTCAGCCCAGGGCAGAGCAAGGAGGGGTGCCTGGAGAAGGGGTCCCTGAGGGCCATCTTGGAGGCTGCTCTCCTGGGCACCGACCGGAGCACCAGGACTGGAGGGAAGGTCACTGGCTGGCAGTGCAGACCCACTCAGCTCAGCAGAGATGCTGCCTTCTGCTGGCCACTCAGGGCACTAATGGAGTTTAGTGGAAAGCAGTGAGTGGCTGTTTTGGGAGAGCGGGGGGCACAGTCAACCAGCAGGAGCACCCTGGCTGGGCACAGCCTCTTCTGGACCCCTCCCTGGCAGCGTAACTTATGTAAAACACTAACACGGCCGCTTCTTATTTCTTCAGAATGCTCCTTCCTGATCTAGGATATCCCGGGGGACCTAGGGTGACATCTTTCCCTCCACACCCCACCCCACCCCCGGCTTCCTGACCCTGGAGTCTCTGAGCTGCCTGGCACCCCCTCACCCACGTGGCCCTCAGACAAGGGGTCTCTCGCCCCCTGCCGGTGCCCTGCTGGAACCGCCAATAGAGAGATCTGGGGCGGTGGGGGGTGGCGGGGGCGGGGCCCGGGCGCGGGAACAAAGGAGGCTTGTCAGCTTCATGCAGGCAGGACACCAGGGGGGAGGGAAAAAAAAATCAATGTTTGCTAAATAGGGGGAAAAAAATCACCCTGACTCAGTGGGGACAAGGTTTATTTTCAAGTGTATTAAAGTGATTACCCAGAGGAAAAGCGGAGCAAATGAACAAGTGTGCAGAGTGGTGAGTCGCTCGTTTTCCCAAAGAGCTCGGAAGAGCAGGCTCTGTGCGAGCCCCCCACCCTAGCCGGACACGGCCAAGCTTTCGGTTTTAAATAGTTTATAACATTTCAGAGGCAGCGTCTAAGTGGGGGCCGTCCCTGGAGAGGCCCGGCAGACCTCTGCATTTAGCCAGTGATAAATAACCCGGAGCGCACAGGGCCCGGAAGGATCCCAGATTTAATTCAAATAATTTAAAATCTAATGTTGAAAGAGCTCTTTGCATTCATGGGCCGTGCGCATTTCCAGCTGGAGAAAGAAAAGGCTTTGTGTTCCGGGTGGGGGCAGGGTGACAGGCTGGAGCCCGAAGTTTGGGACTAACCTTTTTACCATGTGCTGCTTCCAGCCTGCTCACCAGCATTTTTCATACTATAAGTGGCATCGGTGCTGAAGCCAGACAAGGGGGGAACACGATTTATCCTCTCCTGGAGTTTTGACTCCAGGTGAAAGGATTTTTGTCCACGGCGAGGTTGCTTCCTCACAAGCCCCTTCTCTGATGATGCTCGTCCCTCCCCACAGCTCAGATTTCTAGATGGAAGCATCTTGATGCAGATGCAGTCCCCCACGCCACCCCTGCGAATCTTCTGGGGCCTCATGGCGTGGTCCCTGTTACGGTAGGAGGCTGAGGCCCATCTGAGGAGGGAGCCCCCACTCCGCATCACCCCCATCCAGCCTCATCCACACATCAGGAAGACAGCCAGGGCCACCAGGAGATGATCCCAAGAGACTGGATAGGTGGCTGAGACTGGCCAGAGAATCCAGGCTCAGTTCTGAAGGATGTGCCAACAGTGTGTTGTGTCAGTGTTGGCCCAAGATTCAAGGCCACCCAGAACCTCAGAATATGACTGTTTGGAAATAGGCTCTCTGCAGATGCAATCAGATCATCTTGGGTTAGAATGGACCCGAATTCCAATGACTGATGTCCTAGGGGGAAGGAAAACCAGAGACACACAGGGAGAGACGCATGATGACCGAAGCAGGGGTGACGTGTCTACAAGCTGAGGACTGTGGCCCCACCAGATGCTAGGAAAGGCCCGAGGCAGGCAGTCCCTCAGAGCCCCCAGAAGTACCCAGGCCTGACCACAGCTGGATTCAGAATTCCAGCCTCCAGACTGTGAGAGAGCAGATTTCTATTGTTTTAAGCCCCTGCCCCCATATTTTGGTGTTTTGTTACAACGTCAGGGGAAGATTTACAGGATGACGTCAGAGGTCTGAGTTGTGTAGCAACTGTGTAGTTGTGTAGTTACAACACGCTTCCATCTGTTGGCATTACATAAACACAGGTGCCAATGCAGGAGACACAAGAGATGCAGGTTCGATCCCTGGGTCGGGAAGATCCCCTGGAGGAGGAAATGGCAACCCACTCCAGGATTCTTGCCTGGGAAATCCTGTGGACAGAGGAACCTGGAGGGCTACAGTCCAAGGGGTCGCACGGAATCGAACATGACTGAGCACACACACACACAGGTGTCATGACTGGTGACAAAAAGCACCCCCTATGTGAGCTGCAGTCTTTCCAAGAGCTGTTTGGAAGTGGCTGCAGGCGCCCGGAGCCAGTGAACACACTTCTCAGCAGCTTTCCCGCAGTCTCAGAATGTCATGGGGACGAAACACTCACCAGCTTGACTTTCTAAAATGACCCATTTCCCCAGTCTTGACTTACCTTTCTTTTTCTTTTTAAGAGAATCTATGGGACCTTCTCTTAAAAGGCAAAAGGCATCCTCTCCTGTCAGAATTCATCTCTGGCTTGGGTGGCAGAGGCCCTGGAGCATCTTGGAGGCACTCCCAGGAGAAGGAGGTAGTCCCCCCAACCCGTCTCAGTCCCACGTCACATCTCACTGTCTCCCAGCAGTGTCAGACTCTAGGCAACCAGCCACACAGATCTAGGCTGCCAGGGACTCAGACAAGATTTCTGTAGAAATAAACATTATGGGCCCTTCAAGAGGGAGACCCTGGCTGTTTCCTGTGCTCTAGCTCTCACTGTGACAGCGCCCATGGCAGCCCTGGCAGAAGCAGGAGCGATGCGTGACCGATATAGCTCGCCAGGTGAGTGAAGGTTGCCGAATGGTCCCCTGGCTAGACATGTGGGGTTTGACAGCTTGCCCGACCAGCTGGTGAATAAGTCAGTCAGCCAGGGCTTCTGCTTCAACATCCTGTGCGTGGGAGAGACAGGTTTGGGCAAGTCCACCCTCATGGATACCCTGTTCAACACCAAGGTCAAGGGGGAGCCAGCCACCCACACACGGCCGGGTGTCCAGCTCCGGTCCCATACCTGTGACCTTCAAGAGAGCAACGTGGGGCTAAAGCTGCCAATTGTTAACATGGTGGGCTTCAGAGACCAGATCAACCAGGAGGACAGCTACGAGCCCATCATGGAACTTATCAATGCCCAGTTTGAGGCCTACCTGTAGGAGGAGCTGAAGATCTGCAGGGTACTGAACACCTACCATGGCTCTCGCATCTGTGCCTGCTTTTACTTCATCGCCCCCATGGGTCATTCCTTGAAGTCTCTGGACCTAGTGACTATGAAGAAGCTGGACAGTAAGGGGAGCATCATCCCCATCATCATCAAATCAGATGCCATTTCTAAGAGTGAGCTAACCAAGTTCAAAATCAAAATCACCAGCAAGCTTGTCAGCAACGGAGTCGAGATCTACCACTTCCCTACAGATGACAAGTCAGCAGCAGAGATCAACAGAACCATGAACGCCCACCTGCCATTTGCTGTCATGGGCAGCACAAAAGAACTGAAGATAGGAAAGAAGATGACGGAAGTGTGGCGATATCCCTGGGGCCCGGTGCAAGTTGAAAATGAAGCCCACTGTGACTTTGAGAAGCTGCAGGATATGCTGATCTGAGTCAACATGGAGAATCTCCAGGAGCAGATGCCCGGCCTGCACTGTGAGCTGTACTGCCGCTGTAAGCTGGAGTAGGTGGGCTTCAGGGACACCGACCCTGGCAGTAAGCCGTCCAGTTTATAGGAGACATGTGAGGCCAAAAGGAATAAGTTGCTAGAGGAGCTCCAAAAAAAAGAAGAGGAAATGAGACAGATTTTCATCCAAAGTCAAAGAGAAAGAAGCTGAACTTAAAGAGGCAGAGACAGAGCTGCATTAGAAGCTTGACCGTCTGAAGAAACTACACCAGGATGAGAAGAAGCTGGAGGATAAGAAGAAATCCCTGGATGACAAAGTGGACGCTTCAAACAGAGAAAGACGGCAGCTGAGCTGCTCCAGTTCCAGGACTCCCAGGTTGGAGGCTCCCAGACTCTGAAAAGAGACAAAGAGAAGAAAAACTTTTAATAATCCTGTCTTCAGCAGCTGCACTATGTCTAAAGGAGAAGACTACCATTATAGAAGAGTTAGGGTTCCATATTGTCTCAAACCAGAAACCAACCAATACCTTCTCCCTCCAAATTGTGTGCGCATGCACTTGTGCATGCACACACACACACGCACGCACACACTCGTAACAAGTGTTCATGTGTCCAGGCAAGAAGCTCTCTTCCAACTTACATGGAATTTTAAATGGAAGTGTCTTGTCCTAATCTAACAAGGCAGGGAAAAGATCCATCCGAGCTGGAGAATGGACCCAATGTAATCTGAGAGAGACAACTGCAGGATGACTCACCCAAGCGTAAGTGACTGAGGCAGGAGAGCTCAGCTGTGGGTGTGAAAGTATTGCTTGCAAGTTTTTCATTTGAGTTTCCTGTTTTTCCTTTCAGACGCCAATTCTCCAGTTCAATGGGTTGATTGTCTACAACCACTATTAAACACTTCTAAATATGGATGAGAAAGTCAAGCAACATTCATATCTTCTTCAGCATTCACAGACTTTCTGCAGACCCCCTCAGCAAGCAGGATGAGTGGATCTACTAACATTCAGGTGGAGAAAGGAAAGAAGA
This sequence comes from Oreotragus oreotragus, assembly GCA_006410675.1. Lineage (NCBI taxonomy): Eukaryota > Metazoa > Chordata > Mammalia > Artiodactyla > Bovidae > Oreotragus > Oreotragus oreotragus. The sequence continues at coordinate 174,937 of SJYX01012590.1, read as the reverse complement.
GATGAGGAAAGGAGAGATGGGGAGTTTAAGCTCAGTGAGAGCAGAATTACTCCATTCAGCCTTCCAAGGCCAGTTGGGGTTTTGAGAGATTTCTGCTCAATGTGGGACCTGGAGGGAGAGCTTTGATGTTGATAAATCTGCCCTGAATTCGTTGGTTTAACTTGCATTGAAATACCATTTGAGTGTGCCCATCCCCATATAGCTCTACAACCATTGCCATTCTACTGTCCCATGTCTCCTGAGAGAGGCTCTTTGCATGTTTTCCAGAATCTGTGTTCATTCTTCCTTTCTTCTCCTTTGTTCTTTTTGCTCAGAAATGTGACCAGTCATTGCTCCTCTGGGGCTTTTTTCGCCAGGAGAAACAACCCAAACCCAGCACTGTTTAGCTTGATATCTTTCTAATGTCCATGTCAATTTTCAATAAAATTCAAAGAAATGCTTTAAAAAAAAAAAAAAAAAAAGGCGGGGGTGGCGGGCGTAGACCCTCCAGGGTGCTCAGGAGCGGCCTCTCTGGGCAGAGCCAGGGTTGCGGGTCTGAGGTCTTGGTGGTGAGTAGGTGGGGTTGGGCTCGAACTACCTGGGGTTTCCTAACCCAACACAGACAAAACTGCAGGCCCAAGACCCCTTCTCTGGTGCTTTGTCTGCCCACCTCCCTCAGGGCTGATAACCCCTTACTGCTCAGGAAACAGCTGGGCTGGTGGACACAGCGAGCACCTGGCCAGACCCACTGCCAGAGATGGGGAGGGATCAGCTGGTGTCGTCCCCGCTTCTGTCCTTCAGTCTGAATAAATCCCTGCCCAGACTGTGTCCAGACCGTGTCCAGAGACAGCAGACCCTGCCTTCCCTCCCCCACCTCTCCCTTGGCTCACCCTGCTCCCCACGCTTGCCTTCCTTGGGCTCCTCATGGTTGGGGTGCTTCATCTTCCCAGTTTGGAGAGAATTTCCTCCGAACTCCCAGAGACTCAAAGGGGCCTCCTGGTTTCCCCCTCCACCACACTGTCCAGCAGGGGGGCCACAGCCTCCTGTGACCATGTCCGCCCACACTCTCAGGGCCCCAGGCCACTGAGCAGTAGCCATGTGCAGCTGGTGGCTGCCAGGCTGGCCCATGAGGGCATGGAGGTCTGTGGACAGTGCTGTCTGGGGCCCCACCTGCCAGGACCACTCCTGAGCAGCCCTCCCGGCACTGCCCAACATGGCTGGTGAATTGGGGGTGCGTCCATGTGTGGGTTTTCTGACCATAGCCTATTGTCAGAGATGGGTTGCTGCATGTGTAGGACCTGCCAGCACAAGACATTTTCTCTGGTTTATCTGAAGTTCAAATTTAACTGGGCATGAATTTGTTTCTGCAAACCTGGCTGCCCCACCTGCCTGCACCCAGCTCACAGGCATCGGTTCAGAGTCCTAAGCTCCCTGGGGTGGGCATGTTCATGGCTGGTCTGGCTGGTGTTTTCCTCAAAGGAGCCCCAAACGTGGAGCAGCTCTGGGTGCAAGCGCCCTCCCCATCCCGGCCTAAGGAGGCAGGCAAAGGGGGAATGTGAGCCTCGGCGAGGCCAGCTGGGCATCTGTGCCAAAGACATGCCTGCAGCTTTCCAGAAGGGAATTCATCCTAAAAATGGAAACCACCCATCCCCCACACTCCGCCTGTCTGCCCAGACTCCCGGGAGAGGGACCCCTGGAAACCCCGCAGCAGACACTTGACAGTCCCAGTGTACCCGCGGTTCTCACAAGAGCTGGGCGGTAAGCGTTACCCACGCTCGGCCCTTATCACCACTTTCCCAAGTTATCAGCAGCAGCTCCCTTAGCCTGAAACAGCCAGACAGAGAGCCATGGGAGCCAGGCGGGTGCCAGGAACCTGGGACAGAGTCTGCCATGCTGGGGGGAGAGCGATGGTTTGCGCTGCTCTTTCCTGTGTCCTTCAGGGGCCAAATCTTTGAGGATGCTGTTTCAAAGGTTTAGTGTGGATGAGTCCGGGGTCCCCACCTTGGCCTCACACTCCACCAGGGCATGTATCAAGTGCCTGGCTGAGTTTGCTGGGGACACTCAGTGGGTGGTGGAGTGGGTAGGGGCGAGGTAACACATACTTGTCTGGATGGTGTCTGAGCCGGGTACGTGCCATAAAGAATAGGAAACAGTTGGACACGGACTGGGCAGAGGGACAGGTGGTCAGGATGTCCCCATTGAGCTGAGACCCCAGAAGCTAGGCAGAGGGTGCCATCGGGGCCTGGCTGCAGAACTTTCCAACATGGCAAGGGAGCAGCACGAGGGGCAGGGTAGGCTGAGGCCTGGGGCAGGAGGGATTTGGCCCTCCCAGTTCTCTGCTCACCATAGACACTGGCTCTCGAATTCAGGGTGTTTCCCCATCAGCCCTGATCTGGTGGATTTAAGTCAGAAGAAGGACCACATCTAATGCTAGTGAACGAGGGGCGGGGATGGGCAGCCAGGCCTTCGGGTCAAGGCTGGACTGGGCTGGAGCAGCCAGAAGCCCCAGGGCTCAGGTCCCCTAGCCTTCAGCCCCTTCTCTGTGCACCCACAGTCAAGAAGGGTCCTCTCTGCAAAACGTGGCCAGGTGGCCTGCGCTTCTGAAGGAGGAGGCTCCAAGGAAAGCCATAACCCCCACAGAGAGGCCCGGAGGCCCCATCTGTAACAGCCACTGGCCTGCAGCTTTGTCAAGTGGCCCCGGCACCCTGGCTTGTACCCCACACTGTAGACAGGGGGCAGGGTTTGTGTGCTTGCCGGGTTCTCTCCCCACTGGAGAGTCAGTTACAAGGGAGCCAAGCAGCAGGACCCCACATGATCACTAGCCTGATTCACTCTTGCCTCCCAGGAGCCCAGTAGAGGCAAGGTTTTTTGAATTAATTTTGGTTATTAGCTTGGGCTCCTAGGAGCAGATAACTTCCCATGGAGGTGGTGCTGCAGTGGACGTTCTTGCACACATATCTTTGCACAGGGGTGTCATCTGCTCCTTACAATCAAATCCTTGATGCAGTGGGACTTCTTGGTGGTCCAGTGGTTAAGACTTTGCCTTTCAACTCAGGGGGTTCAAGTTCAATCCCCGGTTGGGGAGCTAAGATCCCACATGCCCCCAGGCTGAAAAACCAAAGCACCAAACAGAAGCAATGTGCTAACAGATTGAATAAAGACTTTAAAAATTGTCCACATCAAAACATCTTTAAAGAAGTCCTTGAGGTGGGATTTCTGGGTCAGACGCCCCCTTAACCACTTGTCTGAGTCGGTCTAGGCTGCCTCCTTGCTGTATGTCCTCATACAGCAGATGCAGGTTGGAGGGAGGGCAGAAAGGAGAGAAAGAAAGAGAGAGGGGGTGAGTGCCCTGGTCTCCTCTTCTTTTTGCTGCTGCTGCTGCTGCTAAGTCGCTTCAGTCGTGTCCGACTCTGTGTGACCCCATAGACGGCAGCCCGCCAGGCTCCCCCGTCCCTGGGATTCTCCAGGCAAGAACACTGGAGTGGGCTGCCATTCCCTTCTCCACCTCTTCCTCTTATCAGGGCACTAATCCCTTCCCAAGGCTCCACCCTCACGACCTCTTCTAAACCTAGTCACCTCGCTGAGGCTCCGCCTCCTAATGCCGTAATGTTGGAAGTCCACACTTGAATTTGGGGACACAGCACATCTCACAGCACAGCACCAGCTGCAGAGGGACCCCAGCTGTGGCACCCTCCATGTGGAGGTGGCCCTTGAGGACATGGTGAGGGGAACTTCCTACCAGGTGGAGCTTTGGGTGGAGAGAGACATGGCCCAGGTGAGGATCCAAACATACTTGTGGGTCATGGTGACCAGCTTCTCAAGTCTCTTGGAAGACTAGGAGGAAACAAGCAAGAAGATGAGGGATGAGTAATCCTGGGGAAGAGGCACACGGACGGACTGCTGAGGACAGCACAGTCAGATGGCAATGTCCACCAGGGCCCCTAGCAACCCTGTGGGCAGGGCAGCTTGGCCAGTCCTCAGGCAGCCTCTGGCCTCAGCCATCTCTGTGAAGGGCACTGGACTCTGGATGAGGCAGTCATGACCATAGATTTTGTTGAATCGACCGTCTGGACTTCTTCTCACTAAGGCTGGTGTGATTCTATTAATACTATTACTGTGTGTCTAGCTCTCAGTATTAGGAACTTACCATAAGTTTCTGTCATGACAGGATGAGATAGCTGGATGGCATCACTGACTCAATGGACGTGAATCTGAGTGAACTCTGGGAGTTGGTGACGGACAGGGAGGCCTGGTGTGCTGTGATTCATGGGGTGGCAAAGAGTCGGACACGATTGAGCAACTGGACTGAACTGAATTGAAAGGCACTCTGAAAATTCCACCTCTAGGATTTTCCTGAGGGCAGCATGCCTAGAAGGCATCTCCTTTCTGAACAAAGACTTATAGGTTGTTCTGCCCGGCCCCACCCTCTGCATTCTTTGAAATGGTGGTAACTTAGACACAGCTCTCAGAATGTGTTACTGAAAAATGTTATAAAAGAATTTAATTTTTTAGAAATGTCTGCATCTTTCAGACCGTCTATCTTCCATTTGACTTTAAAACATGCCAGAATATGCTCTGAAACACTGTATGTGAAAATAGATGACTTAAAAACAGCATAGAAATGTTCAAGGCAAAAGGAGCTAATTAATAAGCAGCCTTCCTTTCTCCTTTTCTGTCTTTTCTTCCCACTGAGCAGCTCTAAATACTTGATGTGGAGTTGGGATTTTATTTTTATTTTTTAAATTATAGCTTATGCATCGTGCAGACCTCTCCCTGAGACATACTGGCCTGGTACATAAACAGCTGTGTGCTCCAGGGGCTGTATGTATTTTATTCTGGATGGAACCCATGATAAGAAACTGAATTTAGAAAGCATTTTGTAGGCAACTAGAGTCAGCTACTGAATAAAATACAAAGAAAGGCCTTTAAAATGTGTTCTTATTCATTAGAATTTAATGCATCAAAAGTTATTTTATGTCAAAAGTGAGAAGGACAAGAGTAAAAGAATAGGCTTCACAAAACGAAATCCCCTAAGGACATTTATATTTTTCCTCCAGAATAAAGTAAACGCTAAGAGATAAATAATTTCACATGAAGCAAATGTACTGCATGTTCAAAGAATAAACGCAGTGTGTTCCTCTCTTCCTCTGCCCAAGCCACTGCGGTGTATGCTTAGCCTCCTCTTGGAAATAGAGGCCTACAAACTTTTATGTGGTGGAGGAAAATTGAACTTTAACTGATTGGAATTGCTGCTTTATTATTCACTTTACCCTGTGGTCCCCTAAGAAAGAACACAGAGCCACATAAATGTCTAAGTAAATGTTACCTTTCCTAGACTTTAACTCCAGAGATCACAGCTTTCCACGCTGCCCAGCATCCTGGGTCTAAATGGAATTAAAACATGAAGGTTAAGAGGAAGTTAATCAATAGAGTATAATCCATTATGAAAATATCTGCATGCTGCTTGTTTGTAAGGAAAAGGAGAGTGAGAAAGGGGAACCTTTTCCTCGGCTGCTCAAATGAAACTCATGGAACAGCAGCACCAGCAGCACCTGGGAGTTTGTTAGAAATGCAGGATCCTAGGTCCCACCACCTACTGACTCAGAATCGGCTACCGATATCCCCAGGGGGAGCTTGCATGCTCAGTCGCTAAGTCATGTCCAGCTCTCTGTGACTCCATGGACTGTAGCCCACCAGGCTTCTCTGTCCATGGGATTCTCCAGGCCAGAATACTGGAGTGGGTTGCCAGGCCCTTCTCCAGGGGATCTTCCTGGTATCCAACCCATCTCCTCGCATCTCTTGCATTTTTGCAGCCAGGTTCTTTACCACTGAGCCACCTGGGAAGNGCTTCTCTGTCCATGGGATTCTCCAGGCCAGAATACTGGAGTGGGTTGCCAGGCCCTTCTCCAGGGGATCTTCCTGGTATCCAACCCATCTCCTCGCATCTCTTGCATTTTTGCAGCCAGGTTCTTTACCACTGAGCCACCTGGGAAGCCCAGGGAGAGCTTATGCATGTTGAATTTGAGAAGCGCTGAGAGAGGATACAGTCTCTTCCTTAGAGAAGCTAGGTGCTCATTCGGATTGCGAGGTATATAAGGTTGAACTTAGAGGAGGACACAAGATCTTAAAAGAGTGGGAAGGACCTTAAAAGGCTTTGAGATTCAGAGGAAAGGGAGATGACAGTCAAGCACAAGACATGGCAAAAGTCTACTGAGGTGACACTCTTAAGTGTCACGGCAGTGATACGGCAAACCAGAGGTAAAGGGAGACGACATGGAAAGGGACAATCAAGCTGGCTTTATCCATGGCGCACAACAGAAGCAGAGACACAGTGAACCAGATCAAAGAGCTGCCCATCTGACAGAAGGGAGCCCTCACTCTCTCGTTCACATTTCGGGGTCCTCGTGATATCGTCAATATGTCGGGGTTGCACAGAGCTTCTCTTAAGACACTTAGAATCATGTAAATGAAGAGTGCATGTTATGGACTGAATTGTCTCTCCCAAAACTCATATGGTGACACCCTAGCTCCAGTGTGATGGTATTGAGACAGTGAAAGTGAAAGCGTTATTCGCACAGTCTTGTCCGACTCTTTGTGACTCTATGGATCATAGCCCACCAGGCTCCTTTTGTCCATGGGATTCTCCAGGCAAGAATTCTGAAGTGGGTTGCCAATGCCCTCCTCCAGAGGATTTTCCCAAACCCATGTCTCTTAGGTCTCCTGCATTTTAAATCATGTTCTTTGCCATTAGCGTCCCTTGGGTTAAGGTTAAATGAGGATGTAAGAGTGGGACCCTAGGACTTCCCTAGTGGTCCAGTAGTTAAGATTCCATGCTTCCAATGCAAGGAGGACTGGTTTGATCCATGGTCAGTAAACACATGCCCTGCGATATGGACAAAAATTAAATCAATTTTAAAAGTTCAGTTCATTCAGTCACTTAATTGTGTCCAACTCTTTGTGACCCCATGAATTGCAGCATGCCAGGCCTCCCTGTCCATCACCAACTCCTGGAGTTCACTCAGGAGTGAGTCGGTGATGCCATCCAGCCATCTCATCCTCTATCATCCCCTTTTCCTCCTGCCTTCAATCCCTCCCAGCATCAGAGTCTTTTCCAATGAGTCAGCTCTTCACATGAGGTGGCCAAAGTACTGGAGTTTCAGCTTTAGCATCATTCCTTCCCAAAAATACCCAGGACTGATCCCCTTTAGAAGGGACTGGTTGGATCTCCTTGCAGTCCAAGGGACTCTCAAGAGTCTTCTCCAACACCACAGTTCAAAAGCATCAATTCTTCGGTGTTCAGCTTTTTTCACAGTCCAACTCTCACATCCATACATGACTACTGGAAAAACCATAGCCTTGACTAGATGGACCTTTTTTGACAAAGTAATATCTCTGCTTTTGAATATGCTATCTAGCTTGGTCATAACTTTCCTTCTAAAGAGTAAGCATCTTTTAATTTCATGGCTGCAATCACCATCTGCAGTGATTTTGGAGCCCCAAAAAATAAAGTCTGACACTGTTTCCACTGTTTTCCCATCTATTTCCCATGAAGTGATGGGACCAGATGCCATGATCTTTATTTTCTGAATGTTGAGCTTTAAGCCAACTTTTTCACTCTCCACTTTCACTTTCATCAAGAGGCATTTAGTTCCTCTTCACTTTCTGCCATAAGGGTGGTGCCATCTGCATATCTGAGGTTATTGATACTTCTCCCGGAAATCTTGAGTCCATCTTGTGCTTCTTCCAGCCCAGCATTTCTCATGATGTACTCTGCATATAAGTTAAATAAGCAGGGAGACAATATACAGCCTTGATGGACCCCTTTTCCTATTTGGAACCAGTCTGTTGTTCCATATCCAGTTCTAACTGTTGCTTCCTGACCTGCATATNTCTAGGTTGGTCATAACTTTCCTTCCAAGGAGTAAGCGTCTTTTAATTTCATGGCTGCAGTCACCATCTGCAGTGATTTTGGAGCCCCAAAAAATAAAGTCTGACACTGTTTCCACTGTTTTCCCATCTATTTCCCATGAAGTGATGGGACCAGATGCCATGATCTTTATTTTCTGAATGTTGAGCTTTAAGCCAACTTTTTCACTCTCCACTTTCACTTTCATCAAGAGGCATTTAGTTCCTCTTCACTTTCTGCCATAAGGGTGGTGCCATCTGCATATCTGAGGTTATTGATACTTCTCCCGGAAATCTTGAGTCCATCTTGTGCTTCTTCCAGCCCAGCATTTCTCATGATGTACTCTGCATATAAGTTAAATAAGCAGGGAGACAATATACAGCCTTGATGGACCCCTTTTCCTATTTGGAACCAGTCTGTTGTTCCATATCCAGTTCTAACTGTTGCTTCCTGACCTGCATATAGGTTTATCAAGAGGAAGGTCATTAAATTAAGAAAGGGTGGAGCCTTAATCCAATATGACTTCTGTCCTTATAGGATCAGGGAGAGACACCAGGGCTATGTGAGCACAGAGAAAAGACCATGTGAGGACATGGTGAGAAGGTACCCAACTGGAAACCAAAGAGAGCGAGTGGCTTTAGTGGAAACCGACCCTACTGACACTTTGCTCTTGATCTTGGACTTTGTAGCCTCTGGAGTTGTGAGATAGTTGCCAATAGCAAAGAAAAAGAGGAATGAGAAAAATACTAGAATTGGCAACTAGGAGGTTATTGGTAAACTCAACTGCATATTCAATATTATCAGAAAGGTTAGACTAAATTGCATAGCATTAAGGTCAGAATTTGATGGTTCAAACAAAAGCTAAAATAGCTTCTTTGGACTGGCTGAGGTAAAATGGAAGAGTCAAATGAAAAAAAATTATATTAATAAATAAAGACCAGTGTGTATTTGAAGGAAGAGAAGAAACAAGCAGTGGAAAAAGAGAGATTACAATTTTAGAAGGAAAATGAATAAGAAAGAGTGTTAGGGCTCAGAAGAGATAGTGAGTGATGGACTCAGGCCACAGATAGAGTGGTCAGCTTCGAAAAGGAGAAATATTTGTCCTTCCTGTCTGATAAAATAAGAAAATCAAAAAAGATAAATATATAAAGAGTCATTCAGAAGGATAATGGGGAAGTTCTTGCTTAAAAGTCATCATCTGTGTAAAATGGAAATGAAAGCCACTTGCTTAAATGTATTTTTATAATCTACACTTTAATAGTTTTCTACAAATATTAGGGCTGGATGGGCCGTCTATCAGAGACAGGTTATGAAAACAGAATTTTTAATCATCCCACATAAACTCCTTTCCTAGAAACAATGTTATGCAGCATACTTGCCAAGGGAGAATAAACAAACTGCTTATTCAGCAGTATGAAATATAGCATCTTTTGAATATTTCATAGCAAGGCTTCAGGTATAAAATTTCAGGAGTTGAAATCTGTAGAGTAATAAGAAATTGAAAAAAAAATCATCAGCAAAAATATTGTAGAGGGAGGCCAATGCGACTGAACTGACCAAATTATGGAAGGAGAATAGAATCATTTATTATGAGCCCCAGAGTTAGAGGCTCCAAGAACAACCACAACCACACACACACACACACACACACACTCACAACTTGATGTTTCTACTTCTACATAAAGTACCTAATAAAGTGTGTTTATTTTGAGAAACACAAATAATCTAATGTGACTTAAAATGGATCACTTGCTATTCTTATTGGATACTAATACATTCAATATATCCTATTAGAGATGGGCTTTAGGTATGGAAGTTAAAAGTGTTTTCCTAAGAATTTCTCATCCATTTATTTATTCATCTACAAAGTTTACTCTTTGAAGTGAAAAAAAAGACACCTGCCTAGAAAATTTCTCTGACTTCTACGCTAAAAGTCTGTGGATTCACATAGCATCAAACCCAAAGCAAAACCTATTGCCAGAATCTAGAGGAATTTCCAGAGGCAGTAAGACAAATGGGGCAGGGTTAAGAAAACTGGTCAGTGACCTACGTTTCACCACGTGAAGAAAGACAATGTCTGCCCCACTATGCTGCTGACTCTCAGATGCCAAGGTCCTTGTTTTTGTATTAACCACATGCCGTCTTCCAGAGGGAGTTCTGTTCTGTCCCACTTGGCCGTGTTTTGCCCCATTTTCCAGCTCAGCTCCTCACTTCCAAGAAAGTGTGGATCTGATGTGTGTCACTAGGATTTCAGGACAACAAGGTGTGAGGACTCACGGATTTTAATAGAAGAAGTGTAGATCTTGAAACAGTTTTCCTAAGCAGATCTTCTTTGGGTTCTTTCTCCTCCTGTTGAATCACTTCACAGTATTTTCTGCTTTCTCTCAGGTCTCTGTCATGCCAAGTGTGAGTTGCTCAGTCATGTCTGACTCTTTGTGACCCCAAGAACTGTAGCCCACCAAGATCCCCTGTCCGTGGGATTCTCCAGGCAAGAATACTGGAGTGGGTTGACATTTCCTCCTCCAAGGATCTTCCCAACCCAGGGTTCAAACCCAGGTCTCCCGCATTGCAGGCAGATTCTTTACCATCTGAGCCACCAGGGAAGGCACCATGTCAAGGGACTTCCTAAAAGATCAGGGACGCCCTGGGTGGGGATCAGGAGAGAGAAGACACAGAGTGAGCACTGAAACCAGCTTGTGTATGTAACCTTTACATCTCAGCCATGCGCTTATTTCTGAGAAAACTTGTAGCTTTTTTTCCTCACTTCCCACATAGTCTCTCTGTAATTCCTCTTAACTCCTATTAAATTTAATTATAAGGTTGCTAAGTCGCTTCGGTCGTGTCCGACTCTGTGTGACTCCATGGACAGCAGCCCACCAAGCTCCTCCATCCACAGGATTCTCCAGGCAAGAATACTGGAGTGGGGTGCCATTTCCTTGTAATTACAAGGTTACAAGGTTACAAGTTTACATATAAAATGTATTTGAGCTAGGTTTTAGGAAATAGATATATTTTCTCATTTAAAAGGAATATCACACAAAACTTAACAACTTAACCACTTGTTCTCTCCTTTCTGATATCAAAGTATGACAAATACATCATTTGCCATTAGTCAGAGAGAATGATACCACTCTAACTGTGAAAGCAAAGAGAAGCTAAATGGCATCTTCGTGAGGGTAAAAGAGGAAAGTGAAAAAGCTGGTTTAAAACTCAACATTCAAAAAAGAAGATCATGGGATCTAGTACCATAACTTCATGGCAACTAGATGGGGAAAAATTGGAAACACTGACAGATTTTATTTTCTTGGGCTTTAAAATCACTGTAGATGGTGGCCACAGCCATGAAATTAAAAGATGCTTGCTTCTTGGAAGGAAAGTTATGACAAACCTAGACAGCATATTAAAAAGCAGAGACATCACTTTGCCAACAAAGTTCCGTATAGTCAAAGCCATGTTTTTCCCAGTAGTCATGTACAGATGTGAGAGCTGGACCATAAAAGAGACTGAGCTCTGAAGTATTGATGCTATCAAATTGTGATGCTGGAGTAGACTCTTGAGAGGCCCTTGGACAGAAAGGAGATCAAACCAATCAATCCTAAAAGAAATCAGTCCTGAATATTCATTGGAAGGACTGATGCTGAAGCTGAAACTCCAATATTTTGGTCACATGAGGAGAAGAGCCTACTCTTTGGAAAAGACCTTGATGCTGGGAAAGACTGAAGACAGGAGGAGAAAGGAGAGATTGAGGATGACATCATTGGATAGCATCACTGACTCAATGGACATGAGTTTGAGCAAAATCTGGGAGATAGTGAAGGACAGGGAAGCCTGGCATGCTACAGTTCATGGGGTCACAGAGATAGGACTTAGTGACTGATCCTTATCTTTCTACACTTTCTAGTATGTAGAAAATATGATGTTTTATTATATGTTCAGATGTGATATGCTTATATTTTATTTTATTTGACTATGGAAGTTCATCAGTATATATTTGAGTAGATCCTCAACCAATGCAATTAATTACAAATGAGGATCAGCAATGTCATTCCAGGTGCATTATTTTAAGAAATTTATTTTCACTTGGTGCCTAGACATTTTCTCCCACAAATTAGCCCCACTCCAACAAGGTTGGAGATGGTCTTAGGAGAACATGGCATTGACCTTGGGCTCAAATATCAGGTAGAGGTGGGTTTGAGGCTTGCTGGTGCCATTTACTAGTTGTGTCATCTTGGAGAAGTGAACTATCTGTTCTAATTCTCTAATGTGTCAAATGAGTCTAAGAATAATTCCTTTCTCAATATGTGGGTATAATAATTAAATAGACTAATGAGTGTTTAGCCAGTATCTGTCACAGACTTGGTCCTTGGCAAGTGATGACTTTGATCTGTTGGCTCTTCTTAAAAGTATTTATGATTCAGACTCAGTCACGAACCTCAGTTCAAAGGGGAGCCATACCTGTCATGATATCCACAAAGACTACAGCCCTCGTGAAAAAGGAGAAGCAAGACTTCACAGGCAAGACAGGCAAATTCCAGAGGGTGTAGAGAAATGGCATGGATTTGAGCGGGATGAGAATCTACGGCAAGAGGGAAATTTCAGTGTCCTTCAAATTGCAATAGCAGTTGTTCTTTTTAAGGTCAGATTTCCATAAGAAAAATACCATTTTCCTACACTGCTGACCTCTCTGATGCTGTGCACAATGCTATAACCAGAAATTAAAATACTGATTTTTGGTACACTTTATCTTCAGGAGACTATTATTTTTCCTATTCAAATGCTTTACTTGTGATCAACATGTAACTGTATGGCATGAACTTTCAGATTTCTGTACTTTCGAGGCTTCCTTCCAACCCAGTCACGACTATCTATGTCCCTCAGCTACTCTGAGAAAAAACAGAGTAAGTGGGGGTCATGGAGGGGAGTAAATTATGAGTTATTATGGGTTAGGTTATTTAGATCTTAAAGTATATGAACGGGGAAAGTGGCAGAGGAATAAAGAACTAGGAGGAACTCTGTGAGAATATCCAGTATGGTGTGGGTTCACCTAGATTTCTTCTGTCCAGATTTTAGAGAAATGCAGGAATATAAAAGCACCTAAAAGCCCCTAAAAATGTGGGAGATCAGGATGTAAACACAGAAGGGTGAGCTAAGGAGGGTTCTTTGAAACTAAATGATGAGTAGGGATAAAGTTGTTGCTGTTATTGTTGTTGTTTAGTGGCTAAGTAGTGTCCAACTCGTTTCCAGTCCCATAGACTACAGCCTACCAGACTCCTCTATCTGTGAGATTTTCCAGGTGAGAATACCGGAGTGGGTTTCATACCCCCCACATTTAATTGCACACAGTGCAGAATTATGGCAAGATTAAGCTGCACACCCCAAATGGAGGCTGCTGTTCACTACTGATTGGTACCACCTAGTGAAGCCTGTCTATTCCACCAGATGTCAATAGAGATCATTCTTGGCTCTGCAGTTGGCTGTTTTCAAGAACAGTGGCAGCAATTCCAGGAGTTTCCTAGGAGGATGATACTTTTTTAACTGCCCAATTCAGCAAAATTAAACTGGAAGAATCCTGAAAACAAGGAACCATTTCTTCTTCCATGCTTCCCAAGAAAGCCAGTGTTTCTTTGTTGGCCCTGTCTTCCTGTCATCCCAAGAAGATATCTTTAACTGCTCCTGATTGGCAATTTGCTTATACTGAAGAAGAGTCGATTGTTATACGAAATTCACATTATTATTGAACATATTATTGTAAGATTTACAGTGTTTATATTCAAATTAAAGGCATTAAATAGAAAGATCACTCTACAGAATACTGAATTAGTGATGTTGAATAAGTTCCGCAACTCTCCTAGATTTGAAACAGAGGCAAAAAACAAAGAAACCAGACCAACGAAAGAAAAGGGAATTGAAAAATTAATACACAAAACTGGATAGGGTCAAAATTAAATTTTAGAATTGGAGTTGTTTCTGAAGAGTACAGAATAATTAGAATAGAAGAGAAATTCAAAAATATAATTAAAATAGTTTTCATTAGCCCTAGAAGCATATTTACACATTGACTGAAAAAATTCACTGTACTCAAGATAGAATCACTGAATCCAAATCCTGAAGGCAAACTGAAAAAAAGTTTGATTAGAAGAAAAAAGTGGAAGAATATTCCACCGAATATCCTATTCAGCCATTATATAAAATTCAGAAAGGCTACACATTATATATAAATTATGTAAAATTAAGCATACTATTCAATCATCTCTGCAATACTACATTCTAGGGGAAGAATAATTATAGTTCATCAAAAGAAAAATATGTAGATTCAGGAATGCTATGCCCAGTCAAAGTTGTGATTGTGTGTGTGTGTGTTCATAGGTGAAAGCAATGGAAATATATCTTACATACATATGGCTCATAAAGTATATCACTCATTTATCCCTCTAGGAAAAAAGACACCTAAAAACATTTTCCAGCTGACCAAGATTCAGCATAGAAAAATGGGGAATATGCCTTAAGATATTTTAAAAACTAACATAAAGCTGTGATCATCAAAATAGGACAGAATAAGCAGAGTAATATATTGATGCTTGAATGAATAATAAAGTAGAATTTATAATACCTGTCTCTTATACACATCTAGATGTGTATAAGAGACAGGTTTATAACATGGAGAAATGGCCTTGTGACATTAAATTTCAGGTAATTAATCAGATATTTTGATTCAGGAAGCCTCTTTTGGGGCTGTAGATTGCATCAGAATTTAAAAAGAGAAAAAAGAATGTTATCAGTAATCTTCCTCCGGATTCTTTGTTGAATTGTATCAATGAGCTCCTGAAAGCATTTTGGCCCAGGAGAATGAGATCATTTTTACTTCTTTATATCAATTTACTAAAAGGTTTATACCCAGACTAATATATATCTTCATGGATTCTGAAAAAGCATATAAGTGATGAAATTAGTAGATTTATTTATTTAAAAATTAATTAACAGAAAAAAGAATTCAAATATCTACTCACAGAAAGCCAGTTAAATTCCACCATACACACAATGGAATGTGGCATAGCTGTCTAACAAAATGAGCAGCATCTCTGTGCAACTATAGAGTGGCATCCTGGATATTCTATTTTCTAAAAAAGTGTTGAAAATGAGTTTAGTTTGTTATTTATCTAAGAATGTAAGAGGGATTCTTAAAAATAAATTGAAAGCCATATAAATGAATGGAAGAAAGATACTGATTTCTTCAAAACTTCCTTGTTTTGGAGATTTGACCTTGTACCCAGGTATATGTTTTTAAAACATAAAACAAAAATTTGATTTAAGAACAGTTCTGAAAAATTGAAAGCATCATTTGTAGACAGTATGGTTACCTACCCATGAAAAGCCTCTAAATAACCCCCATACTAAGATTAATAAGAAAACTGAGTAAGTTTGCTAGAAGCGAGATCAATAGACAAAAGCAGCAGACAGAAATGGACATCTAAAAGTGACAAAATTTATAGTAGCAGCAAAATAATATCAGTCACCAGGCTCCTCTGTCTGTGGGGTCTCCAGGCAAGAACACTGGAGTGGGTTGCCATGGTATCCTCCAGCGGCTCTTCCCCATCCAGGGATGGAGCCCACATCGCTTGTCTCCTGCACTGGCAGTCAGGCTCTTCACCACTAGCACCACCTGCTGCTGCTGCTGCTGCTGCTGCTAAGTCGCTTCAGTCCTGTCCGACTCTGTGCGACCCCATAGACGGCAGCCCACCAGGCTCCCCCGTCCCTGGGATTCTCCAGGCAAGAACACTGGAGTGGGTTGCCATTGCCTTCTCCAATGCATGAAAGTGAAAAGTGAAAGTGAAGTCGCTCAGTCGTGCCCGACTCTTAGCGATCCCATGGACTGCAGCCTACNCCCCCGTCCCTGGGATTCTCCAGGCAAGAACACTGGAGTGGGTTGCCATTGCCTTCTCCAATGCATGAAAGTGAAAAGTGAAAGTGAAGTCGCTCAGTCGTGCCCGACTCTTAGCGATCCCATGGACTGCAGCCTACAAGACTCCTCTGTCCATGGGATTTTCCAGGCAAGAGTAATGGAGTGGGGTGCCATTGCCTTCTCTGGGCACCACCTAGGAAGCCCCAATTTATGTTTGTACTTCTGGAAAGGAATATAAATTGGGACAACTAGTTTGAAAAGCAATTGATAAAACCAAATAAAACTGTACTTGAGCACCTATGAAGCTCCATTAATTCCAAGTTTGTTATATCCCTAGAAAAATCACCAATATTTTTGACCAGATAAAAAATCCTGGGATAGCGTGTATTCACATCATTGTTTCTAAGAATATAACAATGTTAAATATTACAAATATGTGTCAATGAAATAACATAAAATAATGAAAGTGAATGAACTACAGCTTCATGCATTAGCATGGTTTAATCTCAAAAGAAAGTACATTATAAATAAACAGCAAGCCACAGTCTAGCGCACACACACAGTATTATTGCATGCATATAAAGTGCAAATGCAAAAGTAAAAAATATGATGGTCACTATGCAAATATTTCTAAGATATAAACAGCAAAGGAAAAACTCATACAAATTTTGAGTT
Organism: Oreotragus oreotragus; assembly: GCA_006410675.1. Lineage (NCBI taxonomy): Eukaryota > Metazoa > Chordata > Mammalia > Artiodactyla > Bovidae > Oreotragus > Oreotragus oreotragus. Next base: position 158,477 of record SJYX01012590.1, on the reverse strand, counting down.
AATGGTTACCTTTGCAGTGGGGGGAAGGGAAAGTGATGATAAAGAAATATAAAGAGGGCCCAAATGAATGAGTGACTTTCTGTTTCTTAAGGTTGAGTTTAGGAATCATGGGCATTCATTGCGTTACTTTTCTTTAAACTGTACATATGTTATATGCAGTTTTAAGTATAATATGCATAATAAAAACATTTGTAATGTATCAATATATAACAAAGTTTTAATATCTTTACCATATTGAACCATAAAAATAACTAAGAAAAACTCTAAACTGCCCTTAGAAAAGGTGAAAATAATTCATTTTTACCACTCTTCTAAAGTGCAAATTTTAAAATAATAATAATAAAAATAAATTAAATGTGAATTAAAACAAATAATGAGGTAGCACTTTTCATCTGTGAAATTGAAGTGCTTGCTTTCTTTTTAATGAAACTGCATATGGTTGGTTAGGGGGATTGTGCAATAGTTCCCTCACTATTCATGAGAACATAAATTGGTACAAAACTTTCTAAAAGTAATATATTTCTGGGGTTATATTCATTTACTTCTAAGATTGTATTTATATGTACAAGAATATTTATTACAGTATTATATTTACTACAGTATTATTTACAAGCATAAATTATTGAAAACAATGCAAAAGTCCAAAAATATGAGGAGGATTAAATGAATTATGGTATTGCAATGTTGCTGGGGGCCAGCGTGAGGAACTCAGCCCATGGCAAAGGTCATGAGGAAGGAGGCTTCGGCATACGCAAAGGCGTGATCAAGCCTCAGGAGACCCCCCTGTTCCCGAGCATCTACCCCAAAACCAGAGTTTGTTTTCTGCTCTCACCTACACCTTTGACCTTCCGGGGAGATTTCCCCCATAACCGTTTCTCTCGGAGAAGGAGTAAACGTACAGCTCCAAGTCAATAAAAATTCCTGGGCGTGACAAGAGTGTTTCAGCTTACGAACTCTGAAGGTTATCTAGCCCACCTGTATAGGTTCGTCCGGCCGCATGTGATGGTTTACAGCCCCCCAACTGTGAGAGGCACGAGATGTTTTAGACTTACTAAAGGCAAATTCTTGTGGGAAGTTAGAAATTATTAGTATAGTGGGTTGGTTGGGAATTATATTGGTGAAGGGTTTTTTCATTTGTTGTGTCAATAATTGCTGCTAATTCCCTGCCCTGGGTGGGACAAGGGTGTCTCAGGTCAAACCTCTCTGCTGACAGACTAGCTTGTGTGACAACCTCTCAACCATAAACAGCACAGAGAGTTTGGAGTATTAGCATAGGGCTTTTCTCATTGTTGAGTCAATGATTGCCGCCAGGCCTCCATATCCTTAGGCACCTGGGAATATATTAATCAATGTATTTGGAATATAAAAAAGGAAATACAGTAGTTTTTAAGGTTAGCAATACTAGACTTTTTGAGTTAATGAATTTTCTCTTTTGTTATAGATCACTGTACTTTGTTATAAATCACTGTGTCCTTGCTATGTAAAAATGTAACTTTATCACTATCTTAAGACTAAGTAGATCTTAAGGGGAACATTGGTGAAAGGATTTTCATTTGTTGGGCTGATGTTTTCTGCTAAATCTCCATATTCTCTGTCTTTATAATGAATATAACTAGCATATAGGAGAAATAAGTATTAACCTTTAAGATTAATCATGTTAACCTTGGGTTAAATAAATTCCTTTCTTGATTGTAACTCACTACACCCTCACCCTATAGGAATGCAACTTTATTTGGAGGGTGGTGCCTGGTTTAAGAAAAAACACCCTTGGAAAAAATAAGTTTTTTGGTTATCAGAAAGAAAGGATCATAAAATGTCAGCGAGCCTCATGGCCAGAAGATGATGTAAAAACCCCTAAGACCTTTTTTTTTTTATGTAAAGCACCTGACTTTGATAAAGGTCAGGACTGCTGACCCCCACGTGACTCTGTATTCATCCCTATATGTAACAAAAGGTATATAAGAAAATCTGAAAAATAAAGAAATGGGTTCAGTTTCTGGAAAGACTGACTCCCCCATGTCATTCTTTCTTACTCCTCATTTTTCCAGCTGAATTCCCATCTGGAGCATGGATGCTATTCCATGTAAACCAAGTTATTCAGCCTCTTTTTCTCCACTAATATTTCCTACTACACTATCCATTTCTAATCTCTCTACCTGTAATTAATTATGTATTTTCCAAGGATGCCGTCCGTCCCCACCTTCGAATTCCCTGGATCCACCGGGGCTGGACCCCGGCACAATGTGATGGAATAATGGATAACATATAAAAGTCATAAATTTGTAGAATAAAGCAATGGCAAGTTCTACTGATACATTAAATCAGAAAAGTCAGATTCCAAACTATTTTGCAACAATATATAACTGAAAAACAATTATTCAATACTTAAATGTGGATGATGAAAGGAAATATCTATCATAATATGCTGTTTAGTCAGTAAGTCATGTCTGACTCTTTGCGACCCATGGACTGTAACCCAGCAGGCTCCTCTGTCCATGGGATTCTCCAGGCAGGAATACTGGAGTGGGTTGTCATGCCTCCCTCCAGGAGATCTTCCCAACTCAGGGATCAAACTCACATCTTGATCCAAGAGGGGTTTAGCTGTGCTTGGTCACTTCAGTCATATCCGACTGTTTGAGACCCTATGGACTATAGCCCACCAGGCTCCTCTCTCCATGGGATTCTCCAAGCAAGAATATTGGAGTGGGTTGCCATTTTTTCCTCCAGGGGATCTTCCTGAGCCAGGGATCAAACCCTCATCTCTTATGTCTCCTGAGTTGTCAGGCAGTTTCTTTACCACTGCATCTCTTGGAAAGCCCTTTTTTTGCAAGAGTAAGTGTTATTTTTTTTAATCAGGAAAATTAAATTTACTGAGTTGTAAAGGTTTATGAGTAATTTTGATGTTCAAAGGGCTTTTAAAAATGTGATGATGGCTGTGAATATGTATCAGACTATCTCAAGAAGCCCACAGGCTAGATTTAAGGATAAAACTGGTTGAGAACATTCACAGTTCCAGGGAAGACACACCACATGCCACAAGAGGCACATGCGGAAATCTTGGGAAAACAGAGACCTCTTGGATGGTTGAGGAGGCTGAAGATGGATTGAGAAGATTCTGCTTTGTAGACATTTAAGCATATAGCAAATAGAGTTGGGAAAACATATCCTTTAACACATTCTGAGCTGTGTATGTGCCCACCTGTGTGTGCATGTGTTTGTCTTTGTACTCAAATAGAAAATGAGATTTCTTGGAAAAACTAGATGATATTAGAAAATGTCCTTTCCATTATTTGTGAGCCTTTTCCCATACATCTAGATCACTTGGAAAACTGATAACAAAACAAAGATTTTTACCTTGGGGAAAAAAATGTCTTCTACTTCGACAGCAATAAACATTGCTACTTAAAGTTACAAATATTGTATGCAATATTTTTGCATGTTATCTGTAAAAATCATATAATAATTAAATGCCCTAATCAATCTTAGTGGCTCTGACAAATCTAACATATTTTTACTATTTATCCTATGGGGGAGAAAAAATAACTCTGAGGTAACAAATTCCCTTAGTTAAAAATAGAATCATCCTCTTGTAACTGATTAAAAAGGGGTCATGCTTATTTTTATGAATAGGATAATAAATAAATAGAAGGCAGGCCTACACTAATGTTTACTACACATTGATGATGATCATATACATCAGTTTCTTGGTAATCTGCTGTAAGGTTGGTTCACGGCCAATTTTTATCCCTTTAACATTTATGTCTACTGTGTTAAACATGTTATGCTAGGTCTGAGGGTGGGGAAGGATGGGTCAGATGTTTTAAATCTGGGGGTGGGGAAGGTCAGTTTCTCAGAAGAAAATTCATATGCAAATGATGTATTAAGAAAATGCTCCCAGAAAAATAAAACAATAGTGAAATGTCTGTATGGTCAAAGTTATCCTTTTTCCAGTAGCCATGGATGGATGTGAGAGTTGGCTAAGGGCCCAATAATTGATGCTTTTGAATTGTGGTGCTGGAGAAGACTCTTGAGAGTCCCTTGGACTTCAAGGAGATCAAACAAGTCAATAAAGGAAATCAACACTGACTATTCATTGAAAGGACTGATGCTGAAGCTGAAGTTCCAACTTTTTGGCCACCTAATGTGAAGAACTGACTCATTGGAAAACACTCCGATGCTGGGAAAGACTGAAGGCAGAAGAAGAAAAGGGCAGCAGAGGATGAAATGGTTAGAGAGCATCACCAATTCAATGGACGTGAATTTGAGCAAACTCTGGGAGACACTGCAGTTCAGGGAAGCTTGGAATGCTCTAGTCCATGTGCTGGCAAAGAGTTGGACAGGACTTAGCTACTGAATAACAACAAGTGAGAGGCTGAGGGGACAGGAAGAGGGAGGAGCAAGCAGACACATCTCCAGGAGTCTCAGAGCAGGGAGATGCAGCCTGACTCTGGGAGGTAAAGAGTCACCCCAATCTGAAGCAAGAGCATTGTCAGTTACCCTCAGGGGACTTAAACTCCCTGGCACTTCTTATTGCCTTCTTCCTTGGGGCAAAGCTGGTGCAGTAACTCTGCTGCTGCTAAGTCACTTCAGTCGTGTCCGACTCTGTGCGACCCCATAGGCGGCAGCCCACCAGGCTCCCCTGTCCCTGGGATTCTCCAGGCAAGAACACTGGAGTGGGTTGCCATTTCCTTCTCCAGTGCATGAAAGTGAAAAGTGAAAGGGAAGTCACTCAGTTGTGTCCTACTCTTAGCGACCCCATGGACTGCAGCCTACCAGGCTCCTCTGTCCATGGGATTTCCCAGGCAAGAGTACTGGAGTGGGGTGCCATTGCCTTCTCCAGGAGTAACTCTAGGCAACTGCAAATAAGAAAGAAGAAGAGCATTCACAGGGGCTTGTTGGAAGCAAATGGGAATTAGTCCAGGGATCTGGGTGGGAGTCCAGCAGTGTCCAGTTCAGAAAGCTTGAGGCAGAGGAGAGGGGGGAAACTGTTCAGACACACCTTCATCCTCAGATTAATCACACTCAGTGCTGATGGTGAGAGCAAGAAGGCAGCCACTTAGCAATGATCAAATCTCTAAAATTCGATCTTAGAGATGATCGCTGAGATGAAATCTCGAATCTCTGAGATGATCATCTCATTCGGAGATGATCCGAACTAGGGCAGAAGACCAAGGTTCTGCCTCTGGAGCTTCAGTTCCAACTCTGAGCCCCCCTGAATGAAAGGTATCTCCTCTTCAGTCCAACAAGAACCAAAAGGATACCTTCTTTACAGGTTACTTTTGACCATCAGTGAAGATGATGTATGTGTAAGTACTTTACAAGCTGTAAAAGTCTATATAAACAAATAATTTTAATTATGACACAAAGTGGAACAGAATTCCCTGGAAGTCCGGTGGTTAGGACTCAGCGCTTTCACTGTGGGGTCTCTGGGTCTGATCCTTGGTTGGGAAACTAGAATTTCACAGGCTGTGGGATACCACCAGAAAAAAAAAAAAAAAAAAAGATGGAGTAAGAATGTCATACAATATGTGTCATAAAAACCCAGACGAGGGATACTGAGGGCAGAATTTGAGTTGATTCTTACAGGATGAAAACCTTTTTAAGAACAAATTTGGGGCAGAAGAGAGAATTACAAAGAGAACATAATCAGAAAGACTGGGATACAGAAGCCTGTTGCTCTGATTTTCCTTCAGACATCACCATGCACTTCCTCAGCCCTCTGCCTGTGACGTGACGACTGCTCTGGTCCAAAAACTTGTGCTTTTGGTGGATCCAATAACTATTAATACATCTTCAGTTATGGTCCACCCACATTTCCCTTCCAGCTAAGAACTGAAAATAGAAACCAGTTTCCAGGTCAATTAAGAGATTACATCTAACATGCTAACTCCTCTTTGTCCCTTTGTTTACAGTGAAATCTTGTTCCTAGTGATTTTGGACCTAAAATCATCTAAACACATTAAATACTTAACTATAAAACTTGTGTACAAATATTTGTACCCTTAAATATGAAACATGATGATGCCTCTCATATTAAGGTAACTTGCATTTCGGGTAACCATATATCTTTTAAAATCAATTTTTAAAAATATATTGTGTATAAAACACATGTATTATTCAGCTTCATGAGGAATTTATGATCCCATATGACAGGTACTACAGAAATGTAATGAATATTGTACATAAAATTTTTCAATTACAAAGTTATTTAATTATGGTAATAACTGATACTTGAATATCTGAATGATGAACATTTGAATAGCACCTTACAAAAGACCTTTCTAATTATTTAATTCTCAGTACAACCCTAAAGGGAGTTATTAACATGGGGAAACTGAAGTTTAAGGCATTCAAGTAAGTGCCAAAGGTTGGACAGCTAATACTTGCCTAAATCAGAACATAAGCCAAATCATCAGACCGCCAACCTGGGCTTCTTAGATCATGTCATATTCTGCCATTTGTAGAAATTACTTTAAAATATATATTCATCTTTCAGCAGCTTTATTAATAGTTCATAACCTAAAATGTGGAAGGCAAAGATCAGAGCAAAGTATGGGAAGCAGTAATTCTCCTTGTCCCCTTCTATGTTAGAGAGTGATTGCTTTATTTTATGACATCCTTCATCTTTAGTCATCTGCTTCAATATTCTTCATTAGATTCGTCATCTATTTCAGACCTAGGCCTGCTCAGCTTTGTCATCAACTGCTCAGATATACCTTATCTCAGAGCATGACTAGAGAGTATCATCTATTTGTTCATTGTCAATTTGTCTAGAATTTATAAGAACTGAGGGGGAGGTCTCATAAGTCTTCTTATGAGCTCCAGCTCCAGCTCTGCCAAGTATTAGCATCCTGACTCTGGATGAAAGATAAATATCTCCCCTTATTGTCCATCTTCAAATACATACAAATTCCAAGGCAAGGAAGGAGGTGAATGAGAAAATTCAGACAATTTCTGACCATGATTGGTTACTAATCACCTCCTTTATGACAGTATTGGTTGTTTTGTCTACATTGTCTCATTTTAATCCTCAAAATAATCCCATGTTTTAAGTTTATTAGTTTCATTTTACAGATGAGAGCATTAGTAACAGCATTCTGAGCCAAGTCCTATCTAACACCCATGTTAAATATCTTAACTTGACTTTAAATTTAGAGTTGAAATTGCACATTTATTCTTCCTCTATTCTTTGATAAATACTAAGTATCATTGGTAAATTATACCAGCACTAAAACTGTAATACAGAATATTCACTCTTGAAGATAAATACATCTGAAGAAAATAAGTAGTCATCTTAAAGAACTAGAACGAATACAAGACCTGTAAAACTTAATTTAACATGATAAATATATTAACATATTTAACAAGGTTTCAGTCAAAAAAAGGAAGTATCTGCAATGCAAGTCTACAAAAGTGTTTTCAGCCTATCTGAGAGAAAATAAACCAAATCACCAGACCCCCAACCTGGGCTTGTTAGATCATGTCATATTCTGCCATTTATAGAAATTCTTTTAAAATATATATTCTTCTTTCAGCAGCTTCATTAATAGTTCATGGGAAGCGGTAATTCTCCTTGTCCCTTTGTCCCCATCCAAGAAAGAGGGTGCTTGGCCAAAACAAACACCTAGAAAAATGCTAACCTCCCTGGTGATAATATTCCTACTGTGAAACCCTGTGTCAACCTGTCTTAACCTTGTGCTATTAAACATTTGAATTACCTAATTCTTTGTCCTGATTTCTTGTTCACTAAGCTAAATTTGCTTCAATTTGGTCTCTTAATGTGCCTACCCAAAGAGAATGTGCTGGAACATGCTTCCAATGCAAGTGTTCAACTCCCACGACAGGTGTACTTCAAGTTCACAAGCTGGCATCGCCACTTGACTATCAGCTTTATGAGCTTTGTTACTATGGGTCTTATCTTGAAAAGCATATGCCTCTCAAGAACCTGTCTTAACCTTGTGCTATTAAACATTTGAATTACCCAGTTCTTTGTCCTGATTTCTTGTTCACTAAGCTAAATTTGCTTCAATTTGGTCTCTTAAGTAGATGTGCCTACCCAAAGAGAATGTGCTGGTCCTTCCAATGCAATTGTTCAACTCCCATGACAGGTGTACTTCAAGTTCACAAGCTGGCATTCCCACTTGACTATCAGCTTTATGAGCTTTGTTACTATGGGTCTTATCTTGAAAAGCATATGCCTCTCAAGATGTCAATAAAATCAGGTTACTAAATTATATGCAGAGTACATCATGAGAAAAGCTGGACTGGAAGAAACACAAGCTGGAATCAAGATTGCTAGGAGAAATATCAATAACCTCAGATATGCAGATGACACCACTCTTATGGCAGAAAGTGAAGAGGAGCTAAAAAGCCTCTTGATGAAAGTGAGGGAGGAGAGTGAAAAAGCTGGCTTAAAGCTCAACATTCAGAAAACGAAGATCACGGCATCTGGTCCCATCACTTCATGGGAAATAGATGGGGAAACAGTGGAAACAGTGTCAGACTTTATTTTGGGGGGCTCCAAGATCACTGCAGATGGTTACTGCAGTCATGAAATTAAAAGACGCTTACTCCTTGGAAGAAAAGTTATGACCAAACTAGATAGCATATTCAAAAGCAGAGACATTACTTTGCCGACTAAGGCCCATCTAGTCAAGGCTACGGTTTTTCCACATCTAGGTTAAAGATGAAAAGTTTCTTCACAGTGAGGGACACCTGGAGAGGTTCACAGAGTTACATGGAGAAGAGAAGAGGGAGGAGGGAGATAGAGGTGACCAGGAGAAGAGGGGGAATCAAAAGGGGAGAGAGCAAGCTAGCCAGTAATCACTTCCCTATGTGCTCTCCACAGTCTGGACCCCTCGGATATGTTCACGGAGTTACACAAAGAGGATAAGAGGGAGTAAGGAGACAGAGGTGACCAGGAGGCAAAAGAGGGGAATCAAAAGGAGAGAGACAGATCCAGCCAGCAATCAGTTCTCTAAGTGTTCTCCACACCCTGGAACACACAAAGAAACTCACAGATTTGGGTAGAGAAGAGAAGAGGGAGGGAGGAGATAGAGGCGACCTGGTGGAGAAAAAAGAGAGTCAAAAGGGGGAGAGAGCAGTCAAGCCAGTAATCTCACTCCCAAGTAAAAATGGGTACTGAAGATTGGGTTCTTAAAGGTACAAAATTGATAACAAATACCAAAAAGGAAAGATTAAAAATCTAGAGTAGAGGTTAGATTCTCAAAAATACAATATTAAAAAAAAAAGTCACCAAAATTATAAAATATGTATATGAAGTTTGCTTTAAAAATAGGGTCTTTTTTTTTGCAAGATAATAGTAGATTATAAAAATGAAAATTAAAGGAGTAATGGAGGACTTAAAATAAAAAAATTAATTAAAAAATGATAATAGTAAAAATATATCTAGGAATTTCTCTGGAGCTGTTGCCGACAGTGTGGAGTCAGTTCAGTTTCAGATAGTTTCTTGATCTGGCTTTTACTTCTCAAGATCTATAGGCCCCTTCCAGTGTTGTCAGTGCTAACTACAGGGTTTTAATCTGTTGCACCTGTCACTTCCAAAGCGGTTCCCTCTGTTTATTTTAGCTTCTTCTGTTTGCTGGTCCCAGTGTTTAATCTCCACCCTGAGACAAGGGGGCGAAGGCGGTCACTTATTTAGGCTCACTTGTTCAGTCGTGCTGTGGGGCAGGAGGAACACTGCAAACAAATATCACTGGCGTGTGTGGGGAGTGCTTGCAGTGTTTCAGCTGCACTGGGTTTGACCTTGCTCACGGTGTATGCTTTCATGGTCTACACTTCTCAGGCTCTAGGCTGCTCTGCCGGGAACTGTCTGATGTGGGCCCTGGGTTGCGTGCACTTTCCACGTCTAAGCCGCTCAGGTTCAGGTTCTCGAGTACTCCCCAAAGGCATAGACTCGGTTGGGCCTGCATTTTATGCCCTTCCCAGGTCTGAGCAGCTCAGGTGACCAGGTGCTTGGCGAGCACAGTCACCCCCAGGTGGGTGATGTGTCTTATCACCTCCCCCATCCCAGCCACTCGGTTTTCTGTGAGTACAACGGACACATCTTCTCAGGTGTGCCATGTGTCTCTTCTGGGGAGCTGATCTCTGGCTGTGACCCTCCCGACAGATGTCAACCATCCAGAATCCCAAGAACTCTTGGTTAGCAATGGAGCCTGTTAGCAGTTTGGTAGAGGATGCCTCTCTGGGCTGCGATTGCCCCTTTCTGGTTCTGGTTGCCCTCACCTGCCTGTCTCCGGCAGGGGATGGGCCAGTCCACAGCTAGTACTCAGTCCTTTGTTCTGTGAGCAGGCCTGGTAGTGCCTCAGGTTAGGGCTTTTCGCAGGATAGTTCTCTCTCTCTCTCTCTTTTTTCCTCTCTCTCTCTCTGGCTATACCTCAGTTTGGGTTGCTATCTCACATTAGTTCCCTCAGGGCCTTGGGCCCAGTCCTTACCCTAAGTAATGCAGCCCACGCCTCCCTGTTCAGCCCCCGCTTGCTGGCGGCAGCCGTGAGCCCTGGGAGTTGCCGTTAGGCACATAATCTGTGGGTTTCATTTATTTATTTATTTATTTTCCCCCCTGGTTATGTTGCCCTCTGAGATTCCAAGATTCCCCACAGACCCACTGGTGAGAGTGTTTCCTGGTGTTTAGAAACTTCTCTTTTAAGACTCCCTTCCTGGGACAGATCTCCATCCCTAATTCTTTTGTCTCTCTTTTTAGCTTTTATATTTTGTCCTAACTCCTTTTGAAGACAACAGGCTGCCTTTCTGGGCACCTGATGTCCTCTGCTAGCATTCCAAAGTTGTTTTGTGGAATTTGCTCAGCGTTCAAACGTTCTTTAGATGAATTGTGGCAAAGAAAGTGGTCTCCCCATCCTATTCCTCTGCCATTTTAGGACCGCCCCAACAAATTATATTTTAAAGTGAAGAAGATTATGGCTTCTTAGTAGACGCAAATAATTCTGAATCTTGTTTTTGGACAATGACTATGTTTTACATACAACATTTTTACATCATTTCATTTTCTATTTTTCTGTTAAACCATATAATTTTAGATTTAGAAAGTCTCTTCCATACCCTGTGCCCTATACTATCACCCTTTCATTTTTCTAGTTTTTTTTTCTTTTTCTCACTTTCTCTTTCTTTCTCCCTATATTATAATGGTAATAGCTTATCTTTAGATGGTGTTTTAATATGCAAAATGCTATTACATAGAAGTTTTCATTTATCCCTCTCAACAAATCAATATGATAGGCAGAGATGCATTTATTTTCCTATTTTATAGATGGCAATAAGACCCAGAGTTATTAAATGAGCCACACAATACCTCATAATTAGTAACTAGACATGAATCAGTCTACTTTGATAAACTCAATTCCAAATATACAGCTTTGCCGGGGGCCAGCGTGAGGTGCTTCGCCCATGGCAAAGGTCATGAGGAAGGAGGCTTCGGCATATGCAAAGGCGTGATCAAGCCTCAGGAGACCCCCTGTTCCCGAGCATCTACCCCAAAACCAGAGTCTGTTTTTTGCTCTCACCTACACCTTTGACCTTCCGGGGAGCTTTCCCCCATAACCATTTCTCTCGGAGAAGGAGTAAACGTGCAGCTCCAAGTCAATAAAAATTCCTGGGCGTGACAAGAGTGTTTCAGCTTACGAACTCTGAAGGTTATCTAGCCCACCTGTATAGGTTCGTCCGGCCGCATGTGATGGTTTACAGCCCCCCAACTATGAGAGGCATGAGATGTTTTAGACTTACTAAAGGCAAATTCTTGTGGGAAGTTAGAAATTATTAGTATAGTGGGTTGATTGAGAATTATATTGGTGAAGGGTTTTTTCATTTGTTGTGTCAATAATTGCTGCTAATTCCCTGCCCTGGGTGGGACAAGGGTGTCTCAGGTCAAACCTCTCTGCTGACAGACTAGCTTGTGTGACAACCTCTCAACCATAAACAGCACAGAGAGTTTGGAGTATTAGCATAGGGCTTTTTTCACTGTTGAGTCAATGATTGCCGCCAGGCCTTCATATCCTCAGGCACCTGGGAATATATTATTCAATGTATTTGGAATATAAAAAAGGAAATACAGTAGTTTTTAAAGGTTAGCAATACTAGACTTTTCGAGTTAACGAATTTTCTTCTTTATTATAGATCACTGTACTTTGTTATAAATCACTGTGTCCTTGCTATGTAAAAATGTAACTTTATCACTATCTTAAGACTAAGTAGATCTTAAGGGGAGCATTGGTGAAAGGATTTTCATTTGTTGGGCTGATGTTTTCTGCTAAATCTCCATATTCTCTGTCCTTATAATGAAAATAACTAGCATATAGGAGAAATAAGTATTAACCTTTAAGCATATAGGAGAAATAAGAATTAACCTTTAAGATTAATCATGTTAACCTTGGGTTAAATAAATTCCTTTCTTGATTGTAACTCACTACACCCTCACCCTATAGGAATGCAACTTTATTTGGAGGGTGGTGCTTGGTTTAAGAAAAACCACCCTTGGAAAAAATAAGTTTTTTGGTTATCAGAAAGAAAGGATCATAAAATGTCAGCGAGCCTTATGGCCAGAAGATGATGTAAAAACCCCTAAGACCTTTTTTTTTATGCAAAGCACCTGACTTTGATAAAGGTCAGGACTGCTGACCCCCACGTGACTCTGTATTCATCCCTATATGTAACAAAAGGTATATAAGAAAACCTGAAAAATAAAGAAATGGGTTCAGTTCCTGGAAAGACTGACTCCCCCATGTCGTTCTTTTTTACCTCGTTTTTCCAGCTGAATTCCCATCTGGAGCATGGATGCTATTCCATGTAAACCAAGTTATTCAGCCTCTTTTTTTCCACTAATATTTCCTACTACACTATCCATTTCTAATCTCTCTACCTGTAATTAATTATGTATTTTCCAAGGACGCCGTCCGTCCCCACCTTCAAATTCCCTGGATCCACCGGGGCTGGACCCCGGCACTCTGGAGTCTCCAAAGGGGAGTCAGACCTCATCTTGATTGGAGACATGCTCCTCTGCTTTATTCCCGAGCTGTAGCAGCAGTGTCAGGCTACCCGTCGAGTGGACACAGGGAAATCTGGCTTTCCCTCGAGGAGCCACAGGGCTATCACATGTGCCACCGTGGTGTGAGCCAATACTCGGGGTGGCATTCGAGGCAGTGCAGGGAAATCAGGTTCATCTGGAGTGGACTGAGATATTTGGGGTCTTTTGGAATGGTGGCACGTCCCCTGGAATTCCTCTCCACTCTCCTGTGGCACAACCCCTGGAGTTTCTCTCAACTCTCTTGTTCATATCGACTCCTCTTGGGATGCACGGGAACACCGGGAATAATTTCCCGCCACAGCAGGGAAAGGGAACATCATCTGGAGCTGAGCAGAGGAAAACAGGGCTCCCTTTGAGTTGTGGTGGGACCTTCAGTGTTCCTCTCGAGTGGAGACGGGTATGTTGGGTAACTTCTTGAGTAGCAACAAGATTGTGAAGGACCCTTTCGAGGTTCAAGAGGGAAGGTGTGATTTCCACCGAGAGCCCACAGTGGACAAGGGCCTCATCTCGCATGAAGGGGAGAATCTCCTCTTTTTTTTCTCGAGTTGCAGCAGGCTCCTCTCGAGTTATGACGGGGACCTCAGGGACCCGCCCCTGTGGCCTCAGGAAAGGCCAGTCTCCATGCGAGTTGCGAGGGGCCTCTTGGGATTCCTCCCCAGTCGATGCCGGGTCCTAAGTCCTTGTCTGATGCTGAGGCCAGAACCTGAGGTTTCCTCTCCAGTGCTGACATGAATCTTGGGGTGCCTCTGAAGTTTCCACAGGAAAGTCAGGCCTCATCTCGAGTGGAAACATGCATGTCCACTTTCCCCCCGAGCTGTCAGTCTTTCCGTCAAGGTGACACAGGGATCTATGGCTTTCCCTCAAGGTGCCACAGGGCTGTCACGCTTGCCACTGTAGTGTGAGCCAATACTCAGTTTTACAGTCGAGGCAGTGCAGGGAAATCAGATTCATCTGGAGAGGACTTAGACATTTGAGGGTCTTTTGGAATGGTGGCACGAACCCTGGAGTTCCTCTTGGCCTTCCTGTTGAGAGCGCCTCCTCTGGGGATGTGACGGGAACACCATGAATCCTTTCCCGACAGAGCAGGGAAAGGGACCCTCATCTGGAGCTGAGCAGGGAAAAACCTGTGCACCTCTTGAGTTGTGGCGGGACCCTCGGTGTACCTCTCGAGTGGAGACGGGTATGTCGGGGAACTTCTTGAATCACAGCAAGGGTGTGAAGGACCCTTTCGAGGTTCAGGAGGGAAGGGGTTATTTTCCCCTATACGCCGCAGCAGAAAAGGTCCTAATCACGTCTGGAAGAGAGAATCTCCTGGTTTTTCTCGAGTTGCGGCTGGTTCCTTTCGATTTTTGAGGGGACCTAGGGACCTGCCCTTCTGGCCTCAGAAAAGGCCAGTCTCCATGCGTGTAGCGAGGGGCCTCTCGGGATTCCTCCCCAGTAAGTGCCGGGTACCAAGTCCTCGTCTGGAGCTGAGGCCAGAACCTGAGGTTTCCTCTCCAGTGCTGACATGGATCCTGGGGTGCCTCTGGAGTCCCCACAGGGGAGTCAGGCCACATCTCAAGTGGAGACGTGCACGTCCGCTTTTCTCCTGAGCTATAGCAGCAGTGTCAGGCTTCCCGCTGAGCTGACACAGGGATCTGTGGCTTTCCCTCAAGGTGCCACATGGCTCTCACACGTGCCACCGTGGTGTGAGCCGATACTCGGAGAAAGAGTCAAAGCAGTGCAGGGAAATAAGGTTCATCTGGAGTGCACTGAGACATTTGGGGGTCTTTTGGAATGGTGCAACGTCCTCTGGAGTTCCTCTCGTTTCTCCTGTGGAGATCACCTCCTCTTGGAATGCAACGGGAACACTGGGAATCCTTTCCTGACTGAGTAGGTAAAGGGACCCTCATCTAGAACTGAACAGTCGAAAACAGGGCTCCTCCTGAGTTGTGGCAGGAAATTCTGTGTTCCTCTCGAGGGGAGACAGGTATGTCAAGGATCTTCTTGAGTCTCAGCAAGGGTGTGAAGGACCCTTTCAAGGTTCAAGAGGGAAGTGGTGATTTCCCCTGAGACGCCGCAGAGGACAAGGGCCTCATCTCACCTGGAGGGGAGAATCTCCTGTGTTTTCTCCAGTTGCGGCAGCTTCCTCTCAAGTTATGACAGGAACCTCAGGGACCCGCCTCTCTGTCCTCAGGAAAGGCCAGTCTCCATGCGAGTTTCAAGAGGCCTCTCGGGATTTCTCCCCAGTCGGTGCCGGGTCCTAAGTCCTAGTCTGCAGCTGAGGCTGGAACCTGAGTTTTCCTCTCCAGTGCTGACATGGAACTTTGGGTTCTTCTGGAGTCTCCACAGGGGAGTCAGGCGTCAACTCAACTGGAGACGTGCATGTCCGTTTTCCTCCCGAGCTTTACCAGCAGTGTCAGTCTTCCCGTAGATGTGACACAGGGATCTGTGGCTTTCCCTTGAGGTGCCACAGGGCTGTCAAACGTGCCACCGTGGTATAAGCCGATCCTCGGGGTGACAGTCGATTAATTGCAGGGAAATCAGGTTCATCTGGAGTGGACCTAGACATCTGGGGGTCTTTTGAAATGGTGGAATGACCCCTGGAGTTCCTCTAGGCTCTCCTGTGGAGAGCGCCTCCTCTTGGGATGAGACAGGGACGCCGGGAATCCTTTCCCGAAGGAGCAGGGAAAGGGACCCTCATCTGGAGCTGAGCAGAGGAAAATGGGGCTCCTCTTGAGTTGTGGTGGGACAACGGTGATCCTCTCGAGTGGAAACGGTATGTTGGGGAACTTCTTGAGTCGCTATAATGGTGTGAAGGAACCTTTCGAGATTCAAGAAGGAAGGGGTGATTTCCCTCGAGACGCTACAGCAGACAAGGTCTTCATCTCAACTGGAGGGTAGAATCCCCTGGTTTTTCTCGAGTTCCGGCAGGTTCCTCTAGACCTACAACAGGGATCATAGGGACCTGACCGTGTGGCCTCAGGAAAAGCCAATCTCCATGTGAGTAGCGAGAGGCCTCTAGGTATTTCTCCTCAGTCGGTGCCAGGTCCTAAGTCCTCGTCTGGAGCTGTGGCTGGAACCTGAGTTTTCCTCTTCTTTGCTTACATGGATCTTGGGGTTCCTCTGGAGTCTCCACAGGGGAGTCAGTCCTCGTCTCGAGTGGAGATGTGCACATCTGCTTTCCTCCTGAACTGTAGGAGCAGTGTCAGGCTTCGTTTCGAGTTGACACAGGGATCTGTGTCTTTCCCTCGAGGTGCCAGAGGGCTGTCACACGTTCCACTGTGGTGTGAGCCGATACTCGGGGAGACAGTCAAGGCAGTTCAGGGAAATCAGGTTCAACTGGAGGGGCCTGAGACATTTGAGGGTCTTTTGGAATGGTGACACGACCGCCAGAGTTCCTCTCAACTCTCCTGTGAAGAGTGCCTCTTCTTGGGATGTGATGGGAACTCTGGGAATCCTTTCCTGACAGAGCAGGTGTGATTTCTCCTGAGACACCAGAGTGGACAAGGGCCTCATCTCACCAGGAGGGTAGAATCTCATGGTTTTTCTCGAGCTGTGGCAGGTTCCTCCAGAGTTATGTCGGGGACCTCAGGGACCCGCCCCTGTGGCTTCATGAAAGGTCAGTCTCCATGCAAGTTGCGAGGGGTCTCTTGGGATTCCTCCCCAGTCGGTGCCGGGTCCTAAGTCCTTGTCTGGAGCTGAGGCTGGAACCTGAGCTTTCCTCTCCAATGCTGAAATGGATCTTGGGGTTTCTCTGAAGTCTCCACAGGGGAGTCAGGCCTTGTCTCGAGTGAAGACGTGCACGTCTTCTTTCCTCCTGAGCTTTAGCAGCAGTGTCAGTCTTCCTGTCGAGTCGACACAGGAATCTGTGACTTTCCCTCAAGGTGCCACAGGGCTGTCACACGTTCCACTGTAGTGTCAGCTGACACGCTGGGTGACAGTCGAGGCAGTGCAGGGAAATCAGGTACATCTGGAGTGGACTGAGACATTTGGGTGTCTTTCGGAATGGTGGCACGTCCCCTGGAGTTCCTCTCGACTCCTGTGGAGAGTGCCTCCTCTTGGGATGCGATGGGAATGCTGGGAAACCTTTCCTGACAGAGCAGGTAAAAGGGCTCTCATCTAGAGACGAGCAAGGGAAAACCGGGCTCCTATTTCGTTGTGGCGGGACCCTCGGTGTTCCTCTCGAGTGAAGATGGGTAAATGGAGGAAATTCCTGAGTCGCAGCAAGGGAGTGAAGGACCCTCTCGAGGTTCAAGAGGGAAGAGGTGATTTCCCCTGAGACGCCACAGTGGACAAGGGCCTCATCTCACCATGAGGGGAGAATCTCCTGGTTTTTCTCCAGTTGCAGCAGGTTCCTCTCGTGTTATGACGGGGACATCAGGGACCAGCCCCTGTGGCCTCAGGAAAGACCAGTCTCCATGCGAGTTGCGAGGGGCCTCTCGGAATTCCTCCCTAGTCGGTGCCGGGTCCTGAGTCCTCGTCTGGAACTGAGGCTGGAACCTGAGGTTTCCTCTCCAGTGGTGACATGGATCTTGGGATTCCTCTAGAGTCTCCACAGGGGAGTCAGGCCTTGTCTCGAGTGGAGACATGCATGTCTGCTTTCCTCCCGAGCTGTAGCAGCAGTGTCAGGCTTCCTGTCGAGTTGACACAGGGATCTGTGGCTTTCCCTCGAAGTGCCACAAGGCTGTCAACATGCCACCGTGGTGTGAGCCAACACGCGGGGTGACATTTGAGGCAGTGCAGGGAAATCATGTTCATCTGGAATGAACTGAGACATTTGGAGGTCTTTTAGAATGGTAGAACGACCCCTGGAGTTCCTTTCAACTCTCCAGTGGAGAATGGCTCTTCTTGGGATTGACAGGAACGCCCAGAATCCTTTCCTGATGGAGCAGGGAAAGGGACCCTCATCTGGAGCTTAGCAGGTGAAAACGGGTCTTCTCTTGAGTTATGGCAGGACCCTTGGTGTTCCCTTCGAGTGGCGATGGGTATGTTGGGGAACTTCTTGAGTCACAGCAGGGGTATGAGGTTCCCTTTCGAGGTTCAAGAGGAAAGGGGTGATTTCCCCCGCGACACCAAAGCAGACAAGGGTGTCACCTCACCTGGATGGGAGAATCTCCTGGTTTTTCTCGAGTTGCGGCAAGATCCTCTCAAGTTACGATGGGAACCTCGGGGACCTGCCCTTGGGGCCTCAGGAAAGGCCAGTTACCATGCGAGTTGTGAAGGGCCTCACGGGATTCCTCCCAAGTGGGTGCTGGGTCCTAAGTCCTCGTCTGGATTGAGGCCGGAACCTGAGGTTTCCTCTGCAGTGCTGAAATGGATCTTGGGGTTCCTCTGGAGTCTCCATAGGGGAGTCAGACCTCGTCTCGGGTGTAGACGTGCACGTCCACTTTCCTCCTGAGCTTTAGCATCAGTGTAAGGCTTTCTGTTGAGTTGACAAAGGGATCTGTGGCTTTCCCTCGAGGTGCCACAGAGCTCTTCACATGTGTCAACATGTGTGATCCGACATGCAGGGTGACAGTCGAGGCAGTTCAGGGAAATCAGGTTCATCTGGAGTGGACTGAGACATTTGGAGGTCTTTTGGAATGGTGGCACAACCCCCGGAGTTCTTCTCAACTCTCCTGTGGAGAGCGCCTCCTCTTGGGATGTGATGGGAACGCCGGAAATCCTTTCCCGACAGAGGAGGGAAAGGGACCCTCATCTAGAGCTTAGCAGAGGAAAACGTGGACGCTTTTGAGTTATAGCATGACCCTCGGTGTTCCTCTCGAGTGGAGACGGGTATTTTGGGGAACTTCTTGAGTTGCAGCATGGGTGTGAAGGACCCTTTCGAGGTTCAAGAGGGAAGGGGTGATTTCTCCCTAGAGGCCGCAGTGGACAAGGGCTTCATGTCTCCTGGAGAGGAAAATCTCCTGGTTTTCCCCGAGTTGCGGCATGTTCCTCTCGAGTTACGACGGAGACCTCAGGGAACCACCCCTGTGGCCTCAGGAAAGAACAGTCTCCATGCGAGTTGCAAGGGGCCTCTCGGGATTCCTCCCCAGTTGGTGCAGGGTCCTAAATACTCATCTGGAGCTGAGGCCAGAACCTGAGGTTTCCTCTCCTGTAAAGACATGGATCTTGGGGTTTATCTGGAGCCTCCACAGGGGAGTCAGTCCTTGTCTCGAGTGGAGACGTCCACATCTGTTTTCCTCCCGAGCTGTAGCAACAGTGTCAGACTTCCCATCGAGTTGACACAGGGATCTGTGTCTTTCCCTCGAGGTGCCAGAGGGCTGTCACACGTGTCACCATGGTGTGAGCTGACACATGGGGTGACAGTAGAGATAGTGCATGGAAATCAGGTTCAACTGGAGTGGACTAGATATTTGGGGGTCTTTTGGAATGGTGGCAAGACCCCTGGAGTTCCTCTTGACTCTCCTGTGGAGAGCACGTCCTCTTGGGATGCGACAGGAATGCATTGAATCCTTTCCCGATGGAGCAGGTAAAGGGAACCTCATCTGGAGCTGAGCAGGGGAAAACAGGGCTCCTCTTGAGTTGTGGCGGGACCCTCTACATTCCTCTGGTTTGGAGACGGGTATGTCATGGAACTTCTTGAGTCGCAGCAAGGGTCTGAAGGACCCTTTCGAGGTTCAAGAGGGAAAAGATGATTTCCCCCGAGACGCTGCAGAGGACAAGGGCCTCATCTCACTTGGAGGGGAGAATCTCCTGTTTCTTCTCAAGTTGCAGCAGGTTCCTCTTGAGTTACAACGGGACCTCAGGGACCCACCCTTTGTGGCCTCAGGAAAGGCCATTCTCCATGCGAGTTGCGAGGAGCCTCTCAGGATTCCTCCCCAGTCGGTGCCGGGTCCTAAGTCTTCATCTGAAGCTGAGGCCGGAACTTGAGGTTTCCTCTCCAGTGCTGACATGGAACTGGGGGTTCCTCTGGAGTCTCTACAGGGGAGTCAGGCCTTGTCTCCTGTGGAGACGTGCACGTCTGCTTTCTTCCTGAGCTGTGGCAGCAGTGTCAGCCTTCCTGTCGATTTGACACAGGGCTGTCACACGTGCCACCGTGGTGTGAGCCGACAGTGGGGTGACATTCCAGGCAGTGCAGAGAAATCAGGTTCACCTGGATTGGACTGAGACATTTGGGGGTTTTTTGGAATCGTGGCACGATGCCTGGAGTTCCTCTCAACTCTCTTGTGGAGTGTGCCTCCTCTTGGGATGCGACGGGAATGTCGGGAATCCTTTCCTGATGGGGCAGGGAAAGGGACCCTCATCTGGAGATGAGCAGGGGAAAACGGGGCTCCTCTTGAGTTGTGGCAGGACCATCTGTGTTCCCTTGAGTGGAGACTGGTATGTTGGGGAAATTCTTGAGCCACAGCAATGGTGTGAAGGATCCTTTCGAGGTTCAAGAGGGAAGGGGTGATTTCCACCGAGACGCCACAGTGAACAAGGGCCTCATCTCCCCTGGAGAGGAGAATCTCCTGGTTTTTCTCGAAGTGTGTCAGGTTCCTCTCGAGTTACAATGGGGACCTCACGGACCCACCCCGTGGCCTCAGAAAAGAGCAGTCTCCATGCGAGTTGCGAGGGGCCTCTCGGGATTCCTCCCCAGTCAGTGCCGGCTCCTAAGTCCTCATCTGGAGCTGAGCCGGAACCTGAGGTATCCTCTCCTGTGTTGACATGGATCTTGGGGTTCCTCTGGAGTCTCCACAGGGGAGTCAGGCCTCGTCTCGAGTGGAGACGTGCACGTCTGCTTTCTTCCTGATCTGTGGCAGCAGTGTCAGGCTTCCCTTCAAGTTGACACAGGGATTTGTGGCTTTCCATCGAGGTGCCACAGGGCTGTCACACGTGCCACTATCCTGTCAGCCGATCCTCGGGGTGACAATCAAGGCAGTGCAGGGAAATCGGGTTCATCTGAAGTGGACTGAGACATTTGGGGGTATTTTAGAATGGTGGCAAGACACCTGGATTTCCGCTCGACTCCTGTGGAGAACGCCTCCTCTGGGGATGTGATGGAAACGCCAGGAATCGTTTCCAGACAGAGCAGGGGAAAGGACCCTCATCTGGATCTGAGCAGGGCAAAATTGGGCTCCTCTAGAGTTGTGGCGGGACTCTCAGTGTTCCTCTCGCGTGGAGATGGGTATGTCGAGAAACTTCTTGAGTCACAGCAAGGGTGTGAAGGCCCCTTTCCAGGTTCAAGAGGGAAGACATGATTTCCCCCAAGACACCGCAGCCGACTAGGTCCTCATCTCGCCTGGAGGGGAGAATATCCTGGTTTTTCTCGAATTGTGGCAGGTTCCTCTCAAGTTATGATGGGGTCCTCAGGGACCCGCCCTTGTTGCCCAGGAAAGGCCAGTCTCCATGCAAGTTGCAAGGTGTTTCTAGGGATTCCTCCCCAGTCAGTGCCGGGTCCTAAGTCCCCATCTGGAGCTGAGGCCGGAACCTGAGGTCTCCTCTCCTTTGCTTACCTGGATCTTGGCGTTCCTCTGGAGTCTCCACAGGAGAGTCAGGCCTCATCTCGAGTGGAGACGTGTACCTCCGTTTCCCTCCCGAGCTATAGCAGCAGTTTCAGGCTTCCCATCGAGTTGACACAGGGATCTGTGGCTTTCCTCCGAGGTGCCACAGGGGTGTCACATGCGCCACCGTGGTGTGAGCTGTTCCTTGGGGAGACAGTCGCTTCAGTGAGGGAAATGAGGGTCATCTGGAGTGGACTGAGACATTTGGTGGTCTTTTGGAATGGTGGCATGACCCTGGAGTTCCTCTTGCCTCTCTTGTGGAGAGCGCCTCCTCTTGGGATGTGACGGGAACACCGGGAATCCTTTCCCGACGGAGTAGGGGAAGGGACCCTCATCTGGAGCTGAGCCGGGGACAACGGGGCTCCTCTTGAGTTGTGGCAGGACACTCGAGGTTCCTGTCGATTGGAGATGGGTATGTTGTGGAACTTCTAAAGTCGCAGCAAGGGTGTGAAGGGCCCTTTCGAGTTTCAAGAGGGAAGGGATGATTTCCCACAAAATGCTGCAGTGTAAAACGTTCTCATCTCCCCTGGAGGGGAGAATATCCTGGTTGATCTAGAGTTGCGGAAGGTTCCTCTCGAGTTACTACGGGGACCTCAGGCACCCGCCCCTTTGGCCTCAGGAAAGGCCTGTCTACATGCGAGTTGTGAGGGGCCTCTCAGGATTCCTCCCCAGTCGGTGCCCTGTCCTAAGTCCTCATTGGGAGCTGAGGCTGGAACCTGAGGTTTCCTCTCCAGTGCTGACATGGAACTTGGGGTTCCTCTGGAGTCTCCACAGGGGAGTCAGGCCTCGTCTCGAGTGGAGACCTGCACGTCCGCTTTCCTTCCAAGCTGTAGGAGCAGTGTCAGTCTTCACGTCGAATTGACAGGTATCTGTGGCTTTCCCTCGAAGTGCCACAGGGCTGTCACACGTGCCACCATGGTGTGAGCCAATACTCAGGGTGACAATCAAGGCAGTGCAGGGAAATCAGGTTCATCTTGAGTGGACTGAGACATTTGGGTCTTTTGCAATGGTGGAACAACCCCTGGAATTCCTCTTGTCTCTCCTGTGGAGAACACCTCATCTTGGGATGCGACGAGAATTCCGGGAATCCTTTTCCGAGGGAGCAGGGAAAGGGACCCTCTTCTGGAGCTGAGCAGGGGAAAACCTGTCTCTTATACACATCTGGTGTGAGCTGACACATGGGGTGACAGTAGAGATAGTGCATGGAAATCAGGTTCAACTGGAGTGGACTAGATATTTGGGGGTCTTTTGGAATGGTGGCAAGACCCCTGGAGTTCCTCTTGACTCTCCTGTGGAGAGCACGTCCTCTTGGGATGCGACAGGAATGCATTGAATCCTTTCCCGATGGAGCAGGTAAAGGGAACCTCATCTGGAGCTGAGCAGGGGAAAACAGGGCTCCTCTTGAGTTGTGGCGGGACCCTCTACATTCCTCTGGTTTGGAGACGGGTATGTCATGGAACTTCTTGAGTCGCAGCAAGGGTCTGAAGGACCCTTTCGAGGTTCAAGAGGGAAAAGATGATTTCCCCCGAGACGCTGCAGAGGACAAGGGCCTCATCTCACTTGGAGGGGAGAATCTCCTGTTTCTTCTCAAGTTGCAGCAGGTTCCTCTTGAGTTACAACGGGACCTCAGGGACCCACCCTTTGTGGCCTCAGGAAAGGCCATTCTCCATGCGAGTTGCGAGGAGCCTCTCAGGATTCCTCCCCAGTCGGTGCCGGGTCCTAAGTCTTCATCTGAAGCTGAGGCCGGAACTTGAGGTTTCCTCTCCAGTGCTGACATGGAACTGGGGGTTCCTCTGGAGTCTCTACAGGGGAGTCAGGCCTTGTCTCCTGTGGAGACGTGCACGTCTGCTTTCTTCCTGAGCTGTGGCAGCAGTGTCAGCCTTCCTGTCGATTTGA
Source organism: Oreotragus oreotragus (assembly GCA_006410675.1). Taxonomy (NCBI): domain Eukaryota; kingdom Metazoa; phylum Chordata; class Mammalia; order Artiodactyla; family Bovidae; genus Oreotragus; species Oreotragus oreotragus. The sequence continues at coordinate 135,059 of SJYX01012590.1, read as the reverse complement.
CACAGGGCTGTCACACGTGCCACCGTGGTGTGAGCCGACAGTGGGGTGACATTCCAGGCAGTGCAGAGAAATCAGGTTCACCTGGATTGGACTGAGACATTTGGGGGTTTTTTGGAATCGTGGCACGATGCCTGGAGTTCCTCTCAACTCTCTTGTGGAGTGTGCCTCCTCTTGGGATGCGACGGGAATGTCGGGAATCCTTTCCTGATGGGGCAGGGAAAGGGACCCTCATCTGGAGATGAGCAGGGGAAAACGGGGCTCCTCTTGAGTTGTGGCAGGACCATCTGTGTTCCCTTGAGTGGAGACTGGTATGTTGGGGAAATTCTTGAGCCACAGCAATGGTGTGAAGGATCCTTTCGAGGTTCAAGAGGGAAGGGGTGATTTCCACCGAGACGCCACAGTGAACAAGGGCCTCATCTCCCCTGGAGAGGAGAATCTCCTGGTTTTTCTCGAAGTGTGTCAGGTTCCTCTCGAGTTACAATGGGGACCTCACGGACCCACCCCGTGGCCTCAGAAAAGAGCAGTCTCCATGCGAGTTGCGAGGGGCCTCTCGGGATTCCTCCCCAGTCAGTGCCGGCTCCTAAGTCCTCATCTGGAGCTGAGCCGGAACCTGAGGTATCCTCTCCTGTGTTGACATGGATCTTGGGGTTCCTCTGGAGTCTCCACAGGGGAGTCAGGCCTCGTCTCGAGTGGAGACGTGCACGTCTGCTTTCTTCCTGATCTGTGGCAGCAGTGTCAGGCTTCCCTTCAAGTTGACACAGGGATTTGTGGCTTTCCATCGAGGTGCCACAGGGCTGTCACACGTGCCACTATCCTGTCAGCTGATCCTCGGGGTGACAATCAAGGCAGTGCAGGGAAATCGGGTTCATCTGAAGTGGACTGAGACATTTGGGGGTATTTTAGAATGGTGGCAAGACACCTGGATTTCCGCTCGACTCCTGTGGAGAACGCCTCCTCTGGGGATGTGATGGAAACGCCAGGAATCGTTTCCAGACAGAGCAGGGGAAAGGACCCTCATCTGGATCTGAGCAGGGCAAAATTGGGCTCCTCTAGAGTTGTGGCGGGACTCTCAGTGTTCCTCTCGCGTGGAGATGGGTATGTCGAGAAACTTCTTGAGTCACAGCAAGGGTGTGAAGGCCCCTTTCCAGGTTCAAGAGGGAAGACATGATTTCCCCCAAGACACCGCAGCCGACTAGGTCCTCATCTCGCCTGGAGGGGAGAATATCCTGGTTTTTCTCGAATTGTGGCAGGTTCCTCTCAAGTTATGATGGGGTCCTCAGGGACCCGCCCTTGTTGCCCAGGAAAGGCCAGTCTCCATGCAAGTTGCAAGGTGTTTCTAGGGATTCCTCCCCAGTCAGTGCCGGGTCCTAAGTCCCCATCTGGAGCTGAGGCCGGAACCTGAGGTCTCCTCTCCTTTGCTTACCTGGATCTTGGCGTTCCTCTGGAGTCTCCACAGGAGAGTCAGGCCTCATCTCGAGTGGAGACGTGTACCTCCGTTTCCCTCCCGAGCTATAGCAGCAGTTTCAGGCTTCCCATCGAGTTGACACAGGGATCTGTGGCTTTCCTCCGAGGTGCCACAGGGGTGTCACATGCGCCACCGTGGTGTGAGCTGTTCCTTGGGGAGACAGTCGCTTCAGTGAGGGAAATGAGGGTCATCTGGAGTGGACTGAGACATTTGGTGGTCTTTTGGAATGGTGGCATGACCCTGGAGTTCCTCTTGCCTCTCTTGTGGAGAGCGCCTCCTCTTGGGATGTGACGGGAACACCGGGAATCCTTTCCCGACGGAGTAGGGGAAGGGACCCTCATCTGGAGCTGAGCCGGGGACAACGGGGCTCCTCTTGAGTTGTGGCAGGACACTCGAGGTTCCTGTCGATTGGAGATGGGTATGTTGTGGAACTTCTAAAGTCGCAGCAAGGGTGTGAAGGGCCCTTTCGAGTTTCAAGAGGGAAGGGATGATTTCCCACAAAATGCTGCAGTGTAAAACGTTCTCATCTCCCCTGGAGGGGAGAATATCCTGGTTGATCTAGAGTTGCGGAAGGTTCCTCTCGAGTTACTACGGGGACCTCAGGCACCCGCCCCTTTGGCCTCAGGAAAGGCCTGTCTACATGCGAGTTGTGAGGGGCCTCTCAGGATTCCTCCCCAGTCGGTGCCCTGTCCTAAGTCCTCATTGGGAGCTGAGGCTGGAACCTGAGGTTTCCTCTCCAGTGCTGACATGGAACTTGGGGTTCCTCTGGAGTCTCCACAGGGGAGTCAGGCCTCGTCTCGAGTGGAGACCTGCACGTCCGCTTTCCTTCCAAGCTGTAGGAGCAGTGTCAGTCTTCACGTCGAATTGACAGGTATCTGTGGCTTTCCCTCGAAGTGCCACAGGGCTGTCACACGTGCCACCATGGTGTGAGCCAATACTCAGGGTGACAATCAAGGCAGTGCAGGGAAATCAGGTTCATCTTGAGTGGACTGAGACATTTGGGTCTTTTGCAATGGTGGAACAACCCCTGGAATTCCTCTTGTCTCTCCTGTGGAGAACACCTCATCTTGGGATGCGACGAGAATTCCGGGAATCCTTTTCCGAGGGAGCAGGGAAAGGGACCCTCTTCTGGAGCTGAGCAGGGGAAAACGGGGCTCCTCTTGAGTTGTGGCAGGACCCTCATTGTACCTCCCGAGTGGAGATGAGTATGTCAGTGAACTTTTTGAGTCACAGCAAGGGTGTGAAGGACACTTTTGAGGTTCAAGGGGGAAGGGACGATTTCCCCTGAGCCGCCGTTACACACATGGGTCTCATCTAGACTAGAGGGGATAATCTCTTGTTTCTCGTGTTGTGGCAGGTTCCTCTTGAGTCACAACGGGGACCTCAGGGACCTGGCCCTGTGACCTCAGGAAAGGCCAGTCTCCATGCAAGTTGTGAGAGGCCTTTCGGGATTTCTCCCCAGTCAGTGCTGGGTCCTCAGTCCTCGTCTGGAGCTGAGGCCAAACCTGAGGTGTCCTCTCCAGTGCTGACATGGATCTTGGGGTTCCTCTGGAGTCTTCACCGGGGAGTCAGGCCTTGTCTCGAGTGGAGAAGTGCATGTCCGCTTTCCTCCCTAGCTGTGGCTGCAGTGTCAGGCTTCACGTTGAGTTGACACAGGGATCTTTGGCTTTCCATTGAGGTGCCACAGGGCTGTCAAACGGGCCACCATCGTGTCAGCTGATCCTCAGGATAACAGTCGAGGCAGTCCAGGGAAATCAGATTCATCTGGAGTGGACTGACACATTTGGGGGTCTTTTGGAATGGTGTCACGACCCCTGGGTTTCCTCTCGACTGTCTTGTGGAGAGCTCCTCCTCTTGGGATGCGACAGGAACACCGGGAATCGTTTCCCTATGGAGCAGGGGAAAGGACATTCATCTGGAGCTGAGCAAGGAAAAACGGGGCTCCTCTTGAGTTGTGGCGGAACCCTCGGTGTACCTCTTGAGTGGAGACAGGTATGTCGGGGTACTTCTTGAGTCACAGAAAGGGTGTGAAGGGCTCTTTCGATGTTCAAGTGGAAAGGGTGATTTCTTCTGAGACGCTGCAGTGGAAAAGGTCCTCATCTCGCCTGGAGGGGAGAATCTCCTGGTTTTTCTCGAGTTGGGGCAGGTTCCTCTCAAGTTATGAAGGGAACCTCAAGGACCCGCCCCAGTGGCGTCAGAAAAGGCCAGTCTCCATGCGAGTTGCGAGGGGCCTCTTGGGATTCCTCCCCAGTCGGTGCCACATCCTAAGTCCTCGTCTGGAGCTGAGGCTGGAACCTGAGGTTTCCTTTCCTGTGCACACATAGATCTTTGGGTTCTTCTGGAGTCTCCACAGGGGAGTCAGGCCTCGTTGCGAGGGGAAACAAGCACATCTGCTTTCCTCCCGAGCAGTAGCAGCAGTGTCAGGCTTCCCATCAAGTTGACAATGGATCTGTGGCTTTCCCTGGAGGTGCCACAGGGCTGTCACACATGCCACCATGGTGTGATCCGATCCTCGGGGTGAAAGTCGAGGTAGTACGGGGAAATCAGGTTGATCTGGAGTGGACTGATGTATTTGGGTGTCTTTTGGAATGGTGGCCGGACCCCTGGAGATCCTCTCGACTCTCCTGTGGAGAGCGCCTACTCTTGGGATGCAACGGGAACTCAAGGAAACCTTTCCCAAAGGAGCAGGGAAAGGGACCCTCATCTGGAGCTGAGCAGGGGAAAACGGGGCTCCTCTTGAGTTGTGGCAGTACCCTCGGTGTTCCCCTCGAGTGGAAACGTGTATGTCGGAGAACTTCTTGAGTCTCTGCAAGAGTATGGAGGATCCTTTCTAGGTTCAAGAGGGAAGGTGTGATTTTAGCCAAGACGCCACAGCAGACAAGGGCCTCATCTCACCTGGAGGGGAGAATCTACTGGTTTTTCTCGTGTTGCGGCAGGTTGCTCTTGAGTTAAGACCGGGACCTCAGGCACCCGCCCCTGTGGCCTCAGGAAAGGGCAGTCTCCATGCGAGTTATGAGGGGCCTCTTGGTATTCCTCCCCAGTCGGTGCCAGGTCCTAAGTCCTCATCTGGAGCTGAGGCCGGATCCTGAGGTTTCCTCTCCAGTGCTGACATAGATCTTCGGGTTCCTCTGGAGTCTCTAAAGGGGAGGCAGGCCTCGTCTCGAGTGGAGACTTGCATGTCTGCTTTCCCTCGAGGTGCCACAGGACTGTCACAAGTGCCACCATGGTGTGAGTCGATACTCAGGGTGACAGTAGAGGAAGTGCAGGTAAATTAGGTTCCTTTGGAGTGGACTGAGACATTTGGAGGTCTTTTGGAATTGTGGCACAACCCCTGGAGTTTCTCTTGACTTTCATTTTGAGAGCGCCTCCTCCTGAGTTGTGACTGGAACGCCAGGAAACATTTCCTGACGAAGCAGGGAAAGGAACCCTCATCTCGAGCTGAAGAGGGGACATCGGGGCTCCTCTTGAGTTTTGGTGGGACCCTCAGGGTTCCTCTACAGTTGAGACGGGTATGTGGGGGAACTTCTTGAGTTGCAGCAAGGGGGTGAAGGACCCTTTCATGGTCCAAGAGGGAAGTTGTGATTTCCTTTGAGATGCCACATCAGAAATGGGTCTCATCTCACCTGGAGGGGAGAATCTCTTGGTTTTTCTCAAGTTGCGGCAGGACCCTCTCGAGTTAGGATGGGAACTTCTGGGACCTTCTCCTGTGGCCTCAGGAAAGGCCAGTCTCCATGCGAGTTGTGAGTTGCCTCTCAGGATTCCTCTCCATTCGGTGCCATGTCGTAAGTCCTCGTATGGAGCAGAGGCTGGAACCTGAGGTTTCCTCTCCAGTGCTGACATGGATCTTGGGATTCCTCTGGAGTCTCCACAGAGGAGTCAGGCCTCGTCTCGAGTGGAGACATGCACGTCCGCTTTCCTCCCGAGCTGTAGCAGCAATGTTAGGCTTCCCGTCGAGTTGACATAGGATCTGTGTCTTTCCCTCGAGGTGCCACAGGGCTGTCACACGTGCCACCGTGGTGTGAGTCGATACTTGGGGTGACAGTCGAGGCAGTGCAGGGAAATCAGGTTCATCTGGAGTGTACTGAGACATTTGGGGGTCTTTTGGATGGTGGCGCGACCCCTGGAGCCTTTCTCGACTTTCCTGTTGAGAGCGCCTCCTCTTGAGATGCGATGGGAAAGCTGGGAAACCTTTTCTGCCGAAGCAGAGTAAGGAAGCCTCATCTCGAGCTGAGGATGGGACAACGGGCTCCTCTTGAGTTGTGGCGGGACCCTCGGTGTTCAACTTGAAAGTAGACGGGTGTGTCAGGGAACTTCTTGAGTTCCAGCAAGGGAGTGAAGGACCCTTTTGAGGTCCCAGAGTGAACGTGTGATTTCCCCTGAGAAGCTGCAGTAGACAAGGGCCTCATCTCTCCTGGAGGGGGGAATTTCCTGGTTTTTCTCGAGTTGTGGCAGGTGCCTCTCGAGTTACGACGGGGACCCTAGGGACAAGCTCGTGTGGCCTCAGGAAAGGCCAGTGTCCATGCGAATTGTGAGGGGCCACTTGGGATTCCTTTCCAGTCGGTGCCGGGTCCTAAGTCCTCGTCTGGATCTGAGGCCGGAACCTGTGGTTTCCTCTCCAGTGCTCACTTGGTTCTTGGTGTCCCTCTGGAGTCTCCACAGGGGAGTCAGATCTCCTTTCGAGTGGACACATGCACGTGTGCTTTCCTCCTGAGCTGTAGCAGCAGTGTAAGTTTTCCCATCGAGTTGTAACAGGGATCTGTGGCTTTCCCTTTTGATGCCATAGGGCTGTCACACGTGCCACCATGGTGTGAGTTGATACTCGGGGTGACAGTCGAGGCAGTGCAGGGAAATCAGGTTCATCTGGAGTGGAATGAGACATTTGAGGGTCTTTTGGAATGGTAGCACGACCCCTGGAGTTCCTCTTGACTTTCCTGTTGAAATCGCCTCCACTTGAGATGCGACAGAAGTGCCGGGAATCCTTTCATGATGAAGAAGGGAAAGGAATCCTCCTCTCAAGCTGAGGAGGGGACAACGAGGCTCCTGTTGAGTTGTGGTGGGACCCACAGTGTTCCTCTCACGTGGAGTCAGGTATGTCGAGGAACTTCTTGAATTGCAGCCAGGGTGTGAAGGACCTTTTAGAAGTTCAAGAAGGCAGGTGCTATTTCCCTTGAGATGCCACAGCGGCAACGGGCCTCATGTCGCCTGTAGGTAAGACTCTCCTGGTTTTTCTTGAGTTGCGGCATGTCCTTCTTGAGTTACGATGGGGACATCAGGGACCCGCTGGTGTGGCCTCAGGAAAGGCCAGTCTCCATGAGAGTTGCTAGGGGCCTCTAGGGATTCCTCTGTATTCGGTGTCGGGTCCTAAATCCTCATCTGAAGCTGAGGCACGAACCTGAGGTTTCCTCTCCAGTCCTGACATGAAACTTGGGTTTCCTCTTGAGTTTCCACAGGGGAGTCAGGCCTCGTGTCGAGTGGAGACATGCACATCCGCTTTCCTCCCGAGCAGTAGCAGCAGTGTCAGGCTTCCCATCGAGTTGACAAAGGGATCTGTGGCTTTCCCTCGAGGTGCCACAGGGCTGTCACACGTGCTATCGTTGTGTGAGTCGATACTTGGGGTGACAGTCGAGGCAGTGCAGGGAAATCAGTTTCATCTGGACTGGACTGAGACATTTAGGGGTCTTTTGCAATGGTGGCACGACCCCTGGAGTTCCTCTCGCCTTTCCTGTTGAGAGCACCTCCGCTTGAGATGTGATGGGAATGCCGGGAATCCTTTCCTGAAGAAGCAGGGAAAGAACCCTCATCTGGAGCTGAGAAGGGGACAATGGGGCTCCTCTTGAGTTGTGGAGAGACCCTCAGTGTTCCTCTGGAGTGGAGATGGGTATGTCAGAGAACTTCTTGAGTTGCACCCAGGGTGTGAAGGACACTTTCGAGGTTCAAGAGGGAAGGTGTTATTTCCCTCGAGACGCTGCAGCAGCAGAAAAGGGCCTCATCTCGCCTGGAGGGGAGAAACTCCTGGTTTTTCTCGAGTTGCAGCAGTTCCCTCTTGAATTAACATGGGGACCTCAAGGACTCGATCGTGTGCCTTCAGGAAAGGCCAGTCTGCATGCGAGTTGCGAGGGGCATCTCGGGATTCCTCTCCAGTTGGTGCTGGGTCGAAAGTCCTTGTCTGGAACTGAGGCTAGAACCTGAGTTTCCCTCTCCAGTGATGACATGGATCTTGGGGTTCCTCTGGAGTCTCCACAGGGGAGTCAGGCCTCATCTCGAGTGGAGACATGCACATCCGCTTTCCTCCCGAGCAGTAGCAGCAGCGTCTGTTTTCCCGTCCAGTTGACACAGGGATATGTGGCTTTCCCTCGAGGTGCCACAGGGCTGTCAAATGTGCCACCGTGGTGTGAGTCGATACTCGGTGTGACCATCGAGGCAGTGCAGGGAAATCAGGTTCATCTGGAGTGGACTGAGACATTTTAAGGACTATTGGAAAGGTGGCACAACCCCTGGAGTTCCTCTCGACTTTCCTCTTGAGAGCGCCTCCTCCTGAGATGTGATGGGAAAGCCGTGAATCCTTGCCCTAAAAAGCATGGAAAAGAAGCCTCATCTCGAGCTGAGGAGGGGATAACGGGGCTCCTCTTGAGTTTTGGTGGGATCCTCTGTATTTCTCTTGAGTGAAGATGGGTGTGTCGGCGATCTTCTTGAGTTGTGGCAAGGGTGGGAAGGAACCTTTCGAGATTCAAGAGGGAAGGTGTGATTTCCCTTGAGACGCCACAGCCAAAAAGGGCCTCATCTCGCCTGGAGGGGAGAATGCCCCAGTTTTTCTCGAGTTTCCGCAGGTCCCTCTCGAGTTACGAAGGGGACCTCAGGAACCCGCTCGTGTGGCCTCATGAAAGGCCAGTCTCCTTGTGAGTTGCAAGGAGCCTCTCAGGATTCATCTCCTGTTGGCACAGGGTCCTAATTCCTCATCTGGAGTTGAGGCCGGAACCTGAGGTTTTCTCTCCAGTTCTGACATGGATCTTGAGCTTCCTCTGGAGTCTCCACAGGGGAGTCAGGCCTTGTCTGGAGTGGAGACATGCACGTCTGCTTTACTTCCGAGCTGTAGCAGCAGTGTCAGACTTCACATCGAGTTGACACAGGGATCTGTGACTTTCCCTCGAGGTGCCATAGGGCTGTCACACGTGCCACCATGGTGTGAGTCAATACTCGGGGTTACAATCGAGCCAGTGCAGGGAAATCAGGTTCATCTGGAGTGGACTGAGATATTTGGTGGTCTTTTGCTATGGTGGCACGAGCCCTGGAGTTCCTCTCGACATTCTTGTTGAGAGCGTCTCCTCTTGAGATGCGACGGGAAGTCCAGGAATTCTTTCTCTATGAAGCAGCAAAAAAAAAGCCTCATCTCGAACTGAGGAGGGGACAACGGGGCTCCTATTGATTTGTGGCGGGACCCTCTGTCTTCCTCTCGAGTAGAGACGGGTATGTCGGGAAACTTCTTGTGTTGCAGCTAGGGTGTGAAGGAACCTTTCAGTGTTCAAGAGGGGAGTTGTGATTTCCCTTGAGACGCTGCAGCGGAAAAGGGCCTCATCTCACCTGGAAGGGAGAATCTCCTGTTTTTCTCGAGTTGTGGCAGGTCCATCTCAAGTTACAATGGGGACGAAAGGAACCCACTTGTGTGGCCTCTGGAAAGGCCAGTCTCCATGCGAGTGGCTAGGGGCCTCTTGGGATTCCTCTCCAGTCGGTGCTGGATCCTAAGTCCTCATCTGGAGCTGAGGCAGGAACCCGAGGTTTCCTCTCCAGTGCTGACATGGATCTTGGGTTTCCTCTGGAGTTTCCACAGGGGAGTCAGGCCTCGTCTCGAGTGGAGACATGCATGTCCGCTTTCCTCCCGAGCTGTAGCAGCAGTGTCAGACTTCCCATCGAGTTGACACAGGGATCTGTGACTTTCCCTCGAGGTGCCATAGGGCTGTCACACGTGCCACCATGGTGTGAGTCAATACTCGGGGTTACAATCGAGCCAGTGCAGGGAAATCAGGTTCATCTGGAGTGGATTGAGACATTTGGTGGTCTTTTGCTATGGTGGCACGAGCCCTGGAGTTCCTCTCGACATTCTTGTTGAGAGCTTCTCCTCTTGAGATGCGACCCAAAGGCCGGGAACCCTTTCTCTATGAAGCAGGGAAAGAAAGCCTCATCTTGAGCTGAGGAGGAGACAACAGGGCTCCTGTTGATTTGTGGCAGCACCCTTGGTGTTCAACTCGAGTAGAGACGGGTATATTGGGGAACTTCTTGAGTTGCAGCTAGGGTGTGAAGGACCCTTTCGATGTTCAAGAGGAAAGGTGTGATTTCCCTTGAGATGCTGCAGCGGAAAAGGGCCTCATCTCGCCTGGAGGGGAGTATCTCCAGGTTTTTCTCGAGTTGTGGCAGGTCCCTCTCAAGTTACGATGGGGACAAAAGATGCCCACTTGTGTGGCTTCTGGAAAGGCCAGTCTCCATGCGAGTTTCTAGGGGCCTCTTGGGATTCCTCTCCAGTCGGTGCCAGGTCCTAAGTCCTCATCTGGAGCTGAGGCCGGAACCCGAGTTTTCTTCCCCAGTGCTGACATGGATCTTGGGGTTCCTCTGGAGTCTCCACAGGGAAATCCAGGCCTCGTCTCCAGTGTAGACCTGCACATCTGCTTTCCTCCCGGGGTGTAACAGCAGTGTCAGACTTTTCATCGAGTTGACTCAGGGATCTATTGCTTTCCCTCCAGATTCCACAGGGCTGTCACAAGTGCTAACGTGTTGTGAGTCAATACTCAGGATGACATTCGAGGCAGTGAAGGGAAATCAGGTTCATTGGGAGTAGATATGGACATTTGGGGATCTTTTGGAATGGTGGCAGGACTCCTGGAGTTCGTCTCGACTTTCCTGTTGAGAGCACCACCTCTTAAAATGCGACGGGAACATCAGGAATCCTTTCCCGATGAAGCAGGGAAAGTCAGATTAATCTCGANACATTTGGGGATCTTTTGGAATGGTGGCAGGACTCCTGGAGTTCGTCTCGACTTTCCTGTTGAGAGCACCACCTCTTAAAATGCGACGGGAACATCAGGAATCCTTTCCCGATGAAGCAGGGAAAGTCAGATTAATCTCGAGTTGAGGAGGGGCCAACGGGGTACCTCTTGAGTTTTGGCATTACCATTGGTGTTCCTCTTGACTGGAGACAGGTATTTCGGGGAACTTGTTGAGTTTCAGCAAGGGTGTGAAGGACCCTTTTGAGGTCCAAGAGGGAACGTGCGATGTCCCTCAAGACGCCGCCATGGAAAACGGCCTCATCTCGTCTGGAGGTGAGAATCTCCTGGATTTTCTCAAGGTGCAGCAGGACCCTTTTGAGTTACGATGGAGAACTCAGGAAACCGCTCGTGTGGCCTCAGAAATGCCAGTCCCCTTGTGAGTTGCGAGGGGCCTCTCAGGATTCCTCTCCAGTCAGTGCTGGGTCCTAAGTCCTCATCTGGTGCTGAGGCTGGAAACTGAGGTTTTCTCTCCAGTGCTGACATGGATATTGGGGTTCCTCTGGAGTCTACACAGAGGAGTCAGGCCTCGTCTCGAATGGAGACTTGTATGTGTGCGTTCCTCCTGAGGTGTAGCTGCAGTGTCAGGCTTCCTATCAAGTTGACAAAAGGATGTCTGGCTTTCTGTCAAGGTTTCACAAGGCTGTCACCCGTGCCACTGTGGTGTGAGTTGATACTCAGGGTGACAGTCAAGGCAGTGCAGGGAAATCAGGTTCCTCTAAAGTGGTCTGAGACATTTGCGGGTCTTCTGGTATGGTGGCACGACCTCTGGAGTTTCTCTCGACTTTCCTGTTGAGAGCGACTCCTCTTGAGATGCGACTGGAACGCCGGTAATCTTTTCCCGCCCAAGCAGGGAAAGGAAGCCTCATCTCGAGCTGAGGATAGGACAACGTGGCTCCTCTTGAGTTGTGGCAGGACCCAGTTTTCCTCTCGAGTTTAGAAGGGTATGTCTGGGAACTTCTTGAGTTGCAGCAAGGATGTGAAGGAACCTTTAGAGGTTCAAAAGGGAAGGATTGATTTCCCTTGAGACACCGCAGAGGAAAATGGCCTCATCTTGCGTAGAGGGGAGAATCTCCTAGTTTATCTCCAGTTGCGGCAGGTCCCTCTCGTGTTACGAATGGGTGCTCAGAGACCCGAGAATGTGGCCTCAGAAATGGCCAGACTCCATGCGAGTTGCGAGGGGCCTCTTGGGATTCCTCTCCAGTCGGTGCTGGATCCTAAGTCCTCATCTGGAGCTGAGGCAGGAACCTGAGGTTTCCTCTCCAGTGCTGACATGGATCTTGGGTTTCCTCTGGAGTCTCCTCAGGGGAGTCAGGCCTCGTCTCGAGTGGAGACATGCACGTCCGCTTTCCTCCCGAGCTGTATCAGTAGTGTCAGTCGTCCCATTGAGTTGACACAGGGATCTGTGGCTTTCCCTCGAGGTACCACAAGGCTGTCACACGTGCCACTGTGGTGTGAGTTGATACTCGTGGTGACAGTTGAGGCAGTGCAGGGAAATCAGATTCCTCTGGAGTGGACTGAAACATTTGGGGATCTTTTAGAATTGTGGCACAACTCCTGGAGTTCCTCTCGACTTTAATTTTGAGAGCACTTCCTCCTGAGTTGTGACTGGAATGCTGGGAAACCTTTCCCAACGAATCAGGGAAAGGAACCCTCATCTCGAGCTGAGGAGGGGACATTGGGGCTCCTCTTGAGCTTTGGCGGGACTCTCGGTGTTCCTCTCCCATCGAGACGGGTATGTGGGGGAACGTCTTGAGTTGCAGCAGTGGGGTGAAGTACCCTTTCGTGGTCCAAGAGGCAAGTTGTGATTTCCGTTGAGACGCCACATCGGAAATGGGTCTCATCTCGCCTGGAGGGGAGAATCTCCTGGTTTTTCTCAAGTTAGGGCAGGTCCCTCTCGAGTTATGATGGGGACCTCTGGGACCTTTTCGTGTTGCCTCAGGAAAGGCCAGTCTCCATGCGAGTTGTGAGTTGTCTCTCGGGATTCCTCTCCAGTCGTTGCCATGTCCTAAGTCCTCATCTGGAGCAGGGGCGGAACCTGAGGTTTCCTCATCAGTGCTGACATGGATCTTGGGTGTTCCTCTGGAGTCTCCATAGAAGAGTAAGCCCTCATCTCAAGTGGAGACATGCACGTCCACTTTCCTCTAGAGCTGTAGCAGCAGTGTCAGGCTTCCTGTCGAGTTGACACAGGATCTGTGGCTTTTCCTCGAGGTGCCACAGGGCTGTCACACGTGCCACCGTGGTGTGAGTCGATACTTGGGGTGACAGTCGAGGCAGTGCTGGGAAATCAGGTTCATCTTGAGTGGACTGAGACATTTGGGGGTTTTTTGATGGTGGCGCGACCCCTGGAGTTCCTCTCGACCTTCCTGTTGAGAGCGCCTCCTCTTGAGATGCGGTGGGAATGCTGGGAATCCTTTCACCATGAAGCAAGGAAATGAACCCTCATCTCAAGCTGAGGAGGGGACAATGGGGCTCCTTTTGGTTTGAGGAGGGGCCCTCAGTGTTCATCTCAAGTGGAGACGGGTATTTTGGGGAACTTTTTGAGTTGCACTCAAGGTGTGAAGGACACTTTCGAGGTTCAAGAGGGAAGGTGTGATTTCCCTCGAGACGCCGCAGCGGAAAAGGGCCTCATCTCGCCTGGAGGGGAGACATTCCTGGTTTTTCTCGAGTTGCGGCAGGTCTCTCTTGAATTAAAACAGGATCTCAGGGACCCGCTCACGTGGCTTCAGGAAAGGCCAGTCTCCATGCGAGTTGCGAGGGGACTCTCGAAATTCCTCTCCAGTTGTTGCAGGGTCAAAGTCCTCATCTGGAGCTGAGGCCGGAATCTGAGGTTTCCTCTCCAGTTCTGACATGGATCTTGAGCTTCCTCTGGAGTCTCCACAGGGGAGTCAGACCTCGTCTCAAGTGGAGACATGCACGTCTGCTTTCCTCCTGAGCTGTAGCAGCAGTGTCAGACTTCCCATCGAGTTGACACAGGGATCTATGACTTTCCTTCGAGGTGCCATAGGGCTGTCACACGTGCCACCATGGTGTGAGTCAATACTCGGGGTTACAATCGAGCCAGTGCAGGGAAATCAGGTTCATCTGGAGTGGATTGAGACATTTGGTGGTCTTTTGCTATTGTGGCACGAGCCCTGGAGTTCTTCTAGACATTCTCGTTGAGAGCGTCTCCTCTTGAGATGCGACGGGAAGTCCAGGAATCCTTTCTCTATGAAGCAGCAAAAAAAAAGCCTCGTCTCGAACTGAGGAGGGGACAACAGGGCTCCTATTGATTTGTGGCAGCACCCTCGGTGTTCAACTCGAGTAGAGACGGGTATATCGGGGAACTTCTTGAGTTGCAGCTAGGGTGTGAAGGACCCTTTCGATGTTCAAGAGGAAAGGTGTGATTTCCCTTGAGATGCTGCAGCGGAAAAGGGCCTCATCTTGCCTGGAAGGGAGTATCTCCTGGTTTTTCTCGAGTTGTGGCAGGTCCCTCTCAAGTTACGACGGGGACAAAAGGAGCCCACTCGTGTGGCCTCTGGAAAGGCCAGTCTCCATGTGAGTTTCTAGGGACCTCTTGGGATTCCTCTCCAGTCGGTGCCAGGTCCTAAGTCTTCGTCTGGAGCTGAGGCCGGAACCCGAGTTTTCCTCCCCAGTGCTCACATGAATCTTGGGGTTCCTCTGGAGTCTCCACAGGGAAATCCAGGCCTCGTCTCCAGTGTAGACCTGCACATCTGCTTTCCTCCCGGGGTGTAACAGCAGTGTCAGGCTTTTCATTGAGTTGACTCAGGGATCTATGGCTTTCCCTCCAGATTCCACAGGGCTGTCACAAGTGCTAACGTGTTGTGAGTGGATATTCAGGATGACATTCGAGGCAGTGAAGGGAAATCAGGTTCATTGGGAGTGGATTTGGACATTTGGGGATCTTTTGGAATGGTGGCAGGACTCCTGGAGTTCGTCTCGACTTTCCTGTTGAGAGCACCTCCTCTTTAAATGCGACGGGAACATCGGGGATCCTTTCCCGACAAAGAAGGGAAAGTCAGATTAATCTCGAGTTGAGGAGGGGCCAACGGGGCACCTCTTAAGTTGTGACATTACCCTTGGTGTTCCTCTCGACTGGAGACGGGTATTTCGGGGAACTTGTTGAGTTGCAGCAAGGATGTGAACCACCCTTTCGAAATCCAAGAGGGAACGTGTGGTGTCCCCTCAAGACGCCTTAGTGGAAAACAGCCTCATCTCGGCTGGAGGTGAGAATCTCCTGGATTTTCTCAAGGTGTGGCAGGTCCCTTTTGAATTACGATGGAGAACTCAGGAACTCGCTCGTGTGGCCTCAGGAAAGTCCATTCTCCTTGCTAGTTGTGAGGGACCTCTCGGGATTCCTCTCCAGTCGGTGCTGGGTACTAAGTCCTCATCTGGTGCTGAGGCCGGAACCTGAGGTTTCCTCTCCAGTGCTGACATGGATATTGGAGTTCCTCTGGAGTCTGCACAGAGGACTCAGGCCTCGTCTCAAGTGGAGACTTGCACATCCACTTTCCTCCCGAGCTGTAGCAGCAGTGTCAGGCTTCCCCTCGAGTTGACACAGGGATCTGTGGCTTTCCTTCGAGGTGCAACAGGGCTGTCACACATTCCACCGAGGTGTGAGTTGACACTCGCAGTGACAGTCAAGGCTGTGCAGGGAAATCAGGTTCATTGGGAGTGGTCTAAGATATTTGGGAGTCTTTTGGAATAGTGGCATGATCCCTGGAGTTCCTATTGAATTTTCTGTTGAGAGCACCTCCTACTGAGATGAGACGGGAACACTGGGAATCCTCATCCAACTAAGCAGGGAAAGGAACCCTCATCTTGAGCTTAGGAGGGGACAATGGGACTCCTATTGAGCTGTGGTGGTGCCCTCAGTGTTCCTCTAGACTGCAGACGGGTATGTCGGGGAACTTCTTGAGTTGCAGTAGTGGGATGAAGGACCCATTCAAGGTCCAAGAGGGAACGTGTGAATTCTGTCAAGACGCCGCAGCAGAAATGTGCCTCATCTCACCTGGCGTTGAGAATCTCCTCTTTTTTTTTTTTTTTTTTTTTCGGATTGTGGCAGGTCCCTCTCAAGTTATGACAGGGATCTTGGGGACCCACTGGAGTGGTCTCAGGATAGGCCTGTCTCCATGCGAGTTGCGAGGGGCCTCTCGGGATTCCTCTCCAGTCAGTGCTGGGTCCTAAACCCTCGTCTGGAGCTGAGGCCTGAAACTGAGGTTTCCTCTCCAGTGCTGACAAGGGTATTGAGTCTCCTCTGTAGTCTCCACAGGGTATTCAGGCCTCGTCTCGAGTGGAGACATGCACGTCTGCTATCCTCCCGAGCTGTAGCAACAGCATCAGGCTTCCTGTCGAGTTGACACAGGAAACTGTGGCTTTCCCACAAGGTGCCACAGGACTGTCACAGGTGTCACTGTGGTGGGAGTCGATACTTGGCTTGACAGTCGAGGCAGTGCATGGAAATCAGGTTCATCTGTAGTGGACTGAGACATTTGGGGCTCTTTTGGAATGGTGGCACGACTACTGGAGTTCCTCTCGACTTTCCTGTTCAGAGTGCCACCTCTTGTGATACGACAGGAATGCTGGGAATCCTTTCCCGAGGAAGCAGGTAAATGAAGTCTCATCTCGAGCTGAGGAGGGGACAACAGGTCTCCTCTTGAGTTGTGGCAGGGCCCTCGGTTTTCCTTTCGAGTGGAGACGGGTATGTCAAGGAACTTCTTGAGTTGAAGCAAGTGTATGAAGGACCCTTTCGAGGTCCCAGAGGGAACGTGTGATGTCCCATGAGAATCCACAGCGGCAAAGGGCCTCATCTCGCCTAGAGGGGACAATCTCCTGGTTTTTCTCGAGTTGCGGCAGGTCCCTCTCGAGTTACGATGGGGACCTCAGGGACCCGCTCGTGTGGCATCAGATAAGGCCAGTGTCCATGCGATTTATGAGGGGCCTCTTGGGATTCCTCTCCAGTCGGTGCTGGATCCTAAGTCCTCGTCTGGAGCTGAGGCTGAAACCTGAGGTTTCCTCTCCAGTGCTGACATGGATCTTGGGATTCCTCTGGAGTCTCCACAGAGGAGTCAGGGTCATATCTTGTGGAGACATGCATGTCCGCTTTCTTCCTGAGATGTAGCAGCACGTCAGGCTTCCCGTCGAGTTGACACAGTGATCTGTGGCTTTCCCTCGAGGTGCCACAAGGCTGTCACACGTGCCACCATGGTGTGAGTCAATACACGGGGTGACAGTCGAGGCAGTGCAGGGAAATCAGGTTCATCTGGAGTGAACTGACATCTGGGGGTCTTTTGGAATGGTGTTATGACCCTTGGATTTCCTTCCGACTTTCCTGTTGAGAGCGCCTCCTCCTGAGATGCGACTGGAACCCCGGGAATTTTTTCCCAAAGAAGCAGGGAAAGGAACCCTCATCTCAAGCTGAGGAGGGGACAACGAGGCTCTGCTTGAGTTGTGGCGGGGCCCTCGGTGTTCCTCTCAAGTTTACATGGGTGTGACGTAGAACTTCTTGAGTTGCAGCAAGGGTTTGAAGGACCCTTTCGATGTTCAAGAGGGAAGGTGTCATTTCCCTTGAGACGCCGCAGCGGAAAAGGGCCTCATTTCGCCTGGAGGGGAGAATTTCCTGGTTTTTCTCAAGTTCCCGCAGGTCCCTCTCGAGTTATGAAGGGGCCTCATGGACCCGCTCATGTGGCCTCATGAAAGACCAGACTCCTTGTGAGTTGCGAGGAGCCTCCCTGGATTCGTCTCCTGTCAGTGCAGGGTCCTAATTCCTCATCTGAAGTTGAGGCCGGAAGCTGAGGTTTCCTCTCCACTTCTGACATGGATCTTGAGCTTCCTCTGGAATCTCGACACAAGGGAGTCAGGCCTCATCTCGAGTGGAGACATGGATGTCCGCTTTCCTCCCGAGCTGTAGCAGCAGTGTCATGCTTCCCATCGAGTTGACACAGAGGCCTGTGGCTTTCCCTCGAGGTGCCATAGGGCTGTCACACGTGCCACCATGGTGTGAGTCAATACTCGGGATGACAGTCGAGGCAGTGCAGGGAAGTCAGGTTCATCTGCAGTGGACTGAGACATTTTGGGGACTTTTGGGATGGTGACACGATCCCTGTAGTTCCTCTCGACTTTCCTATTGAGAGCGCCTCCTCTTGAGATGTGACGGGAAAGCTGGGAATCCTTTCCCGACCAATCAAGGAAAGGAACCCTCATCTCGAGCTGAGTAGGGGACAACGAGACTCCTCTTGAGTCGTGGCTTGTCTCTCGGGGTTCCTTTTGATTGAAGACGGATATGTCGGGGAACTTCTTGAGTTGCAGCAAAGGTGGGAAGGACCCTTTCGCGGTCCAAGAGGGAAAGTGTGATGTCCCTCAAGATGCCGCAACAGAAAAGGGTCTCATCACGCCTGGAGGGGAGAATCTCCTGGTTTTTCTCGAATTGTGGCAGGTCCCTCTTGAGTTATGACGGGGACCTCAGGGATCCGCTACCGTGGCCTCAGGGAAGTCCAGTGTCCATGCAAGTTGCAAGGGGCCTTTCGAGATACCTCTCCAGTTGGTGCCAGGTCCTAAGTCCTCATCTGAAGTTGAGGCCGGGACCTGAGGTTTCCTCTCCAGTGCTGACATGGATCTTGGGATTCCCTGGAGTCTGCACAGGGGAGTCAGGCCTCGTCTCGATTGGAGACATGCACGTCCTCTGTCTGCCCAAGCTGTAGCAGCAGTGTCAGGCTTCCCATCGAGTTGACACAGGGATTTGTGGCTTTCCCTCCAGGAGTCATGGGGCTGTCACACATGCCACCATGGTGTGAGTCGATACTCGGCGTGGCAGTCGAGGCAGTGCAGGGAAATAGATTCCTCTGGAGTGGACTGAGACATTTGGCGGTCTTTGGAATGGTTGCACGACCCCTGGTATTCCTCTCGATTTTCATGCTGAGAGTGCCTCCTCTTGAGATGTCACAGGAACGCCAGGAATCCTTTCCCCACGAAGCAGGGAAAGTAACCCTCATCTCGAGATGAGGAGGAGACAACGTGGCTCCTCTTGAGTTGTGGTGGGACCCTCGGTGTTCCTCTCGAGTGGAGACGTGTATTCAGGGAACTTCTTGACTTGAAGCAAGGGCGTGAAGGATCCTTTCGAGGTCCAAGAGGGAAGGTGTGATTTCCCTCGAGAAGCCACAGTGGAAAAGGGCCTCATCTGGCCTGAAGACGAGAATCTCCTGTTTTTTCTCGAGTTGCGACAGGTTCCTCTCAAGTTGCAAAAGGGACTTCAGGAACCCGAACTGGTGGCCTCAGGAAAGGCGAGTCTCCATGCGAGTTGTGAGGGGCCTCTCTGGATTCCTCTCCAGTCGGTGCTGGGTCCTAAGTCTTGGTCTGGAGCTGAGGCCAGAACCTGAGATATCCTCTCCAGTGCTTACATGGATCCTGGGGTTCCTCTGGAGTATTCACAGGGGAGTCAGGCCTCGTCTCGAGTGTGGACATGCACGTTCGCTTTCCTCCTGAGATGTAACAGCAGAGTCTTTCTTCCTGTCGAGTTGACACAGGGATCTGTGACTTTACCTTCATGTGCCACAGCGCTGTCACATGTGCCACCGTGGTGTGAGTCGATACTCTGGGTGACACTCGAGGGAGGGCAGGGAAGTCAGGTTTATCTGCAGTGGACTGAGGCATTTGGGGTTTTTTTGGAATGGTGGCTTGACCCCTGGATTTCATCTTGATTTTCCTGTTTAGAGCCCCTCCTCTTGAGATGCGATGGGAACCCCGGGAACCCTTTCCCAATGAATCAGGGAAAGGAACCCTCATCTCGAGCGAAGGATGGGACAACGGGGCTCCTTTTGAGTTGTGGCAGGACCCTCGGTGTTCCTATCCAGTGGAGATGGTACGTCGGCTAACTTCTTCAGTTGCAACAAGGGTGTGAAGGATCCTTATGAGGTCCAGGAGGAAAGGTGTGATTTCCCTCGAGAAGCTGCAGCGGAAAAGACCCTCATTTCGCCTGGAGGGGAGAATCTCCTGGTTTTCCTCTAGTTGTGATAGGTCCCTCTCCATTTAAGACGTGGACCTCAAGGATCCGCTTGTTTGAACTCAGGAACGGCCAGTCTCCATGCTAGTTGCGAGTGGCCTCTCGGGATTACTCTCCAGTCGATTTCAGTTCCTAAGTCCTCGTTTGAAGCTGAGGCCAGAACCTGTGATTTCCTCTCCAGTGCTGACATGGACCTTGGGGTTCCTCTGGAGTCTCCTCAGGCCTGGTTTCGATTGGTGACATGCACGTCCGCTTTCCTCCTGAGCTGTAGCAGCAGTGTCAGATTTCTCGTCGAGTTGACACAGGGATATGTGGCTTTCCCTCGAAGTGCCACAGGGCTGTCACACGTGCCACCGTGGTGTGAGTTAATACTCGGGGTGACAGTCGAGGCAGTGCAGGGAAATCAGGTTCCTCTGTAGAGGACTGAGACATTTGGGGTCTTTTGGAATGGTGGCACGATCCCTGGAGTTCCTCTCGACCTTCTTGCTGAGAGTGCTTCCACTTGAGATGTGACGGGAGTGCCGCAAATCCTTTCCCGATGAAGCAGGGAAAGGAACCCTCTTCTCAAGCCGAGTAGGGGACAATGGAGCTCCACTTGAGTTGTGGTGGGACCCTCGGTGTTCCTCTCGAGTGGAGACGGGTATGTCCGGGAACTTCTTGAGATGCAGCAAGGGTGTGAAGGACTTTTTCAAGGTCCAAGAGGGAGGGTGGGATTTCCCTCGAGATGCTGAAGCAGAAAAGGGCCTCATTTCACCTGGAGGGGAGAATCTCCTGGTTTTTCTCGAGTTGCAGCAGATCCCTACAGGGTTAAGACGGGGAATTCAGGGACCTGCTCTTGTGGCCTCAGGAAAGGCCAGTCTCCATACGAGTTGCTATGGGCCTCTTGGGATTCCTCTCCAGTCGGTGCCGGCTCCTAAGTCCTCGTTTGGAACTGAGACCGGAACCTGAGGTTTCCTCTCCAGTGCTGACATGGATATTGGGGTTCCTCTGGAGTCTCCACAGGGGAGTCAGGCCCTGTCTTGCATGGAGACATGCATGTCGGCTTTTGTCACGAGCGGTAGCAGCAATGTCAGTCTTTCGGTGGAGTTGACACAAGGATCTGTGGCTTTCCCTTGAGGTGCCACAGGGCTGTCACACGTGCCACCGTGGTGTGAGTTAATACTCGGGGTGACAGTCGAGGCAGTGCAGGGAAATCAGGTTCATCTGGAGAGGACTGAGACATTTGGGGTCTTTTGGAATGGTGGCACGATCCCTGGAGTTCCTCTCGACCTTCTTGCTGAGAGTGCTTCCACTTGAGATGTGACGGGAGTGCCGCAAATCCTTTCCCGATGAAGCAGGGAAAGGAACCCTCTTCTCAAGCCGAGTAGGGGACAATGGGGCTCCTCTTGAGTTGTGGTGGGACCCTCGGTGTTCCTCTCGAGTGGAGACGGGTATGTCCGGGAACTTCTTGAGATGCAGCAAGGGTGTGAAGGACTTTTTCAAGGTCCAAGAGGGAGGGTGGGATTTCCCTCGAGATGCTGAAGCAGAAAAGGGCCTCATTTCACCTGGAGGGGAGAATCTCCTGGTTTTTCTCGAGTTGCAGCAGATCCCTACAGGGTTAAGACGGGGAATTCAGGGACCTGCTCTTGTGGCCTCAGGAAAGGCCAGTCTCCATACGAGTTGCTATGGGCCTCTTGGGATTCCTCTCCAGTCGGTGCCGGCTCCTAAGTCCTCGTTTGGAACTGAGACCGGAACCTGAGGTTTCCTCTCCAGTGCTGACATGGATATTGGGGTTCCTCTGGAGTCTCCACAGGGGAGTCAGGCCCTGTCTTGCATGGAGACATGCATGTCGGCTTTTGTCACGAGCGGTAGCAGCAATGTCAGTCTTTCGGTGGAGTTGACACAGGGATCTGTGGCTTTCCCTTGAGGTGCCACAGGGCTGTCATATGTGCCACCGTGGTGTGAGTCGATACTTGGGGTGACAGTCGAGGCAGTGCAGGGATATCAGGTTCCTCTGGAGTGGAATGAGATATTTGTGGGTCTTTTGGAATGGTGGCATGACCCCTGGAGTTCCTCTCGACTTTCCTGTTGAGAGCGCCTCCTCTTGAGATGTGACAGGAACGCCAGGAAACCTTTCCCGATGAGGCAGGGAAGGGAAGACTCATCTCGAGCTGAGGAGGGGAAAGCGGGGCTCCTCTTGAGTTGGGGCGAGACCCTTGGTGTTCCTTTCGTGTGGAGACAGATATGTGGGGGAATTTCTTGAGTTGCAGCAAGGGTGTGAAGGACCCTTTTGAGGTCCAAGAGGGAAGTTGTGATTTACTTTGAGATGCTGCTGCTGAAAAGGGCCTCATCTCGCCTGGAGGGGAGAATCTCCTGTTTTTTCTCGAGTTGTGGCAGGTCCCTCTCGAGTTACAATGGGAACCTCAGAGACCCGCTCGTGTGGCCTCAAAAAGGCCAGTCTCCATGCGAGTTGCGAGGGGCCTCTCAGGATTCCTTTCCAGTCGATGCTGGGTCATAAGACCTCGTCTGGAGCTGCGTCCAGAACCTGAGGCTTCCTCTACAGTGCTGACATGGATCTTGGTGTTCCTCTGGAGTCTCCACAGGGGAGTCAGGCCTCGTCTCAAGTGGAGACATGCACTTCTGCTTTCCTACCAAGCTGTAGCAGCAGTGTCAGTCTTCCCGTCGAGGTGACACAGGGATCTGTGGCGTTCCATCGGGGTGCCACAGAGCTGTCACACGTGCGACTGTGAGGTGAGTCAATACTCGGGGTGACAGTCGAGACAGTGCAGGGAAATCATGTTCATCTGGAGTGGACTGAGACATTTGGGGGTCTTCTGAAGTAGTGGCACTACCCCTGGAGTTCCTCTCGACATTCCTGTTGAGAACCCCTCCTCGTGAGATTAGACGGGAATGCCGGGAATCCTCTCCCGATGAAGCTGGGAAAGGAACCCTCACCTTGACCTGAAAATTGGACAATGAGGCTCCTCTTGAGTTCTGGCAGGACCCTCGGTGTTCCTCTCGAGTGGAGACGGGTATGTCGGGGAACTTCTTGAGTTGCAGCAAGGGTGTGAATGATCCTTTCGAGGTCCAAGAGGGAAGGTGCGATTTCCCTCGAGATGCCGCAGCCGACAAGGACCTCATCTTGACTGGAGGGAAGAACCTCCTGGTTTTTCTCGAGTTGTGGCAGGTTCCTCTCGAGTTACGACGCTGACCTCAGGACCCGCTCATGTGGCCTCAGGAAAAGCCAGTCTCCATGCGAGTTGTGAGGGGCTTCTCGGGATTCCTCTCCAGTCAGTGCCGGGTCCTAAGTCCTCGTCTGGAGCTGAGGCCGAAACCTGAGGTTTCCTCTCCAGTGCTGACATGGATCTTGGGATTCCTCTGGAGTCTCCACAGGGGAGTCAGGCTCATATCTTGTGGAGACATGCATGTCCGCTTTCTTCCTGAGATGTAGCAGCACGTCAGGCTTCCCGTCGAGTTGACACAGTGATCTGTGGCTTTCCCTCGAGGTGCCACAAGGCTGTCACACGTGCCACCATGGTGTGAGTCAATACACGGGGTGACAGTCGAGGCAGTGCAGGGAAATCAGGTTCATCTGGAGTGAACTGACATCTGGGGGTCTTTTGGAATGGTGTTATGACCCTTGGATTTCCTTCCGACTTTCCTGTTGAGAGCGCCTCCTCCTGAGATGCGACTGGAACCCCGGGAATTTTTTCCCAAAGAAGCAGGGAAAGGAACCCTCATCTCAAGCTGAGGAGGGGACAACGAGGCTCTGCTTGAGTTGTGGCGGGGCCCTCGGTGTTCCTCTCAAGTTTACATGGGTGTGACGTAGAACTTCTTGAGTTGCAGCAAGGGTTTGAAGGACCCTTTCGATGTTCAAGAGGGAAGGTGTCATTTCCCTTGAGACGCCGCAGCGGAAAAGGGCCTCATTTCGCCTGGAGGGGAGAATTTCCTGGTTTTTCTCAAGTTCCCGCAGGTCCCTCTCGAGTTATGAAGGGGCCTCATGGACCCGCTCATGTGGCCTCATGAAAGACCAGACTCCTTGTGAGTTGCGAGGAGCCTCCCTGGATTCGTCTCCTGTCAGTGCAGGGTCCTAATTCCTCATCTGAAGTTGAGGCCGGAAGCTGAGGTTTCCTCTCCACTTCTGGCATGGATCTTGAGCTTCCTCTGGAATCTCGACACAAGGGAGTCAGGCCTCATCTCGAGTGGAGACATGGATGTCCGCTTTCCTCCCGAGCTGTAGCAGCAGTGTCATGCTTCCCATCGAGTTGACACAGAGGCCTGTGGCTTTCCCTCGAGGTGCCATAGGGCTGTCACACGTGCCACCATGGTGTGAGTCAATACTCGGGATGACAGTCGAGGCAGTGCAGGGAAGTCAGGTTCATCTGCAGTGGACTGAGACATTTTGGGGACTTTTGGGATGGTGACACGATCCCTGTAGTTCCTCTCGACTTTCCTATTGAGAGCGCCAGCTCTTGAGATGTGACGGGAAAGCTGGGAATCCTTTCCCGACCAATCAAGGAAAGGAACCCTCATCTCGAGCTGAGTAGGGGACAACGAGACTCCTCTTGAGTCGTGGCTTGTCTCTCGGGGTTCCTTTTGATTGAAGACGGATATGTCGGGGAACTTCTTGAGTTGCAGCAAAGGTGGGAAGGACCCTTTCGCGGTCCAAGAGGGAAAGTGTGATGTCCCTCAAGATGCCGCAACAGAAAAGGGTCTCATCACGCCTGGAGGGGAGAATCTCCTGGTTTTTCTCGAATTGTGGCAGGTCCCTCTTGAGTTATGACGGGGACCTCAGGGATCCGCTACCGTGGCCTCAGGGAAGTCCAGTGTCCATGCAAGTTGCAAGGGGCCTTTCGAGATACCTCTCCAGTTGGTGCCAGGTCCTAAGTCCTCATCTGAAGTTGAGGCCGGGACCTGAGGTTTCCTCTCCAGTGCTGACATGGATCTTGGGGTTCTCTGGAGTCTGCACAGGGGAGTCAGGCCTCGTCTCGATTGGAGACATGCACGTCCTCTGTCTGCCCAAGCTGTAGCAGCAGTGTCAGGCTTCCCATCGAGTTGACACAGGGATTTGTGGCTTTCCCTCCAGGAGTCATGGGGCTGTCACACATGCCACCATGGTGTGAGTCGATACTCGGCGTGGCAGTCGAGGCAGTGCAGGGAAATAGATTCCTCTGGAGTGGACTGAGACATTTGGCGGTCTTTGGAATGGTTGCACGACCCCTGGTATTCCTCTCGATTTTCATGCTGAGAGTGCCTCCTCTTGAGATGTCACAGGAACGCCAGGAATCCTTTCCCCACGAAGCAGGGAAAGTAACCCTCATCTCGAGATGAGGAGGAGACAACGTGGCTCCTCTTGAGTTGTGGTGGGACCCTCGGTGTTCCTCTCGAGTGGAGACGTGTATTCAGGGAACTTCTTGACTTGAAGCAAGGGCGTGAAGGATCCTTTCGAGGTCCAAGAGGGAAGGTGTGATTTCCCTCGAGAAGCCACAGTGGAAAAGGGCCTCATCTGGCCTGAAGACGAGAATCTCCTGTTTTTTCTCGAGTTGCGACAGGTTCCTCTCAAGTTGCAAAAGGGACTTCAGGAACCCGAACTGGTGGCCTCAGGAAAGGCGAGTATCCATGCGAGTTGTGAGGGGCCTCTCTGGATTCCTCTCCAGTCGGTGCTGGGTCCTAAGTCTTGGTCTGGAGCTGAGGCCAGAACCTGAGATATCCTCTCCAGTGCTTACATGGATCCTGGGGTTCCTCTGGAGTATTCACAGGGGAGTCAGGCCTCGTCTCGAGTGTGGACATGCACGTTCGCTTTCCTCCTGAGATGTAACAGCAGAGTCTTTCTTCCTGTCGAGTTGACACAGGGATCTGTGACTTTACCTTCATGTGCCACAGCGCTGTCACATGTGCCACCGTGGTGTGAGTCGATACTCTGGGTGACACTCGAGGGAGGGCAGGGAAGTCAGGTTTATCTGCAGTGGACTGAGGCATTTGGGGTTTTTTTGGAATGGTGGCTTGACCCCTGGATTTCATCTTGATTTTCCTGTTTAGAGCCCCTCCTCTTGAGATGCGATGGGAACCCCGGGAACCCTTTCCCAATGAATCAGGGAAAGGAACCCTCATCTCGAGCGAAGGATGGGACAACGGGGCTCCTTTTGAGTTGTGGCAGGACCCTCGGTGTTCCTATCCAGTGGAGATGGTACGTCGGCTAACTTCTTCAGTTGCAACAAGGGTGTGAAGGATCCTTATGAGGTCCAGGAGGAAAGGTGTGATTTCCCTCGAGAAGCTGCAGCGGAAAAGACCCTCATTTCGCCTGGAGGGGAGAATCTCCTGGTTTTCCTCTAGTTGTGATAGGTCCCTCTCCATTTAAGACGTGGACCTCAAGGATCCGCTTGTTTGAACTCAGGAACGGCCAGTCTCCATGCTAGTTGCGAGTGGCCTCTCGGGATTACTCTCCAGTCGATTTCAGTTCCTAAGTCCTCGTTTGAAGCTGAGGCCAGAACCTGTGATTTCCTCTCCAGTGCTGACATGGACCTTGGGGTTCCTCTGGAGTCTCCTCAGGCCTGGTTTCGATTGGTGACATGCACGTCCGCTTTCCTCCTGAGCTGTAGCAGCAGTGTCAGATTTCTCGTCGAGTTGACACAGGGATATGTGGCTTTCCCTCGAAGTGCCACAGGGCTGTCACACGTGCCACCGTGGTGTGAGTTAATACTCGGGGTGACAGTCGAGGCAGTGCAGGGAAATCAGGTTCATCTGGAGAGGACTGAGACATTTGGGGTCTTTTGGAATGGTGGCACGATCCCTGGAGTTCCTCTCGACCTTCTTGCTGAGAGTGCTTCCACTTGAGATGTGACGGGAGTGCCGCAAATCCTTTCCCGATGAAGCAGGGAAAGGAACCCTCTTCTCAAGCCGAGTAGGGGACAATGGAGCTCCACTTGAGTTGTGGTGGGACCCTCGGTGTTCCTCTCGAGTGGAGACGGGTATGTCCGGGAACTTCTTGAGATGCAGCAAGGGTGTGAAGGACTTTTTCAAGGTCCAAGAGGGAGGGTGGGATTTCCCTCGAGATGCTGAAGCAGAAAAGGGCCTCATTTCACCTGGAGGGGAGAATCTCCTGGTTTTTCTCGAGTTGCAGCAGATCCCTACAGGGTTAAGACGGGGAATTCAGGGACCTGCTCTTGTGGCCTCAGGAAAGGCCAGTCTCCATACGAGTTGCTATGGGCCTCTTGGGATTCCTCTCCAGTCGGTGCCGGCTCCTAAGTCCTCGTTTGGAACTGAGACCGGAACCTGAGGTTTCCTCTCCAGTGCTGACATGGATATTGGGGTTCCTCTGGAGTCTCCACAGGGGAGTCAGGCCCTGTCTTGCATGGAGACATGCATGTCGGCTTTTGTCACGAGCGGTAGCAGCAATGTCAGTCTTTCGGTGGAGTTGACACAGGGATCTGTGGCTTTCCCTTGAGGTGCCACAGGGCTGTCATATGTGCCACCGTGGTGTGAGTCGATACTTGGGGTGACAGTCGAGGCAGTGCAGGGATATCAGGTTCCTCTGGAGTGGAATGAGATATTTGTGGGTCTTTTGGAATGGTGGCATGACCCCTGGAGTTCCTCTCGACTTTCCTGTTGAGAGCGCCTCCTCTTGAGATGTGACAGGAACGCCAGGAAACCTTTCCCGATGAGGCAGGGAAGGGAAGACTCATCTCGAGCTGAGGAGGGGAAAGCGGGGCTCCTCTTGAGTTGGGGCGAGACCCTTGGTGTTCCTTTCGTGTGGAGACAGATATGTGGGGGAATTTCTTGAGTTGCAGCAAGGGTGTGAAGGACCCTTTTGAGGTCCAAGAGGGAAGTTGTGATTTACTTTGAGATGCTGCTGCTGAAAAGGGCCTCATCTCGCCTGGAGGGGAGAATCTCCTGTTTTTTCTCGAGTTGTGGCAGGTCCCTCTCGAGTTACAACGGGAACCTCAGAGACCCGCTCGTGTGGCCTCAAAAAGGCCAGTCTCCATGCGAGTTGCGAGGGGCCTCTCAGGATTCCTTTCCAGTCGATGCTGGGTCATAAGACCTCGTCTGGAGCTGCGTCCAGAACCTGAGGCTTCCTCTACAGTGCTGACATGGATCTTGGTGTTCCTCTGGAGTCTCCACAGGGGAGTCAGGCCTCGTCTCAAGTGGAGACATGCACTTCTGCTTTCCTACCAAGCTGTAGCAGCAGTGTCAGTCTTCCCGTCGAGGTGACACAGGGATCTGTGGCGTTCCATCGGGGTGCCACAGAGCTGTCACACGTGCGACTGTGAGGTGAGTCAATACTCGGGGTGACAGTCGAGACAGTGCAGGGAAATCATGTTCATCTGGAGTGGACTGAGACATTTGGGGGTCTTCTGAAGTAGTGGCACTACCCCTGGAGTTCCTCTCGACATTCCTGTTGAGAACCCCTCCTCGTGAGATTAGACGGGAATGCCGGGAATCCTCTCCCGATGAAGCTGGGAAAGGAACCCTCACCTTGACCTGAAAATTGGACAATGAGGCTCCTCTTGAGTTCTGGCAGGACCCTCGGTGTTCCTCTCGAGTGGAGACGGGTATGTCGGGGAACTTCTTGAGTTGCAGCAAGGGTGTGAATGATCCTTTCGAGGTCCAAGAGGGAAGGTGCGATTTCCCTCGAGATGCCGCAGCCGACAAGGACCTCATCTTGACTGGAGGGAAGAACCTCCTGGTTTTTCTCGAGTTGTGGCAGGTTCCTCTCGAGTTACGACGCTGACCTCAGGACCCGCTCATGTGGCCTCAGGAAAAGCCAGTCTCCATGCGAGTTGTGAGGGGCTTCTCGGGATTCCTCTCCAGTCAGTGCCGGGTCCTAAGTCCTCGTCTGGAGCTGAGGCCGGAACCTGAGGTTTCCTCTCCAGTGCTGACATGAATCTTGGGGTTCTTCTGGAGTCTCCACAGGGGAATCAGTCCTCATCTGGAGTGGAGACATGCACGGTTGCTTTACTCTCGAGCTGTAGCAGCGGTGTCAGTCTTCCCGTCGAGTTGACACAGGGATCTATGGCTTTCACTCGAGGTACCACAGGGCTGACACAGGTGCCACCGTGCTTTGAGTCAATACTCGGGGTGACAGTCGAGGCAGGGCAGGGATATCAGGTTCATCTGGAGTGGCCTGAGACATTTGGAGGTCTTTTGGAATGGTGGCACGACCCCTGGAGTTCCTCTCGACTTTCCTGTTGAGAGCACCTCCTCTTGAGATGCGACAGGAATGCCGTGAAACCTTTCTGGAAGAAGCAGTGAAAGGAAGCCTCATCTCAAACTCAGGAGGGGACAACGGGGCTCCTCTTGAGTTGTGGCAGGACCCTGGGTGTTCCTCTCGAGTGGAGACAGTTATGTCGGGAGCTTCTTTAATTGCAGCAAGGGTGTGAAAGACCCTTTTGAGGACCAAGAGGGAAGGTGTGATTTCCCTCGAGACGCCACAATGGAAAAGGGCCTCATCTCACCTGGAGGGGAGAATCTCCTGTTTTTTCTCGAGTTGCAGCAGGTCCCTCTCTAGTTACGACGGGGACCTCAGGGACCCGCTCATGTGGCCTCAGGGAAGGTATGTCATGTGGATTGCAAGGGGCCTCTCGGGATTACTCTCCATTCAGTGCCGGGTCCTAAGTCCTCGTCTGGAGCTGAGGACGGAACCTGTGGTTTCCTCTCCAGTGCTGACATGGATCTTGGGGTTCCTCTGATGTCTCCACAGGGGAGTCCGGCCTCGGCTCGAGTGGAGACATGCACGTCTGCTTTCCTCCCGAGGTGTAGCAGCAGTGTCAGGCTTCCCGGCGAGTTGACACAGGGATTTGTGGCTTTCCCTCGAGGTACCACAAGGCTGTCACACGTGCCACTGTGGTGTGAGTCGATACTCGTGGTGACAGTTGAGGCAGTGCAGAGAAATCAGGTTCCTCTGGAGTGGACTGAGACATTTGGGGTCTTTTGGAAAGGTGGCACCATTCCTGGAGTTCCTCTCGACTCTCCTGTGGAGAGCGCATCCTCTTGGAATGTGACGGGAACACCAAGAATCTTTTCCCGACAAAGCAGGGAAAGAGACCCTCATCTGGAGCTGAGCAGGGGAAAACGGGGCTCTTCTTGAGTTGTGGCAGGACCCTAAATGTTCCTCTCGAGTGGAGACGGGTATGTCGGGGAACTTCTTGAGTCCCAGCAAGGGTGTGAAGCACACTTTCGAGGTCCAAGAGGGAAGGTATGATTCTCCCAAGACGTCACAGCAGACAAGGGCCTCATCCCTCCTGGAGGGGAGAATCTCCCGGTTTTTCTCGAGTTGCGGCAGGTCCCTCTCAAGTTACGACGGGGACCTCAGGGACCCGCCCATGTGGCATTAGGAAAGGCCACTCTCCATGCGAGTAGCGAGGGGTCTCTAGGGATTCCACCCCAGTCGGTGCCGGGTCCTAAGACCTCATCTGGAGCTGAGGCCAGATCCTGAAGTTCCCTCTCCAGTGCTTACATGGATGTTGGGGTTCCTCTGGAGTCTCCACACCGGAGTCAGGCCTCGTCTTGAGTGGAGACGTGCACATCCGCTTTCTTCTCAAGCTGTAGCAGCAATATCAGACTTCCAGTCGAGTTGATACAGGGATCTGTGGCTATCCCTCGAGGTGCCACAGGGCTGTCACACATGCCACCATGGTGTGAGCCGATCCTTGGTGTGAAACTCGAGGCAGTGCATGGAAATCAGGTTCATCTGAAGTTGACTGAGACATTTATGATTATTTTGGAATGGTGGCACGACCCTGGATTTCCTCTCGCCTCTCCTGTGGAGAGCATCTCCTCTTGAAATGTGACGGGAACGCCGGGAATCCTTTCCCGACGAAACAGGGAAAGGGACCCTCATCTGGAGCTGAGCAGGGGAAAACGGGGCTCCTCTTGAGTTGTGGCGGAACCCTAGGTGTTCCTCTCCAGTGGAGACGGGTACTTCGTGGAACTTCTTCAGTTGCAGCGTGTGAAGGGCCCTTTCGAGGTTTAAGAGGGAAGGGGTGATTTCCGCCAGACACCGCAGTGGAAAACGTTCTCATGTCACCTGGAGGCGAGAATCTTCTGGTTTTTCTCGAGTTGCAGAAGGTTCCTCTCGAGTTACGATGGGGACATCAGGGACCCGCCCCTGTGGCCTCAGGAAAGGCCAGTCTCCTTGCGAGTTGCGAGGGGCCTCTCGGGATTCCTCGCCAGTCGGTCCCGGGTCCTAAGTCCTCGTCTAGAGCTGAGGCCGGAACCTGAGGTTTCCTTTCCAATGCTGACATGGATCTTGGTGTTCCTCTGGAGTCTCCACAACGGAGTCAGGCCTCGTCTCGAGTGAAGACGTGCACGTCTGCTTTCCTACCGAGCTGTAGCAGCAGTGTCAGGCTTCCCGATGAGTTGACACAGGGAACTGTGGCTTTCCCTCGAGGTTCCACAGTGCTGTCACACGTGCCACCGTGTTGTGAGCTGATCCTCGGGGTGAACGTCAGGGCATTGTAGGGATATCATGTTCATCTGGAGAGGACTGAGACATTTGGTGATCTTTTGGAATGGTGGTAGACCCCTGGAGTTCCTCTCGACTCTCCTGTGGAGAGTGCCTCCTCTTGGGTTGCAAAGAGAACTCTGGGAATCCTTTCCCAACAGAGCAGGGGCAAACGGGGCTATTCCTGAGTAGTGGCAGGACCCTCGGTGTTCCTCTCGAGTGGAGACTGGTAGGTCGGGGAACTTCTTGAGTCGTAGCAAAGGTGTGAAAGGCCCTTTTGAGGTTCAAGAGGGAAGGGGTGATTTCCCCCGAGACGCTGCAGCAGACTAGGTCCTCATCTCGCCTGGAGGGGAGAATCTCGTGATTTTTCTCGAGTTGCAGCAGGTTCCTCTGGAGTTACAAAGTAGACCTCTGGATCCGCCCCTGGGGCCTCAGGAAAGGCCAGTCTCGATGCGACTTGAGAGGAGCCTCTCGGGATTCCTCCCCAGTCGGTGCCGTGTCCTAAGTCCTCGTCTGGAGCTGAGGCCGGAAACTGGTTTCCTCTCCAGGGCTGTCATGGATCTTGGGGTTCCTCTGGAGTCTCCACAAGTGAGTCAGGCCTCGTCTTGAGTGGTTATGTGGACGTCTGCTTTCCTCCCGAGCTGTAGAAACAGTGTCAGGCTTCCCATCGAGTTGACACTAGGATCTGTGGCTTTCCCTCGAGGTGCGACAGGACTGTAATACGTGCCACCATGGTGTGAGCTGACACGCGGCGTGACATTCGAGGCAGTGCAGGGAAATCAGGTTCATCTTGAGTGGACTGAGACATTTGGGGGTATTTTGGAATGATGGCACGACCCCTGGAGTTCCTCTTGTCTCTCCTTTCGAGAGTGCCTTGTCTTTGGATGTGATGGGAACTGCGGGAATCTTCCCGATGGAGCAGGGAAAGGGACCCTCATCTGGAGCTGAGCAGGGGAAAACGGGATCCTCTTGATTTCTGGCGGGACCCTCGGTGTTCCTCTTGAGTGGAGACGGGTATGTCGGGAAACTTCTTGAGTCCGAGCAAGGGTGTGAAGGACCCTTTCGAGGTTCAAGATGGAAGGGGTGATTTCCCCTGAGACGCCGCAGCGGACGAGGGCCTGATCTCGCCTGGAGGGGAGAATCTGGTTTTTCTCGAGTTATGGCAAGTTCCTTTCCAGTTACGATGGGGACTTCAGGGACCCGCCCCTGTGACCTCAGGAAAGGCCAGTCTCCATGCAAGTTGTGAGGGGCCTCTCGGGATTCCTCCTCAGTTGGTGCCGGGTCCTAAGTCCTCGTCTGGAGCTGAGACCCGAACCTGAGATTTCCTCTCCAGTGCTGACATGGATTTTGGAGTTCCTCTGGAATCTCCACAGGGGAGTCAGGCCTCGTCTTGAGTAGAGACATGCATGTCTGCTTTCCTCCCGAGCTGTAGCAACAGTGTCAGGCTTCACGTCAAGTTGACACAGGGATCTGTGGTTTTCCTTCGAGGTGTCACAGTGCTGTCACACGTGCCACAGTGGTGTGAGTCAATACTCGGGGTGACAGTCGAGGCAGTGCAGACAAATCAGGTTCATCTGGAGTGGACTTGGACATTCGGAAGTCTTTTGGAATGGTGGAACTATCCCTGGAGTTCCTCTCGACTTTCCTTTTGAGAGCACCTCCTCTTGAGATGCGACGGAAACATTGGGAATCCTTTCCCGATGAAGAAGGGAAAGGAAACCTCATCTTGAGTAAAGGAGGGGACAGCGGGGTTTCTCCTGAATTGTGGTGGGACCCTCAGGATTCCTCTTGAGTGGAGTCGGGTATCTTGAGGAACTTCTTGAGTTGCAGCAAGGGTGTGAAGGACCCTTTCAAGGTCGAAGAGGGAAAATATGATTTCCCTCAAGACGCCACAGTGGAAAAGAGCCTCATCTAACCTGGAGAGGAGAATCTCCTGATTTTTCTCGAGTTGCAGTAGGTCCCTCTCGAGTTATGGCCGGGACCTCAGGGACCCACTCGTGTGGCCTCAGGAAAGGCCAGACTCCATGCCAGTTGTGAGGGGCCTCTCGGATTCCTCTCCAGTCAGTGCTGGGTCCTAAGTCCTGGTCTGGTGCTGAGATCGGAATCTGAGGTTTCCTCTCCAGTGCTGACATCGATCTTGGGCTTTCTCTGGAGTCTCAACAGGGCAGTCAGGCCTCATCTCAAGTGGAGACACGCATGTCTTCTTTCCTCCCGAGCTATGGCAGCAATGTCAGGCTTCCCATTGAGTTGAAGTAGGGATCATATGTCTGTCCCTTGAGGTCCACAGGGCTCTCACACGTGCCACCGTGGTGTGAGTTGATACTCGCGGTGACAGTCGAGGCAGTGCAGGGAAATAAGGTTCATCTGGTGTGGACTGAGATATTTGGGGGTCTTTTGGAATGGTAGCAAAACCACTGGAGTTCCTCTCAACTTTCCTGTTGAGAGCACCTCCTCTTGAGATTCAGCGAGATTGCCGGGAATCCTTTCCCTACGAATCGGGAAAGGAACCCTCATCTCGAGGTGAGGAGGTGACAACGGGGCTCCTCTAGATTTGTGGTGGGACGCTCAGTGTTCCTCTCGAGTGGAGTCGAATTCTTGACTTGCAGCAAGGGTGTGAAGGATCCTTTCAAGGTCCGTGAGAGAAAGTGTGATTTCCCTCAAGAAGCTGCAGCAGAAAAGGGCCTCATCTCGCCTGGAGGGGAGAATTTCGTGGTTTTTCTCGAGTTGCAGCAGATACTTCTGGAGTTACAACAGGGACTACTGAGAACCATTTGTGTGGCCCCAGGGATGGCCAGTCTCCATGTGAGTTGTGAGTGGCATCTCGGGATTCTGTCCCCAGTCGCTGCTGGGTCCTAAGTCCTCGTCTGGAGCTGAGGCCAGAACCTGAAGTTTCCTCTCCAGTACTGACATGGATCTTGGGGGTCCTCTGGTGTCTCCACTCAGGAGTCAGGCCTTGTTTCAAGTGGAGATGTGCATGTACGCTTTCCTTGCGAGCTGTAGCAGCAGTGTCAGGCTTCCTGGCGAGTTGACACAGGGACCTGTGGCTTTCCCTTGAGGTGCCACAGTGATGTCACGCTTGTCACTGTGGTATGAGCTCATACTCGGGGTGACAGTCTAGGCAGTGCAGGGAAATCAGGTTCATCTGGAGTGTACTGAGACATTTGGGGTCTTTTGAAAAGGTGGCATGACCCCTGGAGTTCCTCTCGACTCTCCTGTGTAGAGCGCCTCCTCTTAGGATGTGACGGGAACGCCAAGAATCTTTTCTGGATGGAGCAGGGAAAGGGACCCTCATCTGGAGCTGAGCTGGGGAAAACGGGGCTCTTCTTGAGTTGTGGCGGGACCCTGGGTGTTCCTCTCGAGTGGAGACGGGTATGTCGGGGAACTTCTTGAGTAGCTGCAAGGGTGTGAAGGACCCTTTCGAGGTTCAAGAGGGAAAGCGTGATTTCCCCCAAGACGCTGCAACATTAAGGGCCTCATCTCGCCTGTAGGGGAGAATCTCCAGTTTTTTCTCGAGTTGCGAAGAGTCCTCTCGTGTTACGACAGGACCTCAAGGACCCGCCCTTGTGGCCTCAGGAAAGACCAGGCTCCATGTGAGTTGCAAGGGGCTTTTTGGGATACCTCCCCAGTCTGTGCTGGGTTCTACATCCTCGTCTGGAGCTGAAGCCAGAAACTGAGGTTTACAATCCAGTGCTGACATGGATCTTGGGGTACCTCTGGAGTCTCCACACTGGAGTCAGGCCTCATCTCGAGTGGAGACATGCACGTCTGCTTTCTTACCGAGCTGTAGCAGCAGTGTCAGGCTTCCTGTCAAGTTGACACAGGGATCTGTGGCTTTCCTTCCAGATGCCACAGGGCTGTCGCACGTGCCACCATGGTGTGAGCCGATCCTCTGAGTGACAGTCGAGGCAGTGCAGGGAATTCAGGTTCATCTGTAGTTGACTGAGATATTTGGGTGTATTTTGGAATGGTGGCACGACCCTGTGTTTCCTCTCGCCTCTCCTGTGGAGAGTTCCTCCTCTTTGGATGCAAAGGCAATGCTGGGAATCCTTTCCCGAAGGAGTAGGAAAAGGGGCCCTCATCTGGAGCTGAGCAGGGGAATTCGGGGCTCCTCTTGAGTTGTGGTGGGACCCTCGGTGTTCCTCTCGAGTGGAGAAGTGTGTGTAAAGAAACTTCTTGAGTTGCAGCAAGGGTGTGAAGGACACTTTCGAGGTTCAAGAGGGAAGGGGTGATTTCCCCCATTACGCCGCAATGGTAAGGGCCTCATCTCGCCTGGAGGGGAGAATCTCCTGGTTTTTCTCGAGTTGCGGAGGGTCCTCTCGTGTTACGACAGGGACATCAGGGACCCGCCCCTGTGGCCTCAGGAAAGTCCAGTCTCCATGTGAATTGCGAGTGGCCTCTCGGGATTCCTCCCCAGTTGGTGCCAGGTCATAAGTCCTCATCTGGAGCTGAGGCCGGAATCTCAGGTTTCCTTTCCAGTGCTGACATGGATCTTGGGGTTCCTCTGGAGTCTCCACAGTAGAGTCAGGCCTTGTCTCAAGTTGAGACATGCACGTCCGCTTTCCTCCCGAGCTGTAGCAGCAGTGTCAGGCTTCTCGTCGGGTTGACAAAGGGAAATTTGGCTTTCCTCGACATGGTTGTCACATGTGCCACTGTGGTGTGAGCTAATCATCAGGGTGACAGTGGAGGCAGTGCAGGGAAATCAGGTTCATCTGTAGTGGACTGAGACATTTGGGAGTCTTTTGGAATGGTGGCAGGCCCCTGGAGTTGCTCTCGACACTGCTGTTGAGAGCACCTCCTCTTGGGATGCGACGGGAAAGCCAGGAATCCTTTCCTGACGGATTAGGGAAAGGGCCCCTCATCTGGAGCAGAGCAGGAGGTAACGGGGCTATTCCTGAATTGTGGAAGGACCCTCGGTATTCCTCTCGAGTGGAGATGGGTATGTCGGAGAATTTCTTGGGTCACAGCAAGGGTGTGAAGGGCTCTTTCACAGTTCAAGAGGGAAGGGGTGATTTCCTCTGAGATGCCGCAGTGGACTAGGGCCTCATCTCACTTGGAGGGGAGAATCTTCTGGTTTTTCTCGAATTGCAGTAGGTTCCTCTCCAGTTATGATGGGGACTTCAGGCACCCGCCCCTGTGGCCTCAGGAAAGGCCAGTCTCCATGCGAATTGTGAGGAGCCTTTCGAGTTTCCTCCCCAGTTGGTGCCGGGTCTTAAGTCCTCATCTGGAGCTGATCCTGGAACCTGAGATTTACTCTTCAGCCCTGACATGGATCTTGGGGTTCCTCTGGAGTCTCCACAGTAGAGTCAGGCGTCGTCTCCAGTGGAGACCTGCAAGTCCACTTTCCTCTTGAGATGTAGCANTCTTTTCCCGATGGAGCAGGGAAAGGGACCCTCATCTGGAGCTGAGCTGGGGAAAACGGGGCTCTTCTTGAGTTGTGGCGGGACCCTGGGTGTTCCTCTCGAGTGGAGACGGGTATGTCGGGGAACTTCTTGAGTAGCTGCAAGGGTGTGAAGGACCCTTTCGAGGTTCAAGAGGGAAAGCGTGATTTCCCCCAAGACGCTGCAACATTAAGGGCCTCATCTCGCCTGTAGGGGAGAATCTCCAGTTTTTTCTCGAGTTGCGAAGAGTCCTCTCGTGTTACGACAGGACCTCAAGGACCCGCCCTTGTGGCCTCAGGAAAGACCAGGCTCCATGTGAGTTGCAAGGGGCTTTTTGGGATACCTCCCCAGTCTGTGCTGGGTTCTACATCCTCGTCTGGAGCTGAAGCCAGAAACTGAGGTTTACAATCCAGTGCTGACATGGATCTTGGGGTACCTCTGGAGTCTCCACACTGGAGTCAGGCCTCATCTCGAGTGGAGACATGCACGTCTGCTTTCTTCTCGAGCTGTAGCAGCAGTGTCAGGCTTCCTGTCAAGTTGACACAGGGATCTGTGGCTTTCCTTCCAGATGCCACAGGGCTGTCGCACGTGCCACCATGGTGTGAGCCGATCCTCTGAGTGACAGTCGAGGCAGTGCAGGGAATTCAGGTTCATCTGTAGTTGACTGAGATATTTGGGTGTATTTTGGAATGGTGGCACGACCCTGTGTTTCCTCTCGCCTCTCCTGTGGAGAGTTCCTCCTCTTTGGATGCAAAGGCAATGCTGGGAATCCTTTCCCGAAGGAGTAGGAAAAGGGGCCCTCATCTGGAGCTGAGCAGGGGAATTCGGGGCTCCTCTTGAGTTGTGGTGGGACCCTCGGTGTTCCTCTCGAGTGGAGAAGTGTGTGTAAAGAAACTTCTTGAGTTGCAGCAAGGGTGTGAAGGACACTTTCGAGGTTCAAGAGGGAAGGGGTGATTTCCCCCATTACGCCGCAATGGTAAGGGCCTCATCTCGCCTGGAGGGGAGAATCTCCTGGTTTTTCTCGAGTTGCGGAGGGTCCTCTCGTGTTACGACAGGGACATCAGGGACCCGCCCCTGTGGCCTCAGGAAAGTCCAGTCTCCATGTGAATTGCGAGTGGCCTCTCGGGATTCCTCCCCAGTTGGTGCCAGGTCATAAGTCCTCATCTGGAGCTGAGGCCGGAATCTCAGGTTTCCTTTCCAGTGCTGACATGGATCTTGGGGTTCCTCTGGAGTCTCCACAGTAGAGTCAGGCCTTGTCTCAAGTTGAGACATGCACGTCCGCTTTCCTCCCGAGCTGTAGCAGCAGTGTCAGGCTTCTCGTCGGGTTGACAAAGGGAAATTTGGCTTTCCTCGACATGGTTGTCACATGTGCCACTGTGGTGTGAGCTAATCATCAGGGTGACAGTGGAGGCAGTGCAGGGAAATCAGGTTCATCTGTAGTGGACTGAGACATTTGGGAGTCTTTTGGAATGGTGGCAGGCCCCTGGAGTTGCTCTCGACACTGCTGTTGAGAGCACCTCCTCTTGGGATGCGACGGGAAAGCCAGGAATCCTTTCCTGACGGATTAGGGAAAGGGCCCCTCATCTGGAGCAGAGCAGGAGGTAACGGGGCTATTCCTGAATTGTGGAAGGACCCTCGGTATTCCTCTCGAGTGGAGATGGGTATGTCGGAGAATTTCTTGGGTCACAGCAAGGGTGTGAAGGGCTCTTTCACAGTTCAAGAGGGAAGGGGTGATTTCCTCTGAGATGCCGCAGTGGACTAGGGCCTCATCTCACTTGGAGGGGAGAATCTTCTGGTTTTTCTCGAATTGCAGTAGGTTCCTCTCCAGTTATGATGGGGACTTCAGGCACCCGCCCCTGTGGCCTCAGGAAAGGCCAGTCTCCATGCGAATTGTGAGGAGCCTTTCGAGTTTCCTCCCCAGTTGGTGCCGGGTCTTAAGTCCTCATCTGGAGCTGATCCTGGAACCTGAGATTTACTCTTCAGCCCTGACATGGATCTTGGGGTTCCTCTGGAGTCTCCACAGTAGAGTCAGGCGTCGTCTCCAGTGGAGACCTGCAAGTCCACTTTCCTCTTGAGATGTAGCAGCAGTGTCAGGCTTCCAGTCAAGTTGAAACAGGGATCTGTGGCTTTCCTTCAAGGTGCCAAAGGGCTCTCAAACGTTCCACTGTGGTGTGAGCTGATCATCGGGGTGACAGTCGAGGCGGTGAAGGGAAATCAGGTTCATCTCGAGTGGACTGAGACAATTGGTGATCTTCTGGAATGGTGGCATGACCCTGGAGTTCCTTTCGCCGCTCCTGTCTAGAGAGCCTCCTCTTGGGATGCGACGGGATCGCCGGGATCTTTTCCCAACGGAGCACAGAAACGGACCCTCATCTGGAGCTGAGCAGGGGAAAACGGGTCTATTCCTGAGTTGTGGTGGGACCCTCGGTGTTCCACTCGAATGGAGACAGGTCTGTCGGTGAACTTCTTGAGTCACAGCAAAAGTGTGAAGGACCCTTTCGAGGTTCAAGAGGGAAGGTGTGATTTGCCCCAAGACGCAACAGTGGACAAGGGTCTCATCTCACCTGACTCCTGGTTTTTCTCCTGGTTTTTCTCAAGTTGCGGCAGGTTCCTCTCGAGTTACTATGAGGACCTCATGAAAGGCCAGTCTCCATGAGATTTGTGAGGGGCCTCTCGGGATACCTCCCCAGTCGGTGCTGGGTCCTAAGTCCTCATCTGTAGCTGAGGCCAGAACCTGAGGTTTCCTCTCCAGTGCTGACATGGATCTTGGGGTTCCTCTGGAGTCTCCACAGGGGAGTCAGGCCTCACCTCAAGGGGAGACGTGTACATCCGCTTTCCTGCCAAGCTGTAGCAGCAGTATCAGGCTTCCCATAGAGGTGAGACAGGGATCTGTGGCTTTCCCTCGAGGTGCCATAGGGCTGTCACACATGCCACCGTGGTGTGAGCCAATACTCGGAGTGGCAGTTGAGGCAGTGCAGGGAAATAAGGTTCATCTGGAGTGTACTGAGACATTTGGGGGTCTTTTGGAATGGTGGCATGTCCCCTGGAGTTCCTCTCGATTCTCCAGTGGATAACGCCTCTTTTGGGGAGGCGACGGGAACGCTGGGAATCCTTTCCCAATGGAGCAGGAAAAGGGACCCTCATCTGGAGCTGAACAGGGAAAAAAGAAGCTCCTCTTGAGTTGTGGCGGATTAAGTGGCATCAGGTATGTTGGGGAACTTCTTGAGTTGCAGCAAGGATATGAAGGACCCTTTCAAGGTTCAAGAGGGAAGGGGTGATTACCTCTGAGATGCTGCAGCGGACAAGGGCCTCATCTCGCCTGGAGGAGAGAATCTCCTGGTTTTTCTCAAGCTGCAGCAGCATACTCTCAAGTCACATCGGGGACCTCGGGGACCCGCCCCTGGGGCCTCATGAAGGCCAATCTCCATGCAAGTTGCAAGGGGCCTCTCGGGATTCCTCCCCAGTTGGTGCTGGGTCCTATATCCTCGTCTGGAGCTGAGGCCGGAACCTGAGGTTTCCTCTCCAGTGCTGACATGGACCTTGGGGTTCCTCTGGAGTCTCCACAGGGGAGACAGGCCTAGTCTCGAGTGGAGATGTGCACATCCACTTTCCCCCCGAGCTGTAGCAGCAGTGTCAGACTTCACGTCGAGTAGACACAGGGATCTGTGGCTTTCCCTCGAGGTTCCACAGGGCTGTCACACATGCCACCATGGTGTGAGCCGACAGACAGGGTAACAATCGAGGCAGTTCAGGGAAATCAGATTCATCTGGAGTGGACTGAGGCATTTGCAGGTCTTTTGGAATGGTGGAACGAACCCTGGAGTTCCTCTCATCTCTGCTGTGGAGTGTGCCTCCTCTTGGGATGTGACGGGAACGCCTGGAATCTTTTCCCGACAGAGCAGGGAAACGGATCCTCATCTGGAGCTGAGCAGGGAAAAAGGGGCTCTGCTTGAATTGTGGCGGGACCCACGGTGTTCCTCTCGAGTGGAAATGGGTATGTCGGGAAACATCTGAAGTCAGACAAGGGTGTGAAAGACCCTCTCTAGGTTCAAGAGGGAATGGGTGATTTCCCACGAGACGCCGCAGCAGACCAGGGATTCATTTCGCCTGGAGGGGAAAATCTCCTGGTTTTGTTCAAGTAGCAGCAGGTTCCTCACGAGTTACAACTGGGACCTCAGGGACCCGCCCCTGTGGCCTCAGGAAAGGCCAGTCTCCATGCGAGTTGCGAGGGG
Source organism: Oreotragus oreotragus (assembly GCA_006410675.1). NCBI lineage: Eukaryota > Metazoa > Chordata > Mammalia > Artiodactyla > Bovidae > Oreotragus > Oreotragus oreotragus. Next base: position 94,535 of record SJYX01012590.1, on the reverse strand, counting down.
CCTCTCGGGATACCTCCTCAGTCGGTGCCGGCTCCTAAGTCCTCGTCTGGAGCTGAGGCAGAAACCTAAGGTTTCCTCTCCAGTGCTGACATGGATCTTGGGGTTCATGTGGAGTCTCCACAGGGGAATCAGGCCTCATCTCAAGTGGAGACGCATGTCTGCTTTCCTCCAGAGCTGTAGCAGCAGTGTCAGGCTTCTCGTCGAGTTGACACAGGGATCTGTGGCTTTCCTTCGAGGTGCCATAGGGCTGTCACAAGTGCCACCGTGTTGTGAGCCGATCCTTGGGGTGACAGTCGAGGCAGTGCAGGTAATTCAGGTTCATCTGGAGTTGACTGAGACATTTGGGGGTCTTTTGGAATGGTGGCATAACACTGGGTTTCCTCTCGCCTCTCCTGTGGAGAGCACCTCCTCTTGGGATGTGACAGGAATGCTGGGAATCCTTTCCAGACAAGGCAGGGAAAGGGACCCTCATCTGGAGCTTAGCAGGGGAAAACGGGACTCCTCTTGAGTTGTGGCTAGACTCTCGGTGTTCCTCTCGAGTGGAGACAGGTATGTCGGGGAACTTGTTGAGTCGCAGCAAGGGTGTGAAGGGCCCTTTCGAAGTTTAAGAAGGAAGGGGTGATTTCCCACAAGACACCTGAGCGGACAAGAGCCTCATCTCGCCTGGAGTCGAGAATCTCCTGGTTTTTCTTGAGATGCGGCAGGTTCCTCTCTAGTTATGACAGGGACCTCAGGGACCCGCCCCTGTGGCCTCAGGAAATGCCAGACTCCATGAAGGTTGCGAAGGGCTTTTCGGGATCCCTCCCCAGTTTGTTCTGGGTCCTACATCCTCGTCTGGAGCTGAGGCCAGAACCTGAGGTTTCCTCTTCAGTGCTGACATGGATCTTGGGGTTCCGCTGGATTCTCCACAGGGGAGTCAGGCCTCATCTCGAGTGGAGACATGCACGTCCGCTTTCCACTCAAGCTGTAGCAGCAGTGTCAGGCTTCCAATCGAGTTAACAGAGGGATCTGTGGCTTTCCTTCGAGGTGCCACAGGGCTGTCAAACGTACCACCATGGTGTTAGCCGATCCTCAGGACGACAATCGAGGCAGTGCAGGGAATTCTGGTTCATTTGGAGTCGACTGAGACATTTGGGGGTATTTTGTAATGGTGGCCTCACCCTGGGTTTCCTCTTGCCTCTCCTGTGGAGAGCGTCTCCTCTTGGGATGCAACAGGAACACTGGGAATCCTTTCCCGACGGAGTAGGAAAAGAAACCCTCATCTGGAGCTGAGCAAGGGAAATCGGGGCTCCTCTTGAGTTGTGGCGGGACCCTCGGTGTTCTTCTCGAGTGGAGTCATGTGGTAAGGGAACTTCTAGAGTCGCAGCAAGGGTGTGAAGGACCCTTTTGAGGTTCAAGAGGGAAGGTGTGATTTCCCCCGAGACGCCAACTGGACAAGGTCCTTATCTCGCCTGGAGGGGAGAATCTCCTGTTTTTTCACGAGTTGTTGCAGCTTCCTCTCGAGTTATGATGAGGACCTCAGGGACACAGCCCTGTGGCCTCAGGAAAGGCCAGTCTCCATGCGAGTTGCAAAGGGCCTCTCTGGATACCTTCCCAGTCAGTGCCAGGTCCTAAGTCCTCGTTTGGAGCTGAGGCCGGAACCTGAGTTTTCCTTTCAAAATGCTGACATGGATTTTGGGTGTCCTCTGTAGTCTCCACATTGGAATCAGGCCTCGTCTCGAGTGGAGACGTGCACATCCGCTTTCCTCCCAAGCTGTAGCAGCAGTGTCAGGCTTCCTATCAAGTTGACACAGGGATCTGTGGTTTTCCTTCGAGGTGCCACAGGGCTGTCACACGTGCCACCATGGTATGAGCTGATCCTTGGGTGACAGTCGAGGCAGTGCAGGGAATTCAGGTTCACCTGCAGTTGATTGAGACATTTGGGGGTATTTTGGAATGGTGGTAAGACCCTGGGTTTCCGCTCGCCTTTCCGGTGGAGAGCGCCTCATCTTAGGATGTGACAGGAACACCAGGAATCCTTTCCCGACAGAGTAGGAAAAGAAACCCTCATCTGGAGCTGAGCAGGGGAAATCAGGGCTCCTCTTGAGTTGTGGCATGACCCTCGGTATTCCTCTCGAGTGGAGACGTGTTTGTAAGGGAACTTCTTGAGTCACAGCAAAGGTGGGAAGGACCCTTTCGAGGTACAAGAGGGAAGGTGTGATTTGCCCCGAGAAGCCAACTGGACACGGTCCTCATCTCGCCTGGAGGGGAGAATCTCCTTGTTTTTCTCGAGTTGCGGCAGGTTCCTCTCGAGATAGACATGTACCTCAGGGACCCGTCCCTGTTACCTTAAGAAAGGCCAGTCACCGTACGAGTTGTGAGGGGCCTCTCGGGATTCCTCCCCAGTTGGTGCCAGGTCCTAAGTCCTCATCTGGAACTGAGGCCGGAACCTGAGTTTTCCTTTCAAATGCTGACATGGATTTTGGGTTTCCTCTGTAGTCTCTACATTGGAGTCAGGCCTTGTCTCGAGGGGAGACATGCACATCCGCTTTCCTCCCTAGCTGTAGCAGCAGTGCCAGGCTTCCCGTCGAGTTGACACAGGGGTCTGTGGCTTTCCTTTGAGGTGCCACAGGGCTGTCACATGTGCCACCGTGGTGTGAGCCGATCCTCGGGGTGACAGTCGAGACAGTGTAGGGAATTCAGGTTCATCTGGAGTTGATTGAGACATTTTGGGGTATTTTTGAATGGTGGCACGACCTTGGGTTTCCTCTCACCTCTCCTGTGGAGAGTGCCTCGTCTTGGGATGTGACGGGAATTCCGGGAATCCTTTCCCGACGGAGTAGGAAAAGGGGTCCTCATCTGGAGCTGAGCAGGGGAAATCGGGGCTCATCTTGAGTTGTGGGGGGACCCTCGGTGTTCCTCTCGAGTGGAGACGTGTATGTAAGGGAACTTCTTGAGACTTTGAGGTGCCACAGGGCTGTCACATGTGCCACCGTGGTGTGAGCCGATCCTCGGGGTGACAGTCGAGACAGTGTAGGGAATTCAGGTTCATCTGGAGTTGATTGAGACATTTTGGGGTATTTTTGAATGGTGGCACGACCTTGGGTTTCCTCTCACCTCTCCTGTGGAGAGTGCCTCGTCTTGGGATGTGACGGGAATTCCGGGAATCCTTTCCCGACGGAGTAGGAAAAGGGGTCCTCATCTGGAGCTGAGCAGGGGAAATCGGGGCTCATCTTGAGTTGTGGGGGGACCCTCGGTGTTCCTCTCGAGTGGAGACGTGTATGTAAGGGAACTTCTTGAGTTGCAGTAAGGGTGTGAAGGACCCTTTCGAGGTTCAAGAGGGAAGGCGTGATTTCCCCTGATGCGCCGCAACGGTAAGGGCCTCATCTCGCCTGGAGGGGAGAATCTCCTGGTTTTTCTCAAGTTGCAGAGGGCCCTCTCATGTTATGACAGGGACCTCAGGGACCCGCCCCTGTGGCCTCATGAAAGGCCAGTCTCCATGCCAGTTGCAAGGGGCCTCTCAGGATACCTCCCCAGTTGGTGCCGGGTCCGAAGTCCTCTTCTGGAGCTGAGGCAGGAACCTGAGGTTTCCTATCCAGTGCTGACATGGATCTTGGGGTTCCTCTTGAGTCTACACAGTAGAGTCAGGCATCGTCTCAAGTGAAGACATGCACGTCCGCTTTCCTCCCGAGTTGTAGCAGCAGTGTCAGTCTTCCCATTGGGTTGAAACACGGATCTTTGGCTTTCCTCCGAGGTGCCACAGGGCTGTCACATGTGCCACTGTGGTGTGAGCTGATTTTCAGGGTGACAGTCGAGTCAGTGCAGGGAAATCAGGTTCATCTTGAGTGGACTGAGACATTTGGGGGTCTTTTGGAATGATGGGACGACCCCATGAATTCCTCTCGATTCTCCTGTGGAGAGCGCCTCCTCTTGGGATGCCAAGGGAATCCTTCCCTGAGGGAGCTGGGAAAGGGACGCTCATCTGGAGCTGAACATGGGAAAACGGGGCTCCTCTTGAGTTGTGGTGGGACCCTCGATGTTCCTCTCAAGTGGAGACGGATATGTTGGGGAATTTCTTGAGTTGCAGCAAGGGTATGAAGGACCCTTTTGGGGTTCAAGAGGGAAAGTGTGATTTGCCCCGAGACGCCACAGTGGACAAGGTCCTCATCTCGTCTGGAGGGGAGAATCTCCTGGTTTTTCGCGAGTTGTTGTAGGTTCCACTCGAGTTACTATGGGGAACTTAGGGACCCAGCACTCTGGCCTCAGGAAAGGCCAGCCTCCATGCGAGTTGCAAAGGGCCTCTTGGCATACCTCCCCAGTCGGTGCCAGGTCCTAAGTCCTCGTCTGTAGCTGAGGCCGGAACCTGAAGTTTTCTCTCCAGTGCTGACATGGATCTTGGGGTTCCTCTGGAGTCTCCACAGGGGAGCAGGCCTCATCTCGAGTGGAGACATGCACGTCCGCTTTCCTCCCAAGCTGTAGCAGCAGTGTCAGGCTTCCCATCAAGTTGAAACAGGGATCTGTGGCTTTCCCTCAAGGTGCCACAGGGCTGTCACACGTGGCATCATGTTGTGAGCCGATCNGGCCTCATCTCGAGTGGAGACATGCACGTCCGCTTTCCTCCCAAGCTGTAGCAGCAGTGTCAGGCTTCCCATCAAGTTGAAACAGGGATCTGTGGCTTTCCCTCAAGGTGCCACAGGGCTGTCACACGTGGCATCATGTTGTGAGCCGATCCTTGGGGTGACAGTCGAGGCAGTGAAGGGAAATCAGGTTCATATGGAGTGACTGAGATATTTGGGGGTATTTTGGCATGGTGGCACAACCCTGGGTTTCCGCTCGCCTTTCCTGTGGAGAGGGCCTCGTCTTGGGATGCGACGGGAACACCGGGAATCCTTTCCTGATGGTGTAGGAAAAGGGACCCTCATCTGGAGCTGAGCAGGGAAAATCGGGGCTCCTCTTGAGTTGTGGCAGGACCCTCGGTGTTCCTCTCGAGTGGAGACGTGTTTGTAAGGGAACTTCTTGAGTCGCAGCAAGGGTTTGAAGGACCCTTCCAAGGTACGAGAGGGAAGGTGTGATTTGCCCCGAGATGCCAACTGGACAAGGTCCTCATCTCGCCTGGAGGGGAGAATCTCCTGGTTTTTCTCGAGTTGTGGCAGGTTCCCCTCGAGATAGACAGGTACCTCAGGGACCCGTCCCTGTGGCCTTAGGAAAGGCTAGTCACTATGCGAGTTGCGAGGGGCCTCTCGGGATTCCTCCCCAGTCGGTGCCAGGTCCTAAGTCCTCGTTTGGAGCTGAGGCCGGAACCTGAGTTTTCCTTTCAAATGCTGACATGGATTTTGGGTTTTCTCTGTAGTCTCCACATTGGAGGCAGGCCTCGTCTCGAGGGGAGACATGCACCTCCGCTTTCCTCCCTAGCTGTAGCAGCAGTTTCATTCTTCCCTTTGAGTTGACACAGGGATATGTGGCTTTCCTTCGAGGTGCCACAGGGCTGTCACATGTGCCACCATGGTGTGAGCCGATCCTCGGGGTGACAGTCGAAGTAGTGCAGGGAATTCAGGTTCATCTGGAGTTGATTAAGACATTTTGGGGTATTTTGGAATGGTGGCACGACTCTGGGTTTCCTCTCGCCTCTCCTGTGGAGAGCACCTCCTCTGGCGATGTGACGGGAACACCAGGAATCCTTTCCCGACGGAGTACAAAAAGGGACCCTCATCTGGAGCTGAGCAGGGGAAATCGGGGCTCATCTTGAGGTGTGGCAGGACCCTCGGTGTTCCTCTCGAGTGGAGGCGTGTGGTAAGGGAAATTCTTGAGTCGCAGCAAGGGTGTGAAGGACCCTTTCGAGGTCCAAGAGGGAAGGCGTGATTTCCCTCGAGATGCCTCAACGGTAAGGGCCTCATCTCGCCTGGAGGGGAGAATCTCCTGGTTTTTCACGAGTTGTTGTAGGTTCCTCTCGAGTTACGATGGGGACCTCAGGGTCACAGCCCTGTGGCTTCAGGAAAGGCCAGTCTCCATGCATGTTGTGAAGGGCCTCTCGGGATACCTCCCCAGTCAGTGCCGGGTACTAAGTCCTCATCTGGAACTGAGGCCGGAAAATGAGATTTCCTCTCCAGTGCTGACATGGATCTTGGGGTTCCTATGGAGTCTCCACAGGAGAGTCAGGCCTCATCTCGAGTGGAGATGTGCAAGTCCGCTTTCCTCCCGAGCTGTAGAAGCAGTGTCAGGCTTCCCGTTGAGTTGACACAGGGATCTGTGGCTTTCCCTCCAGGTGCCACAGGGCTGTCACACATGCCACCATGTTGTGAGCCTATCCTCGGGGTGACAGTCGAAGCAGTGAAGGGAAATCAGGTTCATCTGGAGTGGACTGTGTTATTTAGGGGTATTTTGGAATGGTGGCATGATCCTGGAGTCCCTCTCGCTGCTCATGTGGAGAGCGCCTCCTCTTGGGATGCGACGGGAATGCCAGGATTCCTTTCCCAATGGAGCATGGAAAGGGACCTTCATCTGGAGCAGAGCAGGGGCAATCAGGGCTCCTCTTGAGTTGTGGCAGGACCCTCGGTGTTCCTCTCGAGTGGAGACGTATTTGTAAGGGAACTTCTTGAGTTGCAGCAGGAGTGTGAAGGACCCTTTCGAGGTACAAGAGGGAAGGTGTGATTTGCCATGAGATGCCAACTGGACATCTCGCCTGGAGGGGAGAATCTCCTGGTTTTTCTTGAGTTGCGGCAGATTCCTCTTGAGATAGACAGGTACCTCAGGGACCCACCCCTGTGGCCTTAGGAAAGGCCAGTCACCATGCGAGTTATGAGGGGCCTCTCGAGATTCCTCCCCAGTCGGTGCTGGGTCCTAAGTCCTCGTCTGGAGCTGAGGCCGGAACCTGAGGTTTCCTCTCCAGTGCTGACATGGATCCTGGGGTTCCTCTGGAGTCTCCACGGGGGAGTCAGGCCTCGTCTTGAGTGGAGACGTGCACGTCTGCTTTCCTCTTGAGCTGTTACAGCAGTGTCAGGCTTCCCGTTANTGGGTCCTAAGTCCTCGTCTGGAGCTGAGGCCGGAACCTGAGGTTTCCTCTCCAGTGCTGACATGGATCCTGGGGTTCCTCTGGAGTCTCCACGGGGGAGTCAGGCCTCGTCTTGAGTGGAGACGTGCACGTCTGCTTTCCTCTTGAGCTGTTACAGCAGTGTCAGGCTTCCCGTTATGTTGAAACAATGATCTGTCGCTTTCCCTCCAGGTGCCACAAGGCTTTCACACATGCCACCGTGTTGTGAGCTGATCCTCGGGGTGGCAGTCGAGGCAGTTAAGGGAAATCAGGTTCATCTGGAGTGAACTGAAATATTTGGGGGTATTTTGGAATGGTGGAATGACCCCGGAGTTCCTCTCACCACTCCTGTGGAGAGCGCCTCCTCTTGGGATGTGACAGGAATGCCGGGAATCCTTTCCCATCAGAGCATGGAAAAGGACCCTCATCTGGAGCTGAGCAGGGGAAAACGGGGCTCCTCTTGAGTTGTGGTGGGACCCTCAGTGTTACACTCGAATGGAAATGGGTATGTCGGGGAATATCTTGAGTCATTTCAAGAGTGTGGAGGACACTTTCGAGGTTTGAGAGGGAAGGTGTGATTTGCCCTGAGATGCCACAGTGGACAATGGCCTCATCTCGCCTGCAGGGGAGAACTCCTGGTTTTTTAAGAGTTGTGGCAGGTTCCTCACGAGTTACTATGGGGAACTCAGGGAGCCAACACTCTGGCCTCAGGAAAGGGCAGTCTCCATGCAATTTGCGAGGAATCATTTGGGATCCCTCTCCAGTCAGTGCCGGGTTCTAAGTCCTTGGCTGGAGCCGAGGCCAGAATCTGAGGTTTCCTTTCCAGTGCTGACATGGACTTTGGGGTTCCTCTGGAGTCTCCACAGGGGAATCAAGTCTCGTCTTGAGTGGAGCTTTGCACGTCCTCTTTCCTTCCCTGATGTAATAGCAGTTTCAGAGTTCCTGTCAGGTTGAAACAGGGATGTGTAGCTTTCCCTCGAGACTTTCTCTCAGGGCTGTCACACGTGCCACCGTGGTGCGAGTGGATACTCGGGGTGACAGTCGACGCAGTGCCAGGGAATAAGGTTCCTCTGGAGTGGACTGAGACATTTGGGGGTCTTTTGGAATGGTGGCACGACCCCTGGAGCTCCTCTTGACTTTCCTGTGGAGAGCTCCTCCTCTTGAAATGTGAAGGGGACACCAGACATCCTTTCCCGACCAAGCAGAGAAAGGAACCCTCATCTCAAGCTGAGGAGCCAGAGTTGTGGCGGGACCCTCAGTATTCCTCTCGAGGAGACATGAGTATGGATCTTGGGGGTGCTCTGGAGTCTCCACAGGGGAGTCAAGCCTCATCTCGAGTGGAGACATGAACATCTGCTTTCCTTCCAAGCTGTAGCAGCAGTGTCAGGCTTCCCATCGGTTTGAAACAGGGATCTATGGCTTTCCTTCGAGGCTTTCCCTCAGGGGTGTGACACGTGCCACCGTGGTGTGAGTTGATACTCGGGGTGTCAGTCGAGGCAGTGCAGGGAAATCAGGTTCCTCTGGAGTGGACCAAGACATCTGGTGGTCTTTTGGAATGGTGGCACGACCGCTGGAGTTCCTCTCGACTTTCCTGTGGAGAGCGCCTCCTCTTGAGATGCGACGGGAACTCTGGGAATCCTTTCTCGACAAAGCAGGGCAAGGAACCCTGATCTCAAGCGGAACAGGGGGAAACGGGGCTCCTCTTGAGTTGTGGCGGGACCATAGGTGTTCATCGCAAGTGGATACGGGTATGTCGGGGAACTTATTGACTTGCAGCAAGGGTGTGAATGATCCTTTCGAGGTTCAAGAGGGCAGGTGTGATTTCCCTTGAGATGCGGCAGTGGAAAACGGCCTCATCTCACCTGGAGGGGAGAACCTCCTGGTTATTCTTGAGTTGCAGCAGGTTCCTCTCGAGTTACGATGGGTACCTCAGGGACCCATTCTTGTGGCCTCAGGAAAGGCCAGTCTCCAGGCGAGTTGCGAAGGGACTCTCATGATTCCTTCTCCAGTCGGTGCCGGGTCCTAAGTCCTCATCTGGGGGCAAGGCCAGAACCTGATATTTCCTCTCCAGTGCTGACATGGACCTTAGGGTTCCTCTGGAGTCTCCACAGAGGAATCAGTCCTCGTCTCAAGTGGAGACTTTCACTTCCACTTTCCTCCCGACCTGTAGCAGCAGTGTCAGGCTTCCCGTTGATTTGACACAGATCTGTGGCTTTCCCTCGAGGCTTTCCCACAGGGCTGTCACACGTGCCACCATAGTGTGAGTCGATACTCGGGGTGACAGTCGAGACAGTGCAGGAAAATCAGGATCATCTGGAATGGACTGAGACATTTTGGGGTATTTTGGAATTTTGGCATGACCCCTGGATTTCCTCTCAACTTTCCTGTGGAGAGCTCTTCTTCTTGAAATGCGACGGGAATGCTGGGAATCTTTTCCTGATGAAGCAGGGAAATAACCCTCATCTCGAGCCTAGGAGGGGCAAATGGGGCTCCCCTTGAGTTGTGGCCGGACCCTCTGTGTTCCTCTCGAGTGGAAACGGGTATGTCAGGGAATTTCTTGACTTTCAGCAAGGGTGTGAATGACCCTTTCGAGGTTCAAGAGGGAAGGTGTGATTTTCTTCGAGATGCTGCAGTGGAAATGGGCCTCTCGCCTGGAGGAAAGAACCTCCTGGTTTTTCTCGAGTTGCAGCAGGTTCCTCTCGAGTTACGACAGGTACCTCAGGGACCCGCTCGTGTGGCCTCATGAAAGGCCATTCTCCATGCGAGTTGTGAGGGGCCTCCCAGGATTCCACTCCATTTGGTGTCAGGTCCTAATTCCTCATCTGGATCCAAGGCCCGAAACTGAGGTTTCCTGTCCAGTGCTGAAATGGACCTCGGGGTTCCTCTGGAGTCTCCACATGGGAGTCAGGCCTCATCTCGAGTGGGGACATGCACGTCCTGTTTCCTCCCAAGCTGTAGCAGAAGTGTCAGTCTTCCCTTCGAGTTGACACAGGGATCCGTGGCTTTCCCTTGAGGCTTTCCGAAAGGGCTGTCACACTTGCCACCGTGGTGTGAGTCGATACTCGGGGTGACAATCGAGGCAGTGCAGGGAAATCAGGTTCATCTGGAGTGGACTGAGACCTTTGGGGTCTTTTGGAATGGTGGCACGACCCCCAGGGTTCCTCTGAACTTTCCTGTTGAGAGCGCCTCCTCTTGAGATGCATCGGGAATGCCGGGAATCCTTTCCCAAAGAAACATGGAAAGGAACCCTCATCTCAAGCTGAGGAGGGGGAAACGGGGTTCCTCTTTTGTTGTGGCGGGACCCTTGGTGATCCTCTTGAGTGGAGACAAGTATGTCGGGGAACTTCATGAATTGCAGCAAGGGTGTAAAGGACCCTTTCAAAGTTCAAGAGTGAAGCTGTGATTTCCCTTGAGACGCCGCAGCGGAAAAGGGCCTCATCTAGCCTGGAGGGGAGAATCTCCTGGTTTTTCTCGAGTTGCGGCAGGTCCATCTCGAGTTACGATCCGGACCTCAGGGAGCCGCTCGTGTGGACTCAGAAAAGACAGGTCTCCATGCGAGATGCAAAGAATCTCTCGGGATTCTTCTCCATTCGGTGCAGGGTCCTAAGTCCTGTTCTGGAGCTGAGGCCAGATCCTGAGGTTTCCTTTCCAGTGCTGACACAGATCTTGGGATTCCTCTGGAGTCTCCACAGGGAAGTCAGGCCTCGTCTCCAGTAGAAACATGCACGTCTGCTTTCCTCTCGAGCTGTAGCAGCTGTGTCAGTCTTCTGGTCGAGTTTATACAGGGATCTGTGGCTTTCCTTCGAGGTGCCACAGGGCTGTCACACATACCACTGCAGTGTGAGTCAATACTCGGGGTGACACTCGAGACAGTGCAGGGAAATCAGGTTCATCTGGAGTGGAATGAGACATTTGGGTGTCTTTTTCAATGGTGGCACGACCCCTGGAGTTCCTCTCGACTTTCTTGTTGAGAGCGTCTCCTCTTGAGATGTGACAGGTGCCGGGTCCTAAGTCCTCATCTGGGGGCAAGGCCAGAACCTGATATTTCCTCTCCAGTGCTGACATGGACCTTAGGGTTCCTCTGGAGTCTCCACAGAGGAATCAGTCCTCGTCTCAAGTGGAGACTTTCACTTCCACTTTCCTCCCGACCTGTAGCAGCAGTGTCAGGCTTCCCGTTGATTTGACACAGATCTGTGGCTTTCCCTCGAGGCTTTCCCACAGGGCTGTCACACGTGCCACCATAGTGTGAGTCGATACTCGGGGTGACAGTCGAGACAGTGCAGGAAAATCAGGATCATCTGGAATGGACTGAGACATTTTGGGGTATTTTGGAATTTTGGCATGACCCCTGGATTTCCTCTCAACTTTCCTGTGGAGAGCTCTTCTTCTTGAAATGCGACGGGAATGCTGGGAATCTTTTCCTGATGAAGCAGGGAAATAACCCTCATCTCGAGCCTAGGAGGGGCAAATGGGGCTCCCCTTGAGTTGTGGCCGGACCCTCTGTGTTCCTCTCGAGTGGAAACGGGTATGTCAGGGAATTTCTTGACTTTCAGCAAGGGTGTGAATGACCCTTTCGAGGTTCAAGAGGGAAGGTGTGATTTTCTTCGAGATGCTGCAGTGGAAATGGGCCTCTCGCCTGGAGGAAAGAACCTCCTGGTTTTTCTCGAGTTGCAGCAGGTTCCTCTCGAGTTACGACAGGTACCTCAGGGACCCGCTCGTGTGGCCTCATGAAAGGCCATTCTCCATGCGAGTTGTGAGGGGCCTCCCAGGATTCCACTCCATTTGGTGTCAGGTCCTAATTCCTCATCTGGATCCAAGGCCCGAAACTGAGGTTTCCTGTCCAGTGCTGAAATGGACCTCGGGGTTCCTCTGGAGTCTCCACATGGGAGTCAGGCCTCATCTCGAGTGGGGACATGCACGTCCTGTTTCCTCCCAAGCTGTAGCAGAAGTGTCAGTCTTCCCTTCGAGTTGACACAGGGATCCGTGGCTTTCCCTTGAGGCTTTCCGAAAGGGCTGTCACACTTGCCACCGTGGTGTGAGTCGATACTCGGGGTGACAATCGAGGCAGTGCAGGGAAATCAGGTTCATCTGGAGTGGACTGAGACCTTTGGGGTCTTTTGGAATGGTGGCACGACCCCCAGGGTTCCTCTGAACTTTCCTGTTGAGAGCGCCTCCTCTTGAGATGCATCGGGAATGCCGGGAATCCTTTCCCAAAGAAACATGGAAAGGAACCCTCATCTCAAGCTGAGGAGGGGGAAACGGGGTTCCTCTTTTGTTGTGGCGGGACCCTTGGTGATCCTCTTGAGTGGAGACAAGTATGTCGGGGAACTTCATGAATTGCAGCAAGGGTGTAAAGGACCCTTTCAAAGTTCAAGAGTGAAGCTGTGATTTCCCTTGAGACGCCGCAGCGGAAAAGGGCCTCATCTAGCCTGGAGGGGAGAATCTCCTGGTTTTTCTCGAGTTGCGGCAGGTCCATCTCGAGTTACGATCCGGACCTCAGGGAGCCGCTCGTGTGGACTCAGAAAAGACAGGTCTCCATGCGAGATGCAAAGAATCTCTCGGGATTCTTCTCCATTCGGTGCAGGGTCCTAAGTCCTGTTCTGGAGCTGAGGCCAGATCCTGAGGTTTCCTTTCCAGTGCTGACACAGATCTTGGGATTCCTCTGGAGTCTCCACAGGGAAGTCAGGCCTCGTCTCCAGTAGAAACATGCACGTCTGCTTTCCTCTCGAGCTGTAGCAGCTGTGTCAGTCTTCTGGTCGAGTTTATACAGGGATCTGTGGCTTTCCTTCGAGGTGCCACAGGGCTGTCACACATACCACTGCAGTGTGAGTCAATACTCGGGGTGACACTCGAGACAGTGCAGGGAAATCAGGTTCATCTGGAGTGGAATGAGACATTTGGGTGTCTTTTTCAATGGTGGCACGACCCCTGGAGTTCCTCTCGACTTTCTTGTTGAGAGCGTCTCCTCTTGAGATGTGACAGGAAACCTGGGAATCCTCTCCCTATGAAACAGGGAAAGGAAGCCTCATTTCAAGCTGACAAGGGGACAACGGGGCTCCCCTTGAGTTTTGGCAGGACCCTTGGTGTTCCTCTCCAGTGGAGACGGGTATGTCGAGTAACTTCGTGAGTTTCAGGAAGGGTGTGAATGACCCTTTTGAGTTACAAGAGGGAAGGTGTGATTTCCCTCGAGACGCCGCAGCGTAAAAGGGCCTCATCTCACCTGGAAGGCAGAATCTCCTGTTTTTTTTCGAGTTGTGGTAGGTCCCTCTTGAGTTACGACGGGACCTCAGGCACCTGCTCGTGTGGCCTCAGGAAAGGCCAGTCTCCATGAGAGTTGTGAGGAGCCTCTCGGGATTCCTATCCAGTAGTTGCCGGGTCCTAAGTCTAGTCTGCAGCTGAAGCTGGTACATGTGGTTTCCTCTCCAATGATGACATGGAATTTGGAGTTCCTCTGGAGTCTCCACAGGGGAGTCAGGCCTCATCTCGAGTGGAGACATGCACGTCAACTTTCCTCCCAAGCTGAGGCAGCAGTGTCAGGCTCCCGTCGTGTTGACACAGGGATCTGTGCCTTTTGCTTGATGTGCCACAGGGCTGTCACACATACCACCGTGTTGTGAGTCGATACTAGGGGTGACAATAGAGACAGTGCAGGGAAATCTGGTTCATCAGGAGTGGAATGAGACATTTGGGGGTCTTTTGGAATGGTGGCATGACCCCTGAAGTTCCTCTCGACTTTCCTGTTGAGAGCGCCTCCTCTTGAGATGTGAAAGGAACGCCGGGAATGGTTTCCCAACGAAGCAGGGAAAGGAATCCTCATCTCAAGCTGAGGATGGGACAACAGGGCTCCTCTTGAGGTGTGGCGGGACCTTCGCTGTTCCTCTCGAGTGGAGACGGGTATGTCGGGAAACGTCTTGAGTTACAGCAAGGGTGTGAAAAACCCTTTTGAGTTTCAAGAGTGAAAGTGTGATTTCCCTTGAGAAGCTGCAGTGCAAAAGGGCCTCATCTTATCTGGAGGGGAGAGTCTCCTGGTTTTTATCGAGTTTCGGCAGGTCCCTCTTGAGTTATGATGGGGACTTCAGGGAGCCGCTGGTGTGGCCTCAGGAAAGGGCAGTCTCCATGCAAGTTGTGAGGGGCCACTCGGGATTCCTCTCCAGTCGGTGCCAGGTCCTAAGACCTCGTCTGGAGTTGAGGCCAGAACCTGAGGTTTCCTCTCCAGTGCTGAAATGGATCTTGAGGTTCCTCTGGAATCTCCAGAGTGGAGTCAGGCTCCGTCTTGATTGGAGACAGGCACGTCTGCTTTCCTCTCGAGATGTAGCAGCAGTGTCAGGCTTCCCGTCGAATTGACACAGGGAACTGTGGCTTTCCTTCGAGGTGCCCAGGGCTGTCACACGTGCCACCATGATGTGAGTTGATACTCACGGTGACAGTCGAGGCAGTGCAGGGATATCAGGTTCATCGGAAGTGGACTGAGACATCTGGAGGTCTTTTGGAATGGTGGCACGACCGCTTGAGTTCCTCTCGACTTTTGAGATGCGATGAGAACACCTGGAAACCTTTGCCGACGAATCAGGGAAAGGAAGCCTCATCTCGAGCTGAGGAGCAGACAAAGGGGCTACTATTGAGTTGTTGCAGACCACTCGGTGTTCCTCTCGAGTTGATACGATTATATGAGGGAACATTTTGAGTTGCAGCAAGGGTGTGAAGGACCCTTTCGAGTTTCAGGAGGGGAGGTGTGATTTCCCTCAAGACGCCACAGCTGAAAATGGCCTCATCTCGCCTGGAGGGGAGAATCTCCTGGTTTTTCTCGAGTTGCAGTAGGTTCTTCTCTAGTTGCGGCAGGTCCCTCTCGAGTTACAATGGGGACTTCAGGGATCTGCTTGTGTGGCCTCAGGAAAGACCAGTCTCCATGTGTTTTGCGAGGGGCCTCTCGGGATTCCTCTCCAGTCGGTGAGGGGTCCTAAGTCCTCATCTAGAGCTGATGTCGGGACCTGAGGTGTCTTTACCAGTGGCTACATGGATCTTGGTGTTCCTCGGAAGTCTCCACAGGGGAGTCATGTGTCGTTTCGAGTGGAGACATGCACGCCCACTTTCCTCCTGAGCTGTAGAAGCAGTGTCAGGCTTCCCTGCGTGTTGATACAGGGATCTGTGGCTTTCCCTCGAGGTTCCACAGGGCTGACACACGTGCCACCATGGTGTGACTCAGTACTCGGGGTGACAGTCGAGGCAGTGCAGGGAAATCAGGTTCATCTGGAGGGGACTGAGACATTTGGGGATCTTTTTGAATGGTGGCATGACCCAAGGAATTCCTCTCGATTCTCTTGTGGAGAGCGCCTCCTCTTGGAATGCAACGGGAATCCTTCCCTGAGGGAGCTGGGAAAGGGACGCTCATCTGGAGCTGAACAAGGGAAAACGGGGTTCCTCTTGAGTTGTGGAGGCACTCTCGGCGTTCCTCTCGAGTGGAGACGGGTATGTCGGGGAACTTGGTAAGTTGCACCAAGGGTGTGCAAGACCGTTTCAAGGTCCAAGAGGGAAGGTGTGATTTCCCTCGAGACACCGCAGAGGAAAAGGGCCTCATCTCGCCTGGAGGGGGAATCTCTTGGTTTTTCTCGAGTTGCAGCAGGTCCCTCTTGAGGTACGACTGGGACCTCAGGGAACAGCTCGTGTGGCCTCAGGAAAGGCCAGTCTCCATGTGAGTTGTGAGGGGCCTCTCAGGATTCCTCTCCAGTCGGTGTAGGGTCCTAAGTCCTCATCTGAAGCTGAGGCCAGAACCTGAGGTTTCCTCTCCAGTGCTGACTTGGTTCTTAGGGTGCGTCTGGAGTCTCCAAGGGGACTCAGGCCTCGTTTCGAGTGGAGACATGCACGTCAGCTTTACTCCCGAGCTGTAGCAGCTGTAGTAGCAGTGTCAGGCTTCCCGTCGATTTGACACAGGGATCTGTGGCTTTCCCTCTAGGTTCCACAGGGCTGTCATCCATGCCACCGTGATGTGAGTCGATACTCAGTGAGAGTCGAGGCAGTGCAGGGAAATCAGGTTCATCTGGAATGGACTAAGACATTTGTGGGTCTTTTGGAAAGGTGGCATGACCCTGGAGGTCCTCTTGACTTTACAGTTGAGAGCACCTTTTCTTGAGATGTGATGGGAACGCCGGGAATCCTTTCCCAACAAAGCAGGGAAAGGAACCCCCATCTTGAGCTGAGGATGGGACAATGTGGCTCCTCTTGAGTTGTGGCAGGCCCCTCGGTGTTCCTCTCGAGTGGAGACGTGTATGTTCGGGAACTTCTTTTGTTGCAGTAAGGGTGTGAAGGACCTTTCGAGGTCCAGGAGGGAAGGTGTGATTTCCCTTGAGACCCCACAGCAGAAAAAGGTCTCATTTCTCTTGGATGGGAGAATCTCCTGGTTTTTCTGGAGTTCCGGTAGGTCCCTCTGACTTTTGACGGGGACCACAGGGACCCGTTCCGGTGGTCTCAGGAAAGGCCAGTCTCCATGCGAGTTGCGAGGGGCCTCTCAGCATTCCTCTCCAGTCAGTGCCAGGTCCTAAGTCCTTGTCTGGAGCAGAGGCCGAAAACTGAGATTTCCTCTCCAGTGCTGACACGAAACTTGTGTTTCCTCTGGAGTCTCCATACTGGAGTCAGGCTTCATCTCAAATAAAGACATTCACGTCCACTTTCCTCGCGTTCTCTAGCACCAGTGTCAGGCTTCCTGTCGAGTTGACTCAGGGATCTGTTGCTTTCCATCGAGATGGCACAGGGATGTCACAAGTGCCACCGTGGTGTGAGTCGATACTCAGGGTGACAGTCGAGGCAGTGCAGGGAAATCAGGTTCATTTGGAGTGGACTGAGACATTTGGGGGTCTTTTGGAATGGTGGCATGACCACTGGAGTTCCTCTCGTCTTTCCTGTCAGAGCACCTCAACTTGAATTGCGACAGTAACACAGGGAATCCTCTCCCAATGAAGCAGGGAAAGGAACCCTCATCTCGAGCTGTGGAGGGGACAACGGGGCTCCTTTTGAGTTGCGACGGGATCCTCAGTGTTCCTCTAGAGTGGAGATGGGTATGTCGAGGAACTTCTTGAGTTGCAGCAAAGGTGTGAAGGACCCTTTCAAGATCCAAGAGGGAAGGTGTGATTTCCCCTGAGACACGGCAGCAGAAAAGGGCCTCATCTCCCCTGGAGGGGAAAATCTCCTGGTTTTTCTTGAGTTGCAGCAGGTCCCTCTCGAGTTACGATGGGGACGTGAGGGACCCTTTCATGTGGCCTCAGGAAAGGCCAGTCTCCATGCGAGTTGTGAGGGGCCTCTCTGGATTCCTCTTCAGTCGGTGCCGGGTCCTAAATCCTGATCCAGAGCTGAGGCCAGAATCTGAGGTTTCCTCTCCAATGCTGACATGGATCTTGGGGTTCCTCTGGAGTCTCCATAGGGGAGTCAGGCCTCGTTTCGAGTGGAGACATGCATGTCCGCTTTCCTCCCGAGCTGTAGCAGCAGTGTCAGGCTTCCTGTCCTGTAGACACAGGGATCTGTTGCTTTCCCTCGAGGTGCCACAGGATTTACACACGTGCCACCGTAGTATGAGCCGATACTCGGGGTGAGAGTAGAGGTAGTGCAGGGAAATCAGGTTCATCTGGAGTGGACTGAGCCATTTGGGAGTAAGGCCTCGTCTCGAGTGGAGATATGCATGTCCGCTTTCCTCCCGAACTGTAGTAGCAGTGTGAGGCTTCCCATCGAGTTGACACTGGGACCTGAGGCTTTCCTTCGAGGCTTTCACACAGGGCTGTCACACGTGTGACCGTGCTGTGAGTCAATATATGGGGTAACATTCGAGGCACTGCAGGGAAATCAGTTTCATTTGGATTCGACTGAGACATTTGCACTTTTTTTGCTTTGGTGACACGACCCCTGGAGTTCCTCTCGACTTTCCTATGGAGGGTGCCTCCTCTTGAGATCCGTCAGGAATGCCTGGAGTCCTTTCCCGATGAAACAGGAAAAGGAACCGTCATCTTGAGCTGAGGAGGGGGAAAGGGGCTCCAATTGAGTTGTGGCGGGACCCTCGGTGTTCCTTTCGAGGGGAAACAGGTATGTCGGGGAACTTCTTGAGTTGCAGCAAGGGTGTGAAGGACCTTTTCTAGGTTCAAGAGTGAAAGTGGATTTCCCTCGAGACGCCTCAGCAAAAAATGGCATCATCTCGCCTGGAGGAGAGAACGTCGTGGTTTTTCTCGAGTTGCTGCAGGTTCCTCTCTAGTTACAATGGGGATCACAGTGACCCGCTCGTGTGGCCTCAGGAAAGGCAAGTTTCCATGCGAGTTGAGAGGTGCCTCTCCAGATTCCTCTCCAGTTGGTGCCAGGTCCTAAGTCCTTGTCTAGAGCCAAGGCCAGAACCTGAGGTTTCTTCTCCAGTGCTGACATGGATCTTGGGGTTCCGCTGGATTCTCCAAAGGGGAGTCAGGCCATATCTCGAGTGGAGACATGCATGTCCACTTTCCTCCTGAGCTGTAGCAGCAGTGTCAGGCTTCCCGTCGAGATGACAAAGGGATCTGTGGCTTTCCATCAAGGCTTTCCCACATTGCTGTCACAGGGGCCACCATGGTGTGAGTCGATACTCCGGGTGACAGTCGTGGCAGTGAAGGGAAATCGGCTTCATGTGGAGTGGAATGAGCCATTTGGGGGTCTTTTGGAATGGTGGCACGACCCCTGGAGTTCCTCTTGACTTTCTTGTGAAGAGCGCCTCTTATTGAGATGTGATGGGAACGCCGGGAATCCTTTCTCGACGAAGCAGGGAAAGGAACCCTCATCTCGCACTGAGGAGGGGAAACGGGGCTCCTCTTGAGTTGTGGAGGGATGCTCGTTGTTCCGCTCAAGTGGAGACGGGTATGTTGGGAACTCCTTGAATTGCAGCAAGGGTGGGAAGGACGCTTTAGAGGTTCAATAGGGAATGTGTGATAACCCCCGAGACGCCACAGCGTAAAAGGGCCTCATCTCCCCTGGAGGAGAGAACCTCCTGGTATTTCTCGAATTGTGGCAGATTCCTCTCGAGTTATGACGGAAATCTCAGGGACCCGCTTATGAGGCTTCAGGACAGACCATTGTCCATGCGAGTTGCGAGGGGCCTCTCTGGATTCCTCTCCAGTCGGTGCCAGGTCTTAAGTCCTTGTCTGGAGTGGAGGCCGGAACCTGAGGTTTCCTCTCCAGTACTGACATGGATCTTGGGGTTCCGCTGTTTTCTCCAACGGGGATTCAGGCCCTGTCTCAAGAGGCGACATGCACGTCCGCTTTCCTCCCGAGCTGTAGCAGCAGTGTCAGGGTTCCCGTTGAGTTGACACAGGGATCTGTGGCTTTCCCTCAAGGCTTTATCACAGGGCTGTCACAGGGACCACTGTGGTGTGAGTTGATACTCGGATGACATTTGAGGCACTGCAGGGAAATCACATTCATCAAGATTCGACTGAGACAATTGTGCATCTTTTGGTTTGGTGACACAACTCCTGGAGTTCCTCTCAACTTTCCTGTGGAGAGCGCCTCCTCTTGATATGCGACAGGAACTCCTGGAATCCTTTCCCGAAAAAACAGAGAAAGGAACCCTCATCTTGAGCTGAGGAGTGGGAAAGGGGCTCCAGTTGAATTGTGGCTCGACCCTTGGTGTTCTTCTCTAGTGGAGATGGGTATGTCAGGGAACTTCTTGAGTTGCAGCAAGGGTGTTAAAGACTCTTTTGAGGTTCAAGAGGAAAGGTGTGATTTCCCTCGAGACGGTGCAGCAGAAAAGGGCCTCATCTCTCCTCAATGTGAGAACCTCCTGGTTTTTCTCAAATTGCAGCAGTTTCTTCTCGAGTTACGACCGGGACCTCAGAGACATGCTCATGTGGCCTCAGGAAAGGCCAGTTTCCATCCGAGTTGCAAGGGGCCTCTCAAGATTCCTCTCCAGTCAGTGCCGCATCCTAAGTCCTTGTCTGGAGTGGAGGCCGGAACCTGAGGTTTCCTCTCCAGTGCTGACCTGGTTCCTGGGGTTCCTCTGGAGTCTCCACAGGGGAGTCAGGCCTCGTCTCGAGTGGAGACATGCATGTCCACTTTTCTCCCGAGATCTAGTAGCAGTGTGAGGCTTCCCATCAAGTTGACACTGGGATCTGAGGCTTTCCCTCGAGGTTTTCCGAAAGGGCTATCACACGTGCGACCGTGGTGTGAGTCAATACATGGGGTGATATTCGAGGCACTGCAGGGAAATCAAGTTCATCTGGAGTCAACTGAGACATTTGCACATCTTTTGCTTTGGTGACATGACCCCTGGAGTTCCTCTCGACTTTCCTGTTGAGAGACCCTCCTCTTGAGATGCGTCGGGAATGCTTGGAATCCTATCCCGATGAAACAGGTAAAGGAACCCTCATCTTGAGCTGCGGAGGGGGAAAGGGGCTCCAGTTGAGTTGTGGCGGGACACTCAGTGTTCCTCTTGAGTGTAGATGGGTATGTCGGGGACCTTCTTGAGTTGCAGCAAGGGTTTGAAGGACCCTTTCGAGGTTCAAGAGGGAAGGTTGTGATTTTCCTCGAGACGCCACAGCAGAAAAGGACCCTATCTCGGCTGGATGGGAGAACCTCCTGGATTTACTCGAGTTGTGGCAGTTTCTTCTCGAGTTATGACGGGGACCTCAGGGACCCGGTCGTGTGGCCTCAGAAAAGACCAGTCTCCATGCGAGTTGGGAAGGGACACTCAAGATTCTTCTACAGTCAGTGCTGGGTCCGAAGTCCTCATCTGGAGCTGAGGCCGGAGTCTGAGGTTTGCTCTCCGGTGCTGACATGGATCTTGGGGTTTCGCTGGATTCTCCAAAGGGGCGTCAGGCCATGTATCGAGTGGAAACATGAACGTCTGCTTTCCTCCCGAGCTGTAGCAGCAGTGTCAGGCTTCCCATCGAGTTGACACAGGGATCTGTGGCTTTCCCTCAAGGCTTTCCCACAGGGCTCTGACAGGGGCCACCGTGGTGTGAGTCGATACTCAAGGTGACAGTCGAGGCAGTGTAGGGAAATCAGCTTCATCGGGAGTGGAATGGGTCATTTGGGGGTCTTTTGGAATGGTGGCACGTCCCCTGGATTTCCTATCGACTTTCCTGTGGATACTGCCTTCTCTTGAGATGTGAATGGAACACCGGGAATCCTTTCTTGATTAAGCAGGGAAATTAACCCTCATCTTCCACTGAGGAGGGGGAAACGGGGCTCCTCTTGATTTTTGAAGGGTCCCTCGTTTATCTCTCGAGTGGAGAAGTGTATGGAGGGGAACTTCTTGACTTGCAGAAAGGGAGTGAAGCACGCTTTCGAGGTTCAAGATGGAAGGTGTGATTTCCCTCGAGATGCTGCATCGGAAAAGGGCCTCATCTTGCCTGGAGGTGGAGAACCTCCTGATTTTTCTCGAGTTGTGGCAGTTTCCTCTTGAGTTAAGACGGTGACCTCAGAGACCCGCTCATGAGGCCTCAGGAAAGGCCAGACTCTCAAGATTCCTCTCCAGTCGGTGAAGGGTCCTAAGTCCTTGCCTGGAGTGGAGGCCGGAACCTGAGTTTTTCTCTCCAGTGCTGACATGGTTCCTTGGGTTCCTCTGGAGTCTCCACAGGGGAATCAGGCCTCGTCTCGAGTGGAGACATGCACTTGCGCTTTCCACCTGAGCTGTAGTAAACGTGTGAGTCTTCCCATCGAGTTAACACTGGGATCTGAGGCTTTCCCTCGAGGCTTTACCACAGAATTGTCACACGTGTGACCTTGGTGTGAGTCGATACACGGGGTGACATTTGAGGTACTGCAGGGCAATAAGGTTCATCTGGATTCGACTGAGACATTTGAGCATCTTTTGGCTTGGTGACACGACCCCTGGAGTTCCTCTCGACTTTCCTGTGGAGACCGCCACCTCTTGAAATGCAATGGGAATGCCTGGAGTTCTTTCCCGACAAAACAGGGAAAGGAACTCTCATCTTGAGCTGAGGAGGAGGAAAGGGGCTCCAACTAAGTTGTGGCAGGACCCTTGGTGTTCCTCTCGAGTGGAGATGGGTATGTCGGGGAACTTCTTGAGTTGCAGCAAGGGTGTGAAAGACCCTTTCAAGGTTCAAGAGGGAAGGTGTGATTTCCCTCGAGACGGTGCAGCAGAAAAGGGCCTCATCTCTCCTCGATGTGGGAGCCTCCTGGTTTTTCTCGAGTTGCTGCAGTTTCTTCTAGAGTTATGATGGGAACCTCAGGAACCCTCTCGTGTGGGCTTAGAAAAGGCCAGTCTCCATGCAATTTGCGAGGGGACTCTCAAGATTCCTCTCCAGTCAGTGCCGGGTCTGAAGTCCTCATCTGGGGCCAAGGCCGGAACTTGAAGTTTCCTCTCCAGTGCTGACATGGATCTTGGGGTTCCACTGGATGCTCCAAAGGGGCGTCAGGACATGTCTCGAGTGGAGACATGCACATCTGCTTTCCTCCTGAGCCTTAGCAGCAGTGTCAGTCTTCCCATCGAGTTGAAACATTGATCTGTGTCTTTCCATCAAGGCTTTCCCACAGGGCTGTTACAGGGGCCACTGTGGTGTGAAACATTACTCGGGGTGACAGTTGAGGCAATGCAGGGAAATCAACTTCATCTGGAGTGGAATGAGTCATTTTGGGGTCTTTTGGAATGGTGGCATGACCCCTGGAGTTCCTCTCGACTTTCTTGTAGAGAGGGCCTCCTCTTCAGATGTGACGGGAAAGCCGAGAAATCTTCCTAGACCTTGCAGGGAAAGGAACCCTCATCTCACACTGAGGAGGGGGAAACGGGGCTCCTCTTCAGATGTGGAGGGACCCTCATTGTTCTGCTCGAGTGGAGAGGTGTATGTCGGGGAACTTCTTGACTTGCAGAAAGGGTGTGAAGGATGCTTTCGAGGTTCAAGAGGGAAAGTGTGATTTCCCTTGAGACGCTGCAGCGGAAAAGGGCCTCATCTCACCTGGAGGGGAGAACCTCCTGGTTTTTCTCCAGTTGCAGCAAGTTCCTCTCGATTTATGATTGGGACCTCAGAGACCCACTCATGAGGCCTCAGGAAAGGCCAGTGTCCAGGCAAGTTGCGAGGGGCCTCTCGGAATTCCTCTCCAGTTGGTGCTGGGTCCTTAGTCCTCCTCTGGAGCAGAGGCTGGAACCTGAGGTTTCCTCTCCAGTGCTAGCATGGTTATCGGGGTCCCACTGGAGTCCTCACAGGGGAGTAAGGCCTCGTCTCGACTGGAGACATGCATGTCCACTTTCCTCCGGAGCTGTAGTAGCAGTGTGAGGCTTCCCACCATGTTGACACTGGGATCTGAGGCTTTCCCTCGAGGCTTTACCACAGGGATGTCACACTTGTAACCGTGGTGTGAGTCGATACACGGAGTGACATTCGAGGCACTGCAGGGCAATCAGTTTCATCTGGATTCGACTGAGACTCTTGAACATCTTTTGGTTTGGTGACATGACCCCTGGAGTTACTCTTGACTTTCCTGTGGAGAGCGCCACCTCTTGAGATGCGATGGGAAGGCCTGGAATCCTTTCCCGACAAAACAGGGAAAGGAATTCTCAACTTGAGTTGAGGAGGAGGAAAGGGACTCCAATTGAGTTGTGGCTTGATCCTCGGTGTTCCTGTCGAGTGGAGATCGGTATGTCGAGGAACTTCTTGAGTTGCAGCAAGGGTGTGAAAGACCCTTTCAAGGTTCAAGAGGGAAGGTGTGATTTCCCTCGAGATGCAGCAGCAGAAAAGGGCCTCATCTTTCCTCGATGTGAGAACCTCCTGGTTTTTCTCGAGTTGCGGCAGTTTCTTCTTGAGTTATGACGGCGACCTCAGGGACCAGGTCATGTGGCCTTAGGAAAGGCCAGTTTCCATGTGAGTTGCTAGAAGCCTTTCAAGATCCCTCTCCAGTCGGTGCCGGGTCCTAAGTCCTTGTCTGGAGAGGAGGCCAGAAACTGAGGTTTCCTCTCCAGTGCTGACCTGGTTCTTGGAGTTCCTCTGGAGTCTCCACAGTGGAGTCAGGCCTTGTCTCAAGTGGAGACATGCATGTACACTTTCCTCCGGAGCTGTAGTAGCAGTGTGAGGCTTCCCATCTAGTTGACACTGGGATCTGAGGCTTTCCCTTGAGGCTTTCCCACAGGGCTGTCACACGTGCAACCGTGGTGTCAGTCAATACTTTGGGTGACATTCGATGCACTGCAGGGAAATCAGGTTCATCTGGAGTCGACTGAGACATTTGCGCCTCTTTTCCTTTGATGACATGACCCCTGGAGTTCCTCTCGACTTTCCTGTGGAGAAAGCCTCCTCTTGATCTGCGACAGGAACGCCTGGAATCCTATCACGTAGAAACAGGTAAAGGAACCCTCATCTTGAGCTAAAGAGGGGGAAAGGGGCTCCAATTGAGTTGTAGCGGGACCCTCGGTGTTCCTCTCGAGTGGAGATGGGTAGGTCTGTGAACTTCTTGAGTTGCAGCAAGGGTTAGAAGGACTCTTTCGAGGTTCAAGAGGGAAGGTGTGATTTCCCTCGAGACACCACAGCAGAAAAGGGCTCCATCTTGGCTCGATGGGAGAACCTCCTGGATTTACTCGAGTTTCAGCAGTTTCTTCTTGAGTTACAACGGGGACCTCAGGGAGGCCATGTGGTCTCAGGAAAGGCCAGTCTCCATGCGAGGTGCGAGAGGACTCTCAAGATTCCTCTCCAGTCGTTGCCGGGTCCAAAGTCCTCTTCTGGAGCCGAGGCTGGAACCTGATGATTCTTCTCCAGTGCTGACATGGATCTTGGGGATCTGCTGGATTCTCCAAAGGGGTATCAGGCCATGTCTCGAGTGGAGACATGCACGTCCACTTTTCTCCCGAGCTGTAGCAGCAGTGTCAGGCTTCCTGTAGAGTTGACACAGGGATCTGTGGCTTTCCCTCAAGTCTTTCCCACAGGGCTGTCAAAGGGTCCACCATGGTGTGAGTCAATACTCTGGGTGACATTTGAGGTAGTGCAGGGAAATCAGCTTCATCTGGAGTGGAATGAGTCATTTGGGGGTCTTTCGGAATGGTGGCACAATCCATGGAGTTCCTCTCGACTTTCCTGTGGAAAGTGTCTCCTCTTGAGATGCGACAGGAACACTGGAAGATTTTCTTAGACGAAGCAGGGAAATGAACCCTCATCTCGAACTGAGAAGGGGTAAACGGGGCTCCTTTGAGTTTAGGAGGGACTCTCGTTGTTCCGCTCAAGTGGAGACGTGTTTGTTGGGGAATTTCTTGACTTGCAGCAAGGGTGTGAAGGACACTTTAGAGGTTCAGGAGGGAAAGTGTGATTTCCCTCGAGAAACCACAGCAGAAAAGGGCCTCATCTCGCCTGGAGGGGAGAACCTCCTGGTTTTTCTCGAGTTGTGGCAGGTTCCTCTTGATTCATGATGGGGACCTCAGGGACCCACTCAACAGGCTTCAGGAAAGGCCAGTGTACAGGGGAGTTGCGAGGGGCCTCTCGGGATTCCTCTGCCGTTGGTGCCGGGTCCTAAGTCCTTGTCTGGACTGGAGGTCGGAACTTGAGGTTTCCTTTCCAGTGCTGACATGGTTCTTGGGGTTCCTCTAGAGTCTCCACAGGGGAGTCAGGCCTCGTCTCAAGTGGAGACATGCATATCCGCTTTCCTCCCGAGCTGTAGCAGCAGTGTGAGGCTTCCCATCGAGTTGACATTGAGATCTGAGACTTTCCCTCGAGGCTTTCCCACAGGGCTGTCAAACGTGCAACTGTGGTGTGAGTCGGTACACGGGGTGACATTTGCGGCACTGCAGGGCAATCAAGTTCATCTGGATTTGACTGAGACATTTGAGCATCTTTTGGTTTGGTGACACGACCCCTGGAGTTCCTTTCGACTTTCCTGTGGAGTGCGCCTCCTCTTGAGATGTGACGGGAATGCCTGGAATCCTTTCCCGATGAGTCAGGGAAAGGAACTCTCATCTTGAGCTGAGGAGGGGGAAAGGGTTTCCAATTGAGTTGTGGCGAGACCCTTGGTATTTCTTTCGAGTGGAAATGGGTATGTGGGGGAACTTCTTGAGTTGCAGCAAGGGTGTGAAGGACCCTTTTGAGGTTCAAGAGGGAAGGTGTGATTTCCCTCCAGACGCCTAAGCAGAAAAGGGCCTCATCTCGCTTAGATGGGAGAACCTCCTGGTTTTTCATCGAGTTGTGGCAGTTTCTTCTCGAGTTAGGACAGGAACCTCAGGGACCCACTCGTGTGGCCTCAGGAAAGGCCAGTTTCCATGCGAGTTGCGAGGGGCCTCTCAAGATTCCTCTCCAGTTGGTGCTGGGTCCTAACTCCTTGTCTGGATTGGAGGCCGGAACCTGAGGTTTCCTCTCCAGTGCTGACATGGTATTTCGGGTTCCTCGGGAGGCTCCACAGGGGTCAGCTTTCGTCTTGAGTGGAGACATGCAGGTCCACTTTCCTCCCGAACTTCAGTAGCAGTGTGAGGCTTCATATCGAGTTGACACTGGGATCTGAGGCTTTCCCTAGAGGCGTTTCCACTGGGCTGTCACAAGTGCCACCGTGGTGTGAGTCGAAACTCGGGGTGACAGTCGAGGTAGTGCAGGGAAATAAGGTTCATCTGGAATGGTCTGAGACATTTGGGGGTCTTTCTGTTTGGTGGCACGACCCCTGGAGTACCTCTCGAGTTTCATGTGGAAAGCGCCTCCTCTTGAGATGCGACGGGAATGCTGGGAAACCTTTCCTGACGAAACATGGAAAGGAACCATCATCTTGAGCTGAGGAGGGGGAAAGGGGCTCCAACTGAGTTGTGGCGAGACCCTCGTTATTCCTCTCGAGTGGAGACATGTATGTCGGGGAACTTCTTGAGTTGCAGCAAGGATGTGAAGGACCCTATCTAGGTTCAAGAGTGAAGATGTGATTTCCCTCGAGACCCTGCAGCGGAAAAGGGCCTCATCTTGCCTGGAGGGGAGAACCTCCTTGTTTTTCTCGAGTTGCGGCAGGTTCCTCTCGAGTTAAAACGGGGACCTCAGGAACACACTTCTGTGGCCTCAGGAAAGGCCAGTCTCCATGCGAGTTGCGAGGGGACCCTCAAGATTCCTCTCCAGTCAGTGCATGGTCCGAAGTCCTCATCTGGAGCCGAGGCCGGAACCTGAGGTTTCCTCTCCAGCGTTGACATGGATCTTGGGGTTCCGCTGGATTCTTCAATGGGGAGTCATGCCATATCTTGAGTAGAGACATGCAAGTCCGCTTTCCTCCCGAGCTGTAGCAGCAGTGTCAGACTTCCCATCGGGTTGACACAGGAATCTGTGGCTTTCCCTCAAGGCTTACCCACAGGGCTGTCACAGGGGCCACCGTGGTGTAAGTCGATACTTGGGGAGACAGTCGAGGCAGTGCAGGGAAATCAGCCTCATCTGCAGTGGAATGAGTCATTTGGGAGTTCTTTTGGAAAGGTGGCACTAACTCTGGACTTCTTCTCAACTTTCCAGTGGAGAGCGCCTCCTTTTGATATACGACGGGAACGCCGGGAATGCTATCACGACGAAGCAGGGAAAGGAACCCTCATCTCGCACTGAGGAGGGGGAAACGGGGCTCCTCTTGAGTTGTGATGGGACCCTTGTTGTTCTGATCGAGTGGAGACGGGTATATCGGGGAACTTTCTGACTTGCAGCAAGGATGTAAATGACGCTTTCGAGGTTCAAGAGGGAAGGTGTGATTATCCTCGAGACGCTGCAGCGGAAAAGGGCCTCATCTCGCCTGAAGGGGAGAACCTCCTGGTTTTTCTCAAGTTCTAGCAGGTTCCTGTCGAGTTCTGATGGGGATATCAGGGACTCGCTCATGAGGCCTCAGGAAAGGCCAGTGTCCATGCGATTTGCGAGGGGCCTCTCAGGATTCCTCTCCAGTCAGTGCCGGGTCCTAAGTCCTTGTCTGGAGCGGAGTTTGGAACCTGAGGTTTCTTCTCCAGTGCTGACATGGTTCTTGGGGTTCCTCTGGAGTCTCCACAGGGGAATCAGGCCTCGTCTCGAGTGGAGACATGCATGTTCGCTTTCCTCCTGAGCTGTAGTAGCAATGTGAGGCTTCCCATAGAGTTGACACTGGGATCTGAGGCTTTCCCTCGAGGCTTTCCCACTGGGCTGTCACACGTACGGCCATGGTGTGAGTTGATACATGGGGTGACAGTCGAGGCTCTGCAGGGAAATCAGGTTCATCTGGTTTCGACTGAGACATTTGTGCCTCTTTTGGTTTGATGACACGAACCCTGGAGTTCCTCTTGACTTTCCTGTGGAGAACGCTTCCTGTTGAGATGGAACGGGAACACCTGGAATCCTTTCCCAACGAAACAGGGAAAGGAGCCCTCATCTTGAGCTGAGGACGGGGAAAGGGGCTCCAATTGAGTTGTGGTAGGATTCTCAGTGTTCCTCTCTAGTGGTGACGAGTATGTCAGAGAAATTCTTGAGTTGCTGCAATGGTGTGAAGGACCCTTTCTAGGTTCAAGAGTGAAGGTGTGATTTCCCTCGAGACGCTGCAGTGGAAAAGGGCCTCATCTCACCTGGAGGGGAGAATCTCCTGGTTTTTCTCAAGTTGCTGCAGATTCCTCTCGAGTTACAACGGGGACCTCAGGGACCTGCTCGTGTGGCCTCAGGAAAGGCCAGTCTTCATGTGAGTTGCGAAGGGACTCTCAAGTTTCCTCTCCAGTCACTGCCAGGTCTTAAGTTCTCATCTGGAGCTGAGGCTGGAACCTGAGGTTTCCTCTCCAGTGCTGACATGGATCTTGGAGTTTCGCTGGATTCTCCAAAGTGGAGTCAGGCCATGTCTCGAATGGAGACATGCATGTTCGCTTTCCTCCCGAGCTGTAGCAGCAGTGTCAGGCTTCCCCTCGAGTTGACACAGAGATCTGTGGCTTTCGCTCAAGGCTTTCCCACAGGGTTGTCACAGGGGCCACCGTGGAGTGAGTCGATACTCGGGATGACAGTCATGGCAGTGCAGGGAAATCAGCTTCATCTGGAGTGGATGAGTTATTTGGGGGTCTTTGGAATGGTGGGATGACCCGTGGATTTCCTCTCGACTTTCTTATGGAGAGAGCCTCCTCTTGAGATGTGACAGGATCGCCGGGAATCCTTTCTCAACGAAGCAGAGAAAGGAACCCTCGTCTTGCACTGAGGAGAGGGAAGCGGGGCTCCACTTGAGTTGTGGAGGGACCCTCGTTGTTTTGCTCAAGTGAAGACGAGTATGTTGGGGAACTTCTTGTCTTGCAGCAAGAGTGTGAAAGACCCTTTTGAGGTTCAAGAGGGAAGATGTGATTTCCCTCAAGATGCTGCGGTGGAAAAGGGCCTCATTTCGCCTGGAGGGGAGAACCTCCTGGTTTTTCTCAAGTTGCAGCAGGTTCCTCTCAAGTTACGTTGGGGACATCAGGGACCCGCCTATGAGGCCTCAGGAAAGGCCAGTGTCTATGCGAGTTGAGATGGGCCTCCCAGGATTCCTCTCCAGTTGGTGCCAGGTCCTAAGTCCTCGTATGGAGCTGAGCTGGAACGTGAGGTTTCCTCTCCAGTGCTAACACGAACCTTGGGGTTCCACTAGATTCTCCAAAGGGGATTCAAGCCATGTCTCGAGTGGAGACATGCACGTCCGCTTTCCTCCCGAGCTGCAGCAGCAGTGTCAGGATTCCTGTCGAGTTGACACATGAATCTGTGGCTTTCTCTCAAGGCTTTCCCACAGGGCTCTCACAGGGGCCACCGTGGTGTGAGTCAATACTTGGGGTTACAGTCGAGGCAGTCCAGGGAAATCAGCATCATCTGGGGGAATGAGTCATTTGGGGGTCTTTTGGAATGGTGGCATGACCCCTTGAGTTCCTCTCGAGTTTCATGTGGAGAGAGCCTCCTCTTGAGATGTGACGGAAATGCCTGGAATCCTTTCCTGATGAAACAGGGAAACGAACTCTCATCTTGAGCTGAGGAGGGGGAAAGGAGCTCCAATTGAGTTGTGGTGGGACCCTCAGTGTTCCTCTCGAGTGGAGACGGGTATGTCGGGGAACGTTCTGACTTGCAGCAAGGGTGTTAAGGATGCTTTCGAAGTTCAAGAGGCAAGGTGTGATTTGCCTCGAGACGCCACAGTGGAAAAGGGCCTCATCTCGCCTGAAGGGGAGAATTTCCTGGTTTTTCTCGAGTTGCAGCAGGTTCCTGTCGAGTTCTGATGGGGACATCAGGGACCAGCTCATGAGGCCTCAGGAAAGGCCAGTGTCCATGCGAGTTGCGAGGGGTCTCCCGGGATTCCTCTCCAGTCGGTGCTGGGTCCTAAGTCCTTGTCTGGAGCGGAGTTCAGAACCTGATGTTTCTTCTCCAGTGCTGACATGGTTCTTGGGGTTCCTCTGAAGTCTCCACAGTGGAATCAGGCCTCGTCTCAGATGGAGATATACATGTCCGCTTTCCTCCAGACCTGTAGTAGCAGTGTGAGGCTTCCCACCATATTGACACTGGGATCTGAGGCTTTCCCTCGAGGCTTTACCACAGGGATGTCACACTTGTAACCGTGCTGTGAGTTGATACACGGGGTGACAGTTGAGGCACTGCAGGGAAATCAGGTTCATCTGGATTCGACTGAGACATTTGTGCCTCTTTTGGTTTGGTGACACGAATCCTGGAGTTCCTCTCGACTTTCCTGTGGAGAGTGCCTCCTCTTGAGATGGGACGGGAACACCTGGAATCCTTTCCCAATGAAACAAGGAAAGGAACCCTCATCTTGAGCTGGGGAGGGTGAAAGGGGCTCCAATTAAGTTTGGCGGGACCCTCGGTGTTCCTCTCGAGTGAGACGGGTATGTCAGGGAACTTCTTGAGTTGCAGCAAGGGTGTGAAGGACCCTTTCTAGGTTCAAGAGTGAAGGTGTGATTTCCCTCGAGACGCTGCAGCAGAAAAGGGCCTCATCTCGCCTGGAGGGGAGAATCTCCTGATTTTTCTCAAGTTGCTGCAGATTCCTCTCGAGTTACAATGGGGACCTCAGGGACCTGCTCGTGTGGCCTCAGAAAAGGCCAGTCTCCATGCGAGTTGCGAGGGGACTTGAGTTGCAGCAAGGGTGTGAAGGACCCTTTCTAGGTTCAAGAGTGAAGGTGTGATTTCCCTCGAGACGCTGCAGCAGAAAAGGGCCTCATCTCGCCTGGAGGGGAGAATCTCCTGATTTTTCTCAAGTTGCTGCAGATTCCTCTCGAGTTACAATGGGGACCTCAGGGACCTGCTCGTGTGGCCTCAGAAAAGGCCAGTCTCCATGCGAGTTGCGAGGGGACTCTCAAGATTCCTCTCCAGTCACTGCCGGGTCCTAAGTACTCGTCTGGAGCTGAGGCTGGAACCTGAGGTTTCCTCTCCAGTGCTGACATGGATCTTGGGGTTCCGTTGGATTCTCCAAAGCATAGTAAGGCCATGTCTTGAGTGGAGACATGCATGTTCGCTTTCCTCCCGAGCTGTAGCAGCAGTATCAGGTTTCCCGTCGAGTTGACACAGGGATCTGTGGCTTTTGCGCAAGGTTTTCCCACAGTGCTGTCACAGGGGCCACCATGGAATGAGTCGATACTCATGGTGACAGTCATGGCAGTGCAGGGAAATCAGCTTCATCTGGAGTGGAATGAGTCATTTGCGGGTCTTTGGAATGGTGGCACGACCCCTGGAGTTCCTCTTGAGATTTCTATGGAGAGCCCTCCTCTTGAGATGCAACAGGATTGCCGGGAATCCTTTCTCAAAGAAGCAGAGAAAGGAACCCTCATCTTGAGCTTAGGAGGGGGAAAGAGGCTCCAATTGAGTTGTGGCGGGACCCTCGGTGCACTTCTTGCGTGGCGACGGGTATGTAGGGGAAACTCTTGAGTTGCAGGAAGGATTTGAAGGAATCTTTCAAAGTTCATGAGTGAAGGTATGATTTCCTTCGAGATGCCGCAGCAATGAAGGGCCTCATATCGCATGGATGGGAGAACCTCCTGGTTTTTCTCGAGTTGTGGCAGTTTCTTCTCGAGTTATGATGGTGACCTCAGGGACCCATTCGTGTGGCCTCAGGAAAGGCCAGTTTCCACGCGAGTTGCGAGGGGCCTCTCAAAATTCCTCTCCAGTCGGTGCTGGGTTCGAACTCCTTGTCTAGAGCGGAGTTTGGAACCTGAGGTTTCCTCTCCAGTGCTGACATGGTTCTTGGGGTTCCTCTGGAGTTTCCACAGGGGAGTCAGGCCTCCTTTCGAATGGAGACATACATGTCCACTTTTCTCCAGACCTGTAATAGCAGTATGAGGCTTCCCATTGAGTTGACACTGGGATCTGAGGCTTTCCTTCGAAGCTTTCCCACTAGGCTGTCACACGTGCCACCGTGGTGTAAGTCGAAACTCGGGGTGACAGTGGAGGCAGTGCAGGGAAATCAGGTTCATCTAGAGTGGACTGAGACATTTGCGGTTCTTTTGGTTTGGTGGCACGATCCCTGGAGTTCCTCTCGATTTTCATGTGGAGAGTGCCTCCTCTTGAGATGTGACTGGAATGCTGGGAAACCTTTCCTGAAGAAACAGGGAAAGAAACTCTCATCTTGAGCTGAGAAGGGGGAAAGGGGCTCCAATTGAGTTGTGGCGGGAACCTCGGTGTTCCTCTCGAGTGAAGACAGGTATGTCAGGGAACTTCTTGAGTTGCAGCAAGGGTTTGAAGGACCCTTTCTAGGTTCAAGAGTGAAGTTGTGATTTCCCTCGAGATGCCGCAGCAGAAAAGGGCCTCATCTCATCTGGAGGGGAGAACCTCCTGGTTTTCCTAGAGTTTTGGCTGGTTTCTCTCGAGGTACAAAGGGGACCTCAGGGACCCAATCCTGTGGCCTCAGGAAAGGCCAGTCTCCATGCGAGTTGTGAGGGGACTCTCAGTATTCCTCTCCAGTTGGTGCCGGGTCCTAAGTTCTCGTCTGGAGCCATGGCCAGAACCTGAGGTTTCCTCTCCAGTGCTGACATGGATCTTGGGGTACCACTGGATTCTCCAAAGCGGAGTCAGGCCATGTCTCGAGTGGAGACATGCACATCCACTTTCCTCCCGAGCTGTAGCAGCAGTGTCAGGCTTCTCGTCGAAGTTGATACTCGGGGTGACAGTCGAGACAGTGCCGGGAAATCAGCTTCATTTGGAGTGGAATGAGTCATTTGGGGGTCTTTTGGAATTGTGGCACGACCCCTGAAGTTCCTCTTGACATTCCTGTGGAGAGCGACTCCTCATGAGATGCGATGGGAATGCCAGGAATCCTTTCTTGATGAAGCAGGGAAAGGAACCTTCATCTCGCACTGAGGAGGGGGAAACGGGGCTCCTCTTGAGTTGTGTAGGGACCCTCACTGTTCTGCTCGAGTGGAGATGGGTATGTCAGGGAACTTCTTGACTTGCAGCAAGGGTGTGAAGGACGCTTTCGAAGTTCAAGAGGGAAGATGTGATTTCCCTCGAGACGCCGCAGCGGAAAACAGGCTCATCTCGCCTGGATGGGAAACCTGGTTTTTCTCGAGTTGTGGTAGGTTCCTCTTGAGTTATGATGGGGACTTCAGGGACCCACTCATGATGCTTCAGGAAAGGTCAGTGTCCATGTGAATTGCGAGGGACCTCCTGGGATTCGTCTCCAGTTGTTGCCGGGTCCTAAGTTCTTGTCTGGAGCAGAGGCTGAAACCTCAGGTTTTCTCTCCAGTGGTGACATGGTTCTTGGGGTTCCTCTGGAGTCTCCACAGGGGAATCAGGCCTCGTCTCGAGTGGAGACATGCATGTTCGCTTTCCTCCTGAGCTGTAGTAGCAGTGTGAGGCTACCCATCGGGTTGACACTGGAATTGAGGCTTTCCCTCAAGGCTTTCCCACAGGGCTGNTGGAGTCTCCACAGGGGAATCAGGCCTCGTCTCGAGTGGAGACATGCATGTTCGCTTTCCTCCTGAGCTGTAGTAGCAGTGTGAGGCTACCCATCGGGTTGACACTGGAATTGAGGCTTTCCCTCAAGGCTTTCCCACAGGGCTGTCACAGGTGTGACCATGGTGTGAGTCGATACATGGGGTGACATTTGAGGCACTGCAGGGAAATCACGTTCATCTGCCTTCGACTGAGATATTTGCGCCTCTTTTGATTTGGTGACACGACACTTGGAGCTCCTCTCGACTTTCCTGTGGAGAGCGCATCCTCTTGAGATGTGACGGGAAAGCCTGGAAAACTTTCCCAATGAAACAAGAAAGGAGCCGTCATCTTGAGCTGAGGAGGGGGAAAGGGGCTCCAATTGAGTTGTGACTGGACCTTCGGTATTCCTCTCGCGTGGAGACGGGTCTGCTGGGGAACTTCTTGAGTTGCAGCAAGTGTGTGAAGTAACCTTTCTAGGTTCAAGAGTGAAGATGTGATTTTCTTTGAGACGGTGCAACTGTAAAGGGCCTCATCTCGCCTGGAGGGGAGAACCTCCTGATTTTTCTCGAGTTGGCGGCAGTTTCTTCTCGAGTTCTGATGGGGACTTCAGGGACCCGCTTGTGTGGCCTAAGGAAAGGCCAGTTTCCATGTGAGTTGCGAGGGGCCTTTCAAGATTCCTTTCCAGTCGGTGTTGGGTCCTAATTCCTCCTCTGGAGCTGAGGCCGGAACCTGAGGTTTCCTCTCCAGTGCTGACATGGATCTTGATGTTCTGATGGATTCTCCAAAGAAGAGTCAGGCCATGTTTCGAGTGGAGACATGCACGTCCGCTTTCCTTCCGAGCTGTAGCAGCAGTGTCAAGCTTCCCGTCGAGTTGACACAGGGATCTGCAGCTTTCCCTCAAGGCTTTCCCACAGAGCTGTCACAGGGGCCACCATGGTATGAGTCAATACTCTGGGTGACATTTGAGACAGTGCAGGGTAATAAATTTCATCTGGAGTGGAATGAGTCATTTGGGGGTCTTTTGGAATGATGACACGACCCTTGAAGTTCCTCTCGACTTTTCTGTATGGAGTGCCTCCTCGTGAGATGCGACGGGAATGCCGGGAATCCTCTCTCGATGAAGCAGGGAAAGGAACCCTCATCTCGCACTGAGGAGGGGGAAATGGGGCTCCTCTTGAGTTGTGTAGGGATCTTCGTTGTTACACTCGAGTGGAGACAGGTATGTCAGGGAACTTGTTGAGTTACAGCAAGGGTGTGATGGACCCTTTCGAGGTTCAAGAGGGAAGGTGTGATTTCCCTTGAGACACTGCAGCGGAAAATGGGCTCATCTCGCCTGGAGGGGAGAACCTCCTGGTTTTTCTCAAGTTGCGGCAGGTTCCTCTCGAGTTACGATGGGGACCTCAGGGACCTGCTCGTGTGGCCTCAGGAAAGACCAGCGTCCATGCGAGTTGCAAGGGGACTCTCAAGATTCCTCTCCAGTCAGTGTCGGGTCCTAAGTCCTCGTATGGAGACGAGGCTGGAACNGGGAGAACCTCCTGGTTTTTCTCAAGTTGCGGCAGGTTCCTCTCGAGTTACGATGGGGACCTCAGGGACCTGCTCGTGTGGCCTCAGGAAAGACCAGCGTCCATGCGAGTTGCAAGGGGACTCTCAAGATTCCTCTCCAGTCAGTGTCGGGTCCTAAGTCCTCGTATGGAGACGAGGCTGGAACCTGAGGTTTCCTCTCCATTGCTGACATGGATCTTGGGGTTCTGCTGGATTCTCCAAAGGGGAGTCTGGCCATGTCTCTAGTGGAGACATGCAAGTCTGCTTTCCTCCTGAGCTGTAGCAGCAGTGTCAGGCTTCCCGTCTAGTTATTACAGGGATCTGTGGCTTTCCCTCGAGGCTTTCCCACTGGGCTGTCACATGTGCCACCGTGGTGTGAGTCAAAACTCGGTGTAACAGTCGAGGCAGTGCAGGGAAATCAGGTTCTTCTGGAGTGGATTGAGACATTTGCGGGCCTTTTGGTTTGGTGGCACGACCCCTGGAGTTCCTCTGGAGTTTCATGTGGAGAGCTCCTTCTATTGAGATGCGCCGGGAACACTGGGAAACCTTTCCCGACGAAACAGAGAAAGAAAACCTCATCTTGAGCTGAGGAGGGGAAAAGCGGCTCAAATTGAGTTGTGGCAGGACCCTTGGTGTTCCTCTCGAGTTGAGACGAGTATGTCGGGGAATTTCTTGAGTTGCAGCAAGGGTGTGGAGGACCCTTTCGAGGTTCAAGAGGGAACGTGTGATTTCCCTTGAGGTGCCGCAGTGGAAAACGGGCTCATCTCACCTGGAGGGAGGAACCTCCTGGTTTTTCTCGAATTGCAGCGGGTTCCTCTCGAGTTACGACGGGGACCTCAGGGACACGCTCAGGAGGCCTCAGGAAAGGCCAGGGTTCATGCGAGTAGCAAGGGGCCTCTCGAGATTCCTCTCCAGTCGGTGCCGGGTCCTAAGTCCTTGTCTGGAGCGGAGGCTGGAACCTGAGGTTTTCTCTCCAGTNTTCTCGAATTGCAGCGGGTTCCTCTCGAGTTACGACGGGGACCTCAGGGACACGCTCAGGAGGCCTCAGGAAAGGCCAGGGTTCATGCGAGTAGCAAGGGGCCTCTCGAGATTCCTCTCCAGTCGGTGCCGGGTCCTAAGTCCTTGTCTGGAGCGGAGGCTGGAACCTGAGGTTTTCTCTCCAGTGCTGACAGTGTTCTTGGGGTTCCTCTGGAGTCTCCACAGAGGAGTCAGGCCTCGTTTCAAGTGGAGACATGCATGTCCTCTTTCCTCCCGAGGTGTACTAGCAGTGTGAGACTTCCCATCGTGTTGACACTGAGATCTGAGGCTTCCCTCGAGGCTTTCCCACTGGGCTGTCACACGTACCACCGTGGTGTAAGTAGAAACTCGGCATAACAGTCAAGACAGTGCAGGGAAATCAGGTTCATCTGGAGTGGACTGAGACATATGCAGGTCTTTTGGTTTGGTGGCATAACCCGTGGAGTTCTTCTCGAGTTTCATGTGGCGAGAGCCTTCTTTTGAGATGTGATGGGAACGCTGGGAAACCTTTCCCAAAGAAAGAAGGAAAGGAACCCTCATCTTGTGCTGAAGAGTTGGAAAGGGGCTCCAATTGAGTTGTGGCGGGACCCTGGTTGTTCCTCTCGAGTGGAGACGGGTATGTCGGGGAACTTCTTGAGTTGCAGCAAGGGTGTGAAGGACCCTTTCTAGGTTCAAGAGTGAAGGTTTTTTTTTTTTTTTTCCCTCGAGACGCTGCAGCGGAAAAGGGCCTCATCTAGCCTGGAGAGGAGAACCTCCTGGTTTTTCTCGAGTTGAGGCAGGTTCCTCTCAAGTTACAACGGGGACCTCAGGGACCCCATCGTGTGGCCTCAGGAAAGCCTAGTCTCCATGCGAGTTGCAAGGGGCCTCTCAAGAATACTCTCCAGTCGGTGCCGGGTCCTAAGTCCTTCAGACCTCGGGTCCGGCCTTAGACTCCAAAGGAGAGGTCACGACTGTACCTAGAACCTCAAGACGACCTAAGAAGTTTCCCCTCAGTCCGGTACAAAACTCACCTCTGTACGTGCAGACGAAATTAGGGCTCGACATCGTCGTAACAGTCCGAAGGGTAGTTAAACTGTGTCCCTAGACACGGAAAGGGAGTTCCGAAAGGGTGTCCCGACAGTGTCCCAGGTGGTACCACACTCAGCTATGAGCCCCACTTTCAGCTCCGTCGCGTCCCTTTAGTCGAAGTAGACCTCACTTTACTCAGTAAACCCCCAGAAAACCTTTCTACCGTGCTGGGGACCTCAAGGAGAGGTGTAAGGACACCTCTCGCGGAGGAGAACTTAACGCTGCCCTTGTAGCCCTTTAAAAGAGCTACTTCGTCCCTTTCCTTGTGAGTAGAGTGTGAATCCTCCCCCTTTTTCCAAGGTTAACTCAAAACCGCCCTGGGAGTCATAAGTAGAGCTCACCTCTACCCATACAGTCTCTTGAAGAACTCAACGTCGTTCTTACTTCCGGGGAAAGCTCCAAGTTCTCCCTTCCACACTAAAGGGAACTCTGTGGTGCCGTCATTTCCCGGAGTAGAAAGGAGCTACCCTCTTGGAGGACCAAAAAGAGCTCAACGTCGTCAAAGAAGGGCTCAATGCTGCCCTTGGAGTCCCTGGGTGAACACACCGGAGTCCTTTCCGGTCAAACGGACGCTCAACGCTCCCCGAAGAGTTCTAAGGAGAGGTCAGCCACGGCCCAGGATTGAGGAACAGACCTGACCTCCGGTTTTGGACTCCAAAGGAGAGGTCACGACTGTACCATGAACCCCATGGAGACGTCAGAGGTGTCCCCTCAGTCCGGAGCAGATCACCTCTGTACGTACAAACGAAAGGAGGGTTGTACATCATCTTCACACTCCTAAGGATAACTCAACTGTGACCCTAGACTCCGAAAGGGAAATCCGAAAAGTGACCCGACAGTTGCACGGTGGAACCACACTCAGTTTTGAACCCCACTGTCAGCTCCGTCACGTCCCTTTAGCCCAAGTAGACCTCACGTGACTCTGTAAACGACCAGAAAACAAAACCACCGTCCTGGGGACCTCAAGGAGAGCTCAAAGTACACCTCTCACGGAGGAGAACTCTACGCTCCCCTTACGACCCTTTGGAAAGGGTTACTTTGTCCCTTTCCTTGGGAGTAGATCTCGACTCCTACCCCTTTCCCCGAGGTTAACTCAACGCCGCCCTGGGGGCCACAAGGAGAGCTCTCTTCTACCCATACAGCCCCTTGAATAACTCAACGTCGTTCCCAAACTTCCTGGAAAATATCCAAGTTCTCACTTCCACACTAAAGGGAGCTCTGTGACGTCGTCTATTCCCGGAGTATAGTGGACCTCCCCCATGGAGGACCAAAAAGAGTTCAACACCGTCTAAGGAGAGCTCAATTTTGCCCCTGGAGTCCCTGGACAAGGACATCGGAGTACTTTCCAGTCAGAGGCACGATCAACACTCCGCTGAGAGTATTAAGGAGAGGTCAGCCACGACACAGGATTCGGGAGGTGGACTCGGCTCCGGCTTTGGACTCCAAAGGAGAGGTCACGACTGTACCTAGAACCCCAAGGCGACCTGAGAGGTTTCCCCTCAGTCCGGTTCAGAGCTCACCTCTGTACGTGAAGGCGAAAGGAGGGCTCGACACAGTCGTCACATTCCGAAGTGCAGATCAACTGTGTTTCTAGACATCGAAAAGGCGTTCCGAAAGGGTGTCCCGACAGTGTCCCCGGTGGCACCACACTCAACTATGAGCCCACTGACAGCACCGTCACGTCCTTTTAGTCGAAGTAGACCTCACCTTACTCAGTAAACCCCCAGAAAAC
The DNA here is from genome assembly GCA_006410675.1 of Oreotragus oreotragus. NCBI lineage: Eukaryota > Metazoa > Chordata > Mammalia > Artiodactyla > Bovidae > Oreotragus > Oreotragus oreotragus. The sequence goes on along the minus strand of SJYX01012590.1, from coordinate 55,408 downwards.
CTTAACACCGTACTGGGGACCTCTAGGAGAGCTGTAAGGACACCTCTCGCGGAAGAGAACTGTACGCTACCCTTGCGACTCTTAGAAAAGAGTTGCTTCGTCCCTTTCCTTGGGAGTAGAGCGTGTCTCCTCCCCATTTGCCCCGAGATGAACTCAACACCTCCCTGGTAGTAACAAGGTGAGCTCACCTTTACCCATACAGTCCCTTGAAGAACTCAACGTCGTTCCCACAGTTCCTACGAAAACTCCAAGTTCTCCCTTCCACACTAAAGGGAGCTCTGTGGTGTCACCTTTTCCCCGAGTAGAGAGGACCTCCCCTTTTGTAGGACCAAAAAGAGTTCAACGCAGTCCAAGGAGAACTCAATGCTGTCCCTGGAGTCCCTGGGTGAGTACTCCGGAGACATTTCCGGTCACAAGTACGCTCAACGTTCCCGGAGAGCCCTAAGGAGAAGTCAGCCACGGCCCAGGATTCAGGAACAGACCTCGCCTTTGGCCTTGGACTCCAAAAGAGAGGTCACGACTGTTACAAGAACCCCACGGAGACCTCAGAGGTGTCCCCTCAGTCCGGAGCAGAGCTCACCTCTTTACGTACAGGAGAAAGGAGGGCTCGACATCATCGTCACACTCCGAAGGGTAGCTCAACTGTGATCCTAGACTCCGAAAGGGATAGCCGAAAGGGTGTCCCGACAGTGTGCACGCTGGCACCACACTCAGCTATATGCCCCACTGTAAGCTCCGTGACGACCCTTTAGTCCAAGTAGACGTAAGATGACTCTACAAACGTGAAGAAACAAAACCACTGTGCTGGGGACCTCAAGGAGAGCTGAAAGGACACCTCTCGTGGAGGAGAACTCTACACTGTCCTTGCGGACCTTAGGAAAGGGTTGTTTTGTCCCTTTCCTTGGTAGTAGAACTCGACTCCTCCCCCTTTCCCCAAGGTTAACTCAATACCACCCTGGGAGCCACGAGGAGAGTTCACCTCTACCCATACAGCCCCTTGAAGAACTCAACGTCGTTCCCACACTTCCTGGGAAAGCTCCAAGTTCTGGGAAGGTGTGATTTCCCTTGAGGCGCCGCAGCAGTAAATAGCCTCATCTCGCCTGGATGAGAGAACTTCCTGGTTTTTCTCGAGTTGTGGCAGTTTCTTCCCGAGTTACGACGCGGATCTCAGGAACCCGCTCATGTGGCCTCAGGAAAGGCCAGTTTCCATGCGAGTTGCAAAGGGCCTCTCAAGATTCCTCTCCAGTCGGTGCCAGGTCCTAACTCCTTGTCTGGAGCAGAGGCCGGAACCTGAGGTTTTGTCTCCAGTACTGACATGGTACTTGGGGTTCATCTGCAGTCTCCACAGGGCAGTCAGGCTTCGTCTCGAGTGGAGACATGCATGTGTGTTTTCCTCCTGAACTGTAGTAGCAGTGTGAGGCTTCCCATCGAGTTGACACTGGGATCTGAGGCTTTCCCTCCAGGCTTTCCCACTGTGCTGTCACACATGCCACCATTTTGTGAGTCGAAACGCAGGGTAACAGTCGAGGCAGTGCTGGGAAATCAGGTTCATCTGGAGTGGACTGAGACATTTGTGCATCTTTTGGTTTGGTGGCATGACCCCAGGAGTTCCTCTCAAGTTTCACGTGGAGAGTGACTCCTCTTGAGATGCGACGGGAACGCCGGGAATCCTTTCCTGGAAAGCAGGGAAAGGAACCCTCATCTCACACTGAGGAGGGGAAAACGGGGCTCATCTTGAGTTGTGGAGGAACCCTCGTTTTTCCACTCGAGAGGAGACGGTACGTCAGGGAACTTCTTGACTAGCAGCAAGGGGTGAAGGATGCTTTCTAGGTTCAAAGGACAGATGTGTTTTCCCTTGAGAGGCCACAGCGGAAAATGGGCTCTTCTCACCTACAGGGGAGAACCTCCTGGTTTTTCTCGAGTTACGGCAGGTTCCTCTCAAGTTAGGATGGGGACCTCAGGGACCCGCTCATGAGGCCTCAGGAAAGGCCAGTGTCCATGCGAGTTGCGAGGCGCCTCTCAGGATTCCTCTCCAGTTGGTGATGAGTCCGAAGTCCTCATCTGGAGCAGAGGCCAGAATCTGAGGTTTTCTCTCCAGTGCTAACATGGTTCTTGGGGTTCCTCTGCAGTCTCCACAGGGGAGTCAGGCCTCATCTCGAGTGGAGAAATGCATGTCCGCTTTCTTCCCCAGCTGTAGTAGCAGTGTGAGGCTTCCCATCGAATTGACACTGTGATCTGAGGCTTTCCCTCGAGTCTTTCCCTCAGGGCTGTCACAGGTGCGAACGTGGTGTGAGTCGATACACGGTGTGACATTCATGGCACTGCAGGGAAATCAGGTTCATCTGCATTTGACTGAGACATTTGCCCGTCTTTTAGTTTGGTGACACGACCCCTGGAGTTCCTCTCGACTTTCCTGTGGAGAGCACCTCCTCTTCAGATGCGACGGGAACGCCCGGAATCCTTTCCCGACAAAATAGGGAAAGAACCGTCATCTTGAGCTGAGGAGGGGAAAAGAGGTTCCAATTGAGTTGTGGCGGGACCCTCTATGTTCCTCTCAAGTGGAGATGGGTATGTCGGGGAACTTCTTGAGTTGCAACAAGGGTATGAATGACCCTTTCGAGGTTCAAGAGGGAAGGTGGGATTTCCCTTGAGATGCCGCAGCAGTAAAGGGCCTCATCTCACCTGGATGGGAGAACTTCCTGGTTTTTCTCGAGTTGCAGCAGTTTCTTCCCGAGTTATGACGCGGATCTCAGGAACCCGCTCGTGTGGCCTCAGGAAAGGCCAGTTTCCATGCGAGTTGCGAGGGGCCTCTCAAGATTCCTCTCCAATCGGTCCTGGGTCCCAACTCCTTGTCTGGAGCGGAGGCCAGAACCTGAGATTTTCTCTCCAGTGCTGACATGGTACTTTGGGTTCCTCTGGAGTATCCACAGGGGAGTCAGTCTTTGTCTCGAGTGGAGACATGCATGTGCGCTTTCCTCCTGAACTGCAGTACCAGTGTGAGGCTTCCCATCGAGTTGACACTGGGATCTGAGGCTTTCCCTCCAGGCTTTCCCACTGGGCGGTCACACTTGCCACCACTTTGTGAGTCGAAACTCGGGTAACAGTTGAGCCAGTGCAGGGAATTCAGGTTCATCTGGAGTGGACTGAGACATTTGTTTGTCTTTTGGTTTGGTGGCACGAGCCCTGGAGTTCCTCTCTAGTTTCATGTGGATAGCGCCTCCTCTTGAGATGCAACGGGAATGCTGGGAAACCTTTCCCAAAGAAACAGGGGAAAAAACCCTCATCTTGAGCTGATGAGTGGGAAAGGGGCTCCAATTGAGTGGTGGCATGACACTCGGTGTTCCTCTTGAGTAGAGACTGCTATGTCGGGGAACTTCCTGAGTTGCAGCAAGGGTATGAAGGACCTTTTCAAGGTTCAAGAGGGAAAGTGTGATTTCCCTCGAGATGCCACAGCAAAAAAGGGCTTCATCTAGCCTGGATGGGTGAACCTCCTGGTTTTTCTCGAGTTGGGGCAGTTTCTTCTCGAGTTAAGATGGGGACATCAGGGACCCGCTCCTGTGGCCTCATGAAAGGCCAGTTTCCATGCGATTTGTGAGGGACCTCTCAAGATTCCTCTCCCGTTGGTGCCGGGTCTTAACTCCTTGTCTGGAGTGAAGAGCGGAACCTGAGGTTTCCTCTCCAGTGCTGACATGATACTTGGGGTTTCTCTGCATTCTCCACAGGGGAGTCAGGCCTCATCGCGAGTGGAGACATGCATATGTGCTCTCCTTCCAACCTGTAGTAGCAGTGTGAGACTTCCCATCGAGTTGACGCTGGGATCTGAGGTTTTCCATACTGGCTTTCCCACTAGGCTGTCACACGTGCCACTGTGGTTTGAGTCCAAACTCGGGGTGACAGTCTAGGCAATGCAGGGAACCAGCTACATCTGTAGTGGAATGAGTCATTTGGGGGTCTTCTGAAATGGTGGCACGACCCCTGGAGTTCCTCTCGGCATTCCTGTGGAGAGCGCCTCCTCTTGAGATGCGACGGGAATGCCGGGAAACCTTTCCCAATGAAGCAGGGAAAGGAACCCTCATCTCGCATAGAGGAGGGGGAAAAGGAGCTCCTCTTGAGTTGTGGAGGGACCCTCATTGTTCCCCTCGAGTGGAGACGGGTATGTCAGGGAACTTCTTGACTTGCAGCAAGTGTGTGAAGGATGCTTTTGAGGTTAAAGAGGGAAGGTGTGATTTCCCTCGAGACGCCGCAGAGGAAAACGGGTTTATCTCGCCTGGAGGGGAGAACCTCCTGGTTTCTCTTGAGTTACGATGGGGCCCTCAGGGAACAGCTCATGAGGCCTCAGGAAAGGCCAGTGTCCATACAAGTTGCGAGGCGACTCTCAGGATTCCTCCCCAGTCAGTACCAGGTCCTAAGTCCTTGTCTGGAGCGGAGGCCAGAACCTGAGGTTTTCTCTCCAGTGATAACATAGTTCTTGGGGTTCCTCCGCAGTCTCCACAGAGGAGTCAGGCCTCGTCTCGAGTGGAGACATGCATGTCTGCTTTCCTCCCCAGCTATAGTAGCAGTGTGAGGCTTCCCATCGAGTTGACACTGGGATCTGAGTCTTTCCCTCGAGGCTTTCCCTCAGGGCTGTCACACGTGCGACTGTGGTGTGAGTCAATACACCGGGTGACATTCGAGGCACTGCTGGGAAATCAGGTTCATCTCCATTCGACTGAGACATTTGCCCGTCTTTTGGTTTGGTGACACGACCCCTGGAGTTCCTCTCGACTTTCCTGTGGAGAGGACCTTCTCTTGAGATGTGACGGGACTGCCGGGAATCCTTTCCTGACGAAACAGGAAAAGAACCGTCATCTTGAGCTGAAGAGGGGGAAAGAGGTTCAACTGAGTTGTGGGGGGACCATCGGTGTTCCTCTCGAGAGGAGATGTGTATGTCGGGGAACTTCTGGATTTGCAGCAAGGGTGTGAAGGACCCTTTCAAGTTTTAAGAGGGGAGGTGTGATTTCTCTTGAGATGCCGCAGCAGTAAAGGGCCTCATCTCGTCTGGATGGGAGAACTTCCTGGTTTTTCTCTAGTTTCAGCAGTTTCTTCCCGAGTTACTAAGGGGACTTCAGGGACCCGCTCGTGTGGCCTCAGGAAAGGCCAGTTTCCATGCGAGTTGCGAGGGGCTTCTCAAGACTCCTCTCCAGTTGGTGCTGGGTTCTAACTCCTTGCCTGGAGCGGAGGCCAGAACCTGAGGTTTCCTCTCCAGTGCTGACATGGTACTTGGGGTTCCTCTGGAGTCTCCGCAGGGGAGTCAGGCTTCGTCTCAAATGGAGACGTGCATGTGTGCTTTCTTCCAGAACTGTAGTAGCAGTGTGAGACTTCCCATCGAGTTGACACTGGGATCTGAGCCTTTCCCTCGAGGCTTTCCCACTGGGCTGTCACACGTGCCACCGTGGTGTGAGTCGAAACTCGGGGTAATAGTCAAGGCAGTGCAGGGAAATCATATTCATCTGGAGTGGATTGAGACATTTGTGGGTCTTTTGGTTTGGTAGCACGATCCCTGGAGTTCCTCTCGAGTTTCATGTGGAAAGCGCCTCCTCTTGAGATGCGACAGGAACGCTGGGAAACCTTTCCTGATGAAAGAGGGAAAGGAACCCACATCTTGAGCTGAGGAGGGGGAAAGGGGCTTCAACTGAGTCGTGGCAGGACCCTCGGTGTTCCTCTCGAGTGGAGACAGGTATGTCGGGAGACTTCTCGAGTTGCAGCAAGGGTGTGAAGGATCCTTTCAAAGTTCAAGAGTGAAGGTGTGTTTCCCTCCAGATGCCGCAGCAGTAAAGGGCCTCATCTCTCCTGCATGGGAGAACCTCCTCGTTTTTCTTGAGTTGCAGCAGTTTCTTCTCGAGTTACGATAGGGACCTCAGGGACCCGCTCTGTGGCCTCAGGAAAGACCAGTTTCCACGCGAGTTGAGAGGGGCCTCTCAAGATTCCTCTCCAGTCAGTGCCGGGTCCTAACTTCTTGTCTGGAGCGGAGGCCGGAACTTGAGGTTTCCTCTCGAGCGCTGACATGTGACTTGGGGTTCCTTTGCAGTCTCCACAGGGGAGTCAGGCCTCGTCTCGAGTAGAAACATGCATGTGTGCTTTCCTCCCGACCTGTAGTAGCAGTGTGAGGCTTCCCATCGAGTTGACACTGGGATCTGAGGCTTTCCCTATCGGCTTTCCCACTGGGCTGTCACACGTGCCACCGTGACGTGAGTCGAAACTTGGGGAGACAAGAGGACCTTCTCTTGAGATGTGACGGGACTGCCGGGAATCCTTTCCTGACGAAACAGGAAAAGAACCGTCATCTTGAGCTGAAGAGGGGGAAAGAGGTTCAACTGAGTTGTGGGGGGACCATCGGTGTTCCTCTCGAGAGGAGATGTGTATGTCGGGGAACTTCTGGATTTGCAGCAAGGGTGTGAAGGACCCTTTCAAGTTTTAAGAGGGGAGGTGTGATTTCTCTTGAGATGCCGCAGCAGTAAAGGGCCTCATCTCGTCTGGATGGGAGAACTTCCTGGTTTTTCTCTAGTTTCAGCAGTTTCTTCCCGAGTTACTAAGGGGACTTCAGGGACCCGCTCGTGTGGCCTCAGGAAAGGCCAGTTTCCATGCGAGTTGCGAGGGGCTTCTCAAGACTCCTCTCCAGTTGGTGCTGGGTTCTAACTCCTTGCCTGGAGCGGAGGCCAGAACCTGAGGTTTCCTCTCCAGTGCTGACATGGTACTTGGGGTTCCTCTGGAGTCTCCGCAGGGGAGTCAGGCTTCGTCTCAAATGGAGACGTGCATGTGTGCTTTCTTCCAGAACTGTAGTAGCAGTGTGAGACTTCCCATCGAGTTGACACTGGGATCTGAGCCTTTCCCTCGAGGCTTTCCCACTGGGCTGTCACACGTGCCACCGTGGTGTGAGTCGAAACTCGGGGTAATAGTCAAGGCAGTGCAGGGAAATCATATTCATCTGGAGTGGATTGAGACATTTGTGGGTCTTTTGGTTTGGTAGCACGATCCCTGGAGTTCCTCTCGAGTTTCATGTGGAAAGCGCCTCCTCTTGAGATGCGACAGGAACGCTGGGAAACCTTTCCTGATGAAAGAGGGAAAGGAACCCACATCTTGAGCTGAGGAGGGGGAAAGGGGCTTCAACTGAGTCGTGGCAGGACCCTCGGTGTTCCTCTCGAGTGGAGACAGGTATGTCGGGAGACTTCTCGAGTTGCAGCAAGGGTGTGAAGGATCCTTTCAAAGTTCAAGAGTGAAGGTGTGTTTCCCTCCAGATGCCGCAGCAGTAAAGGGCCTCATCTCTCCTGCATGGGAGAACCTCCTCGTTTTTCTTGAGTTGCAGCAGTTTCTTCTCGAGTTACGATAGGGACCTCAGGGACCCGCTCTGTGGCCTCAGGAAAGACCAGTTTCCACGCGAGTTGAGAGGGGCCTCTCAAGATTCCTCTCCAGTCAGTGCCGGGTCCTAACTTCTTGTCTGGAGCGGAGGCCGGAACTTGAGGTTTCCTCTCGAGCGCTGACATGTGACTTGGGGTTCCTTTGCAGTCTCCACAGGAGAGTCAGGCCTCGTCTCGAGTAGAAACATGCATGTGTGCTTTCCTCCCGACCTGTAGTAGCAGTGTGAGGCTTCCCATCGAGTTGACACTGGGATCTGAGGCTTTCCCTATCGGCTTTCCCACTGGGCTGTCACACGTGCCACCGTGACGTGAGTCGAAACTTGGGGAGACAGTCAAGGCAGTGCAGGGAAATCAGGTTCATCTGGAGTGGACTGAGACATTTTTGGGTCTTTTGGTTTAGTGGCATGATCCCTGGAGTTCCTCTCGAGTTTCATGTGGAGTGCGCCTCCTCTTGAGATGTGATGGGAACGTTGGGAAGCCTTTCTCAACGGAAAAGGGAAAGGAACCCTCATCTTGAGCTGAGGAGGGGGAAAGGGGCTCCAGCTGGGTTGTGGTGGGACCCTCGGTGTTCCTCTTGAGTAGAAATGGGTATGCTGGGGAACTTCTTGAGTTGCAGCAAGGATTTGAAGGACCCTTTCAAGGTTCAAAAGTGAAGGTTGATTTCCCTCGAGATGCCACAGCGGAAAAGGGCCTCATCTCACCTGGAGAGGAGAAACTCCAGGTTTGCCTCGAATTGCGGCAGGTTCCTCTTGAGTTACAACGAGGACTTCAGTGACCCGCACGTGTGGTGTCAGGAAAGGACAGTCTCCATGCGAGTTGCAAGGGGACTCTCAATATTCCTCTCCAGTCGGTGCTGGGTCCTAAGTTCTTGTCTGGAAACAAGGCCGGAAATTGAGGTTTCCTTTCCAGTGCTGACATGGATCTTGGGGTTTCGCTGGATTCTCCAAATGGGAGTCAGGCCATGTCTGGAGTGGAGACATACACGTCTGCTTTCCTCCTGAGCTGTAGCAGCAGTGTCAGGCTTCCCGTCGAGTTGACTATGGGATCTGTGGCTTTCCCTCAAGGCTTTCCCACAGGCCTGTCACAGGGGCCACCGTGGTGTGAGTTGATATGCAGGGTGACAGTCGAGGCAGTGCAGGGAAATCACCTTCATCTGGAGCAGAATGAGTTATTTGAGGGTATTTTGGAATGGTGGCACGAGCCCTGGAGTTCCTCTCCACATTGCTGTGGAGAGTGCCTCCTCTTGAGATGCAGTGGGAATGCCGGGAAACCTTTCTTGACGAAGCAAGGAAGGGAACCCTGATCTTGCACTGAGGAGGGGGAAACAGGGCTCCTCTTGAGTTGTGGAGGGACCCTCTTTTTTCCGCTCGAGTGGAGATGGGTATGTCAGGGAACTTCTTGACTTGCAGCAAGGGTATGAAGGATGCTTTGGAGGTTCAACAGGGAAGGTGTGATTTCCCTTGAGATGCCACAGTGGAAAATGGGCTTATCTCGCCTGGAGAGGTGAACCTCCTGGTTTTTCTCGAGTTGTGGCAGGTTCCCCTCAAGTTACGACGGGGACCACAGGGACCTGCTCATGAGGCCTCAGGAAAGGCCAGTGTCCATGAATTACGAGGGGCCTCTCAGGATTCCTCTCCAGTCTGTGCCAGGTCCTAAGTCCTTGTCTGGAGTGGAGGCTGGAACCTGAGGTTTTCTCTCCAGTGGTGACATGGTTCTTGGGGTTCCTCTGGACTCTCCACATGGGAGTCAGGCCTCGTCTCGAGTGGAGACCTGCATGTGCACTTTCCTCCCGAACTATAGTAGCAGTGTGAGGCTTCTCATCGAATTGATACTGGGATCTGAGGCTTTACCTCGAGGCTTTCCCACAGGACAGTCACACGTGCAACCATGGTGTGAGTCGATACACGGGGTGACATTCAGGGCACTGCAGGGAAATCAGGTTCATCTGGATTCCAGCGAGTCATTTGCACGTCTTTTGGTTTGATGACACGACCCCTGGAGTTCCCCTCGACTTTCCTGTGGAGAGCGCCTCTTCAGATGTGACGGGAACACCTGGAATCCTTTCCCATCGAAACAGAGAAAGGAGCCTTCATCTTGAGCTGAAGAGGGAGAAAGGGGTTCCAATTGAGTTGTGGTGGGACCCTCGGTGTTCCTCTCCAGTGGAGACGGGTATTTCGGGGAACTATTTGAGTTGCAGCAAGAATGTGAATGACCCTTTCGAGGTTCAAGAGGGTGTGATTTCCCTTGACACGCCGCAGCAGTAAAGAGCCTCATCTCGCCTGGATGGAAGAACCTCCTGGTTTTTCTCGAGTTGCGACAGGTTCTTCTCGAGTTACAACGGGGTCCTCAGGGATCCGCTCGTGTAGCATCAGGAAAGGCCAGTTTCCATGCGAGTTGCAAGGGGCCTCTCAAGATTCCTCTCCAATCGGTGTCTGGTCCTAAGTCCTTGTCTGGAGCTGAGGTCGGAATCTGAGGTTTCCCCTCCAGTGCTGACATGGTACTTGGGGTTCCTCTGGAGTCTCCACAGGGGAGTCAGGCTTTATCTCGAGTGGAGACATGCATGTGTGCTTTCCTCCCGAACTGTAGTAGCAGTGTGAGGCTTCCCATCGAGTTGACACTCGGATTAGAGGTTTTCCCTCGAAGCTTTCCCACTGGGCTATCACACGTGCCACTGTGGTGTAAGTCGAAACTCGGGGTAACAGTAGAGGCAGTGCAAGGAAATCAGATTCATCTGGAGTGGACTGAGACATTTGTGCGTCTTTTGGTTTGGTTACACGACCCCTGGAGTTCCTCTCTAGTTTCATGTGGAAAGTGCCTCCTCGACGGGAATGCTGGGAAACCTTTCCCGACCAAACAGGGAAAGGAACCCTCATCTTGAGCTAAGGAGGGGGAAAGGGGCTCCAATTGAATTGTGTCAGAACCCTCGGTGTTCCTCTCAAGAGGAGACGGGTATATCGGGGAACTTCTTGAGTTGCAGCAAGGGTGTGAAGGATCCTTTCAAGGTTCAAGTGTGAAGGTGTGATTTCCCTCCAGATGCCGCGGCAGTAAAGGGCCTCATCTTCCCTGGATGGGAGAACCTCTTGTTTTCCTCGAGTTGCTGCAGTTTCTTCTCGAGTTATGATGGGGACCTCAGGGACCCGCTTGTGTGTCCTCAGGAAAGGCCAGTTTCCATGCGAGTTGCGAGGGGCCTCTCAAGATTCCTCTCCAGTCGATGCTGGGTCCTAACTTCTTGTCTGGAATGGAAGCCAGAACCTGATGTTTCCTCTACAGTGCTGACATGATACTTGGGGTTCCTCTGGAGTCTCCACAGGGGAGTCAGGCCTCGTCTCGAGTGGAGACATGCATGTGTGCTTTCCTCCCGACCTGTAGTAGCAGTGTCAGGGAGGGGTAGCTCAACTGTGACTCTAGACACCGAAAGGGATAGTCGAAAGGGTGCCCCGACAGTGTGCACGATGGCACCACACTCAGCTTTGAGCACGCTACCCTTGTGACCCTTTGGAAAGGGTTACTTTGTCCCTTTCTTTGGGAGTAGAACTCGACTCCTCCTACTTTCCCCGAGGTTAACTAGATACCACCCTGGGAGCCACAACGAGAGCTCACCTCTGCCCATATAGCCCCTTGAAGAACTCAACGTCGTTCCCAAGCTTCCTGGGAAAGATCCAAGTTTTCACTTCGACACTAAAGGGAACTCTGCGGTGTCACCTTTTCCCGGAGTAGAGCGGACCTCCCCTCTTTGAGGTCTAAACACAGCTCAACGCCGTCCAAGGAGAGCTCAATGTTACCTCTGGAGTCCCTGGGCGAGCACACCGGAGTCCTTTCCTGTCAGAAGTACGCTCAAAGCTCCCCTGAGAGTTCAAAGGAGGGGTCAGACACGACCCAGGATTCAGGAGCAGACCTCCGTTCCGGCCTTGGACTCCAAATGAGACTTCATGACTGTACCTAGAACCCCAAAGCGACCTAAGAGGTTTTCCCTCAGTCAGGTACAGAACTCACCTCTCGTGCAGGTGAAAGGAGGGCTCGACATCATCGTCAAAGTCCGAAGGGCAGATCAACTGAGTCCCTAGACACCGAAAGAGACTTCCGAAAGGGTGTCCCGACAGTGTCCCCGGCGGTACCACACTCAGCTATGAACCCTACTGTCAGCTCCATCACTTCCCTTTAGTCGAAGTAGACCTCACCTTAGTCAGTGTAAACCGCCAGAAAAACTTTCCATCGTACTGGGGACCTCAAGGAGAGCTGTAAAGACACCTCTCGTGGAGGAGCTCTACAGTACCCTTACGGCCCTTAGGAAAGAACTGCTTCGTCCCTTTCCTTGGGAGTGGAACGTGACTCCTCCCTCTTTGCCCCGAGGAGAACTCAACACATCCCTGGGAGTAACAGGGTGAGCTCACCTCTGCCCATACAGTCCCTTGAAGAACTAAACGTCGTTCCCACACTTCCTGCGAAAGCTCCAAGTTCTATCTTCTACACTAAAGGGAGCTCTGTGGCGTCACCTTTTGCCCGAGTAGAGCGGACCTCCACTCTTGGAGGACCAAAAAGAGCTCAACGTTGTACAAGGAGAGTTGAATACTGCCCCTGGAGTCCCTGGACGAGTACTACGGAGTCCTTTCCGGTCACAGGTACGCTCAACGTTCCCCGGAGAGGTCTAAGGAGAGGTTAGCCACGGCCCAGTGTTGAGGAACAGACCTCGCCTCCGAGGAACCTGAGGTTTCCTCTCCAGTGCTGACATGGTACTTGGGGTTCCTCTGGAGTCTCCACAGGGGAGTCAGGCCTCATTTCGAGGGGAGACATGCATGTCTGCTTTCTTCCTGAGCTGTAGTAGCAGTGTGAGGCTTCCCATCGAGTTGACACTGGGATCTGAGGCTTTCCCTGGAGGCTTTCCCACAGGGCTGTCACACGTGCAACCGTGGTGTCAGCGATACATGGGGTGACATTCAAATCACTGCAGGGTAATGAGGTTCATCTGGATTCAACTGAGACGTTTACGTGTCTTTTGGTTTGGTTACACAACCCCTGGAGTTCCTCTCGACTTTCATGTGGAGAGTGCATCCTCTTGAGATGCGACAGGAACGCCTGAAATCCTTTCCCAATAAAATAGGGAAAGGAACCCTCATCTTGAGCTGACAAGGGGGAAAGAGGCTCCATTGAGTTGTGGTGGGACCCTCAGAGTTCCTCTCAAGAGGAGATGGGTATTTCGGGGAACTTCTTGAGTTGCACCAAGAGTGTGAAGGACGCTTTCGAGGTACAAGAGCGAAGGTGTGATTTCCCTCGTGACGCCCCAGAAGAAAAGGGCCTCATCTCGCCTGGATGGGAGAACCTCCTAGTTTTTCTTGAGTTGTAGCAGTTTCTTCTCGTGTTATGACGGAGACTTCAGGGACCCCATCATGAGGCCTCAGGAAAGGCCAGTGTCGATGCGAGTTGAGAGGGGGTTCTCGGGAATCCTCTCCAGTCATTGCCAGGTCCTAAGTCCTTGTCTGGAGCGGAGGCTGGAACCTGAGGTATCATCTCCAGTGCTGACATGGATCTTGGGGTTCCACTGGATTCTCCAAAGGGGAGTCAGGCTATGTCTCGAGTGGAGACATGCACTTCCGCTTTCCTCCCTAGCTGTAGCAGCAGTGTCAGGCTTCCCGTCGAATTGACACAGGGATCTGCGGCTTTCCCTCAAGACTTTCCCACAGGGCTGTGACAGGGGCCACCATGGTTTGAGTCAATACTCGGGGTGACAGTCGAGGCAGTGCAGGGAAATAAGCTTCATCTGGAGTGGAATGAGTCATTTGGCGGTCTTTTGGAATGGTGGCACGACCCATGGAGTTCCTCTCGACTTTCCTGTGGAGAGCTCCTCCTCTTGAAATGTGACGGGATAGCCGGGAATTCTTTCTCAATGAAGCAGGCAAAGGAGCCCTCATCTCGCACTGAGGATGGGGAAACGGGGCTCCTCTTGAAGTGTGGAGGGTCCCCCGTTGTTCCCCTCGAGTGGAGATGGATATGTCAGGGAACATCTTCACTTGCAGCAAGGGTGTGATGGACACTTCACAGGTTCAAGAGTGAAAGTGTGACTTCCCTTGAGACACCACAGTGGAAAAGGGCCTCATCTGTCCTGGAGGGGAGAACCTCCAGGTTTTTCTCCAGTTGCAGCAGGTTCCTCTCGAGTTATAACGGGGACCTCCGCCACCAGCTCAGGAAAGGCCAGTGTCCATGCGAGTTCCAAGGGGACTCTCAAGATTCCTCTCCAGTCGGTGCCGGGTCCTAACTCCTTGTCTGGAGCGGAGGCCAGAACACTAGCTTTCCTCTCCAGTGCTGACATGGTACTTGTGATTCTTCTGGAGTCTCCACAGGGGAGTCAGGCCTCGTCTCGAGTGGAGACATGCATGTCTGCTTTCCTCCAAAAGTATAGTAGGAGTGTGAGGATTTCCATTGAGTTGAAACTGGGATCTGAGTCCTTCTCTCGAGGCTTTCCCACAGGGCTTTCACACGTGCCACCATGGTGTGAGTCGAAACTCGAGGTGACAGTCAAGGCAGTGCAGGGAAATCGGGTTCACCTGGAGTGGACTGAGACATTTTCAGGTCTTTTGGTTTAGTGGCACGACCCCTGGAATTCCTCTCGAGTTTCATGTGGAGAGGGTCTCCTCTTGAGATGCGACAGGAATCCTTGGAAACCTTTCCCAACGAAACAGGGAAAGGAACCCTCATCTTGAGCTGAGGAAGGGGAAAGGGGCTCAAATTGAGTTGTGGCGGGGCCCTCGGTGTTCCTCTCGAGTGGAGATGGGTATGTCGGATAACTTCTCGAGTTTTAGCAAGGGTGTGAAAGACCCTTTCTAGGTTCAAGAGTGAAGGTGTGATTTCCCTCGAGATACCGCAGTGGAAAAGGGCCTCATCTCGCCTGGAGGGGAGAACTTCCTAGTTTTTCTCAAGTTGGGGCAGGTTCCTCTCGAGGTACAACGAGGACTTCAGGGACGCGCTCGTGTGGCCTCAGGAAAGGCCAGTCTCCCTGCGAGTTGCGAAGGGACTCTCAAGATTTCTCTCCAGTCGGTGCCAGGTCCTACATCCTCGTCTGGAGCCGAGGCCAGAATCTGAGGTTTCCTCTCCAGTGCTGATATGGATATTGGGGTTCCGCTGGATTCTCCAAAGGGGAGTCAGGCCATGTCTCAAGTGGATATAGAGGTGACAGTCAAGGCAGTGCAGGGAAATCGGGTTCACCTGGAGTGGACTGAGACATTTTCAGGTCTTTTGGTTTAGTGGCACGACCCCTGGAATTCCTCTCGAGTTTCATGTGGAGAGGGTCTCCTCTTGAGATGCGACAGGAATCCTTGGAAACCTTTCCCAACGAAACAGGGAAAGGAACCCTCATCTTGAGCTGAGGAAGGGGAAAGGGGCTCAAATTGAGTTGTGGCGGGGCCCTCGGTGTTCCTCTCGAGTGGAGATGGGTATGTCGGATAACTTCTCGAGTTTTAGCAAGGGTGTGAAAGACCCTTTCTAGGTTCAAGAGTGAAGGTGTGATTTCCCTCGAGATACCGCAGTGGAAAAGGGCCTCATCTCGCCTGGAGGGGAGAACTTCCTAGTTTTTCTCAAGTTGGGGCAGGTTCCTCTCGAGGTACAACGAGGACTTCAGGGACGCGCTCGTGTGGCCTCAGGAAAGGCCAGTCTCCCTGCGAGTTGCGAAGGGACTCTCAAGATTTCTCTCCAGTCGGTGCCAGGTCCTACATCCTCGTCTGGAGCCGAGGCCAGAATCTGAGGTTTCCTCTCCAGTGCTGATATGGATATTGGGGTTCCGCTGGATTCTCCAAAGGGGAGTCAGGCCATGTCTCAAGTGGATACATGCACGTCCGCTTTCCTCCCGAGCTGTAGCAGCAGTGTCAGGCTTCCAATCGAGTTGACACAGGGATCTGTGGCTTTCTCTCAAGGCTTTCCCACAGGGCTGTCACTGGGGACACCGTGGTGTGAGTAGATACTCGGGTTGAAAGTCGAGGCAGTACAGGAAAATCCGCTTCATCTGGGGTGGAATGAGTCATTTGGGGGTCTTTTGAAATGGTGGCACGACCTCTGGAGTACCTCTCGACTTTCATGTGGAGAGCGCCTCCTCTTGAGATGGGAGGGGAACGCCTAGAATCCTTTCCTGACGAAACAGTGAAAGGAACCCTCATCTTGAACTGAGGAAGGGGAAAGGGGCTCCATTTGAGTTGTGGCAGGACCCTCGGTGTTCCTCTCGAGTGGAGACGGGTATGTCAGGGAAGTTCTTGAGTTGCAGCAAGGGTGTGAAGGACCCTTTCTAGGTTCAAGAGTGAAGGTGTGATTTCCCTCGAGATGCCACAGCTGAAAAGGGCCTCATCTCGCCTGGATGGGAGAAGCTCCTTGATTTTCTCGAGTTGCGGCAGTTTTTTCTCGAGTTATGACGGGGACCTCAGGGACCCACTCGTGTGGCCTCAGGAAAGGCCAGTTTCCGTGGGTGTTGTGAGGGGCCTCTCAAGATTCCTCTCCAGTCGATTTCGGGTCCTAACTCCTTATCAGGAGCGGAGATTGGAATCCTAGGTTTCCTCTCCAGTGATGACATGGTACTTGGGTTTCCTCTGGAGTCTCCACAGGGGAGTCATGCTTTGTCTCGAGTGCAGACATATATGTCCACTTTCCTCCCGAAGTATAGTAGCAGTGTGAGGCTTCCCATCGAGTTGACACTGGGATCTGAATCTTTCCCTCGAGGCTTTCCCACTGGGCTGTCACAAGTGCCACTGTTGTGTGAGTCGATACACAGGGTGACATTCGATGCAGTGCAGGGAAATCAGATTCATCTGGAGTGGACTGAGACATTTGCAGGTCTTTTGGCTTGGTGGCAAGAACCCTGGTTTTCCTCTCTAGTTTCATGTGGAGAGTGCCTCTTTTAGAGATGTGACGGGAATGCTGGGAAACCTTTCCCTATGAAACAGGGAAAGAAACCCTCATCTTGAGCTGAGGAGGGCGAAAGGGGCTCCAATTGAGTTGTGCCAGGATCCTCGGTGTTCCTCTCTAGTGGAGACGGTTATGTCGGGGAACTTCTTCAGTGGCAGCAAGGTTGTGAAGGACCCTTTGAATGTTCAAGTTTGAAGGTGTGATTTCCCTCGAGACACCGCAAAGGAAAAGGGCCTCATCTCGCCTGGAGGGAAGAACCTCCTGGTTTTTCTCTAGCTGCAGCCGGTTCCTCTAGAATTAAAACTGGGAGCTCAGAAACCCACTTGTGTGGCCTCAGGAAAGGCCAGTCTCCATGCGAGTTGCGAGGGGATTCTCAAAATTCCTCTCTAGTCGGTGCCAGGTCCTACGTCCTCGTCTGGAGCCAAGGCCGGAACCTGAGGTTTCCTCTCCAGTGCTGACATGGATCTTGGGGTTCCACTGGATTCTCCAAAGGGGAGTCAGGCCATGTTTTGAGTGGAGACATGCACATCCGTTTTCTCCCCGAGCTGCAGCAGCAGTGTCAGGCTTCCCATAAAGTTGACACGGGGATCTGTGGCTTTCACTCAAGGCTTTCCCACAAGGCTTTCCCACAAGGCTGTCACGGGGCCACCGTGGTGTGAGTCGAAACTCGGTGTGACAGTCGAGGCAGTGCAGGTAAATCAGGTTCATGTAGAGTGGACTGAGACATTTGCAGGTCTTTTGGTTTCGAGGCATGACCCCAGGAGTTCCTCTAGAGTTTAATGTGGAGAGCACCTCCTTTTGAGATGTGACGGGAACACTGGAAAACCTTTCCCGACGAACATGGGAAAAGAACTCTCATCTTGAGCTGTGGAAGGGGAAAGGGGCTCCAATTGAGTTGTGGCGGGACCCTTAGTGTTCCTCTCGAGTGGAGATGGGTATGTCGGGGAACTTCTTGAGTGGCAGCAAGGGTGTGAAGGACCTTTTCTATGTTCAAGAGTGAAGGTGTGATTTCCCTCGAGATGCCGCAGCAGAAACAGGCCTCATCTCGCCTGGAAGGGAGAGCCTCTTGCTTTTTCTTGAGTTGCGGCAGATTCCTCTCGAGTTACAACGGGGACCTCAGGGACCCACTCATGTGGCCTCAGGGAAGGCCAGTCTCCATGCGTGTTGCTATGAGACTCTCAAGATTCCTCTCCAATCAGTGCCGGATCCTAAGTCCTCGTCTTGAGCCAAGGCCGGAACCTAAGGTTTCCTCTCCAGTGCTGACATGGATCTTGGGGTTCCGCTGGAATCTCCAAAGAGGAGTCAAGCCATGTCTCCAGTGGAGACGTGTACATCCACTTTCCTCCCGGGCTGTAGCAGCAGTTTCAGGCTTCCCATCGAGTTGACACTGGAATCTGTGGCTTTCCCTCAAGGCTTTCCCACAGGGCTGTCACAGGGGACACCGTGTCACAGGGGACACCCACAGGGGACACGGGGTGACATTCGAGGCATTGCAGGGAATTCAGGTTCATCTGGATTCGACTGAGACATTTGGGCATCTTTTGGTTTGGTGGCACGACCCCTGGAGTTTCTCTCGACTTTCCTGTGGAGAGCGCCTCCTCTAGAGATGCGAAGGAACTCCTGGAATCCTTTCCCTATGAAACAGGGAAAAGAACCCTCATCTTGAGCTGAGGAGGGGGAAAGGGGCCCCAACTGAGTTGTGGCTGGAAACTCGGTGTTCCTCTCGAGTGGAGACGGGTATGTCCGAGAACTTCTTGAGCTGCAGCAAGGGTGTGAAGGACCCTTTCAAAGTTCTAGAGGGGAGGTGTGATTTCCCTCGAGATGCCGCAGTGGAAAAGGACCTCATCTCTCCTGGAGGGGAGAACCTCCTGGTTTTTCTCGAGTTGAGGCAGGTTCATCTCGAGTTACAATGTGGACCTCAGGGACCCGCTCGTGTTGCCTCAGGAAAGGCCAGTCTCCATGTGAGTTGCGAGGGAACTCTCAAGACTCCTCTCCAGTTGGTGCCGAGTCCTAAGTCCTCGTCTGTAGGGGAGACCAGAACCTGATGTTTCCTCTCCGGTGCTGACATGGATCTTGGTTATCCACTGGGCTCTCCAAAGGGGAGTCAGGCCATGTCTCGAGTGGAGACATGCACGTCCGCTTTCCTCCCAAGCTGTAGCAGCAGTGTCAGGCTTCCCATTGATTTAACACAGGGATCTGTGGCTTTCCCTCAAAGCTTTCCCACAGGGCTGTCACAGGGGCCACTGTGGTGTGAGTCAATACTCGGGGTGACAGTCGAGGCAGTGCAGGGAAATCAGCTTCATCCGGAGTGGAATGAGTCATTAGGGGATCTTTTTGAATGATGGCATGACCCCTGGAGTTCCTCTCAACTTTCCTGTGGAGAGCACCTCCTCTTGAGATGCGACAGGAATGCCGGGAAACCTTTCTCGACAAATCAGGAAAGGGAACCCTCATCTCGCACTAAGGAGGGAGAAACGGGGCTCCTCTTGAGTTGTAGAGGGACCCTCGTTTTCCCACTCGAGTGGAGACGAGTATGTCAGGGAACTTCTTGACTTGCAGCAAGGGTGTGAAGGACGCTTTTGAGGTTCAAGAGGGAAGGTGTGATTTCCCTCGAGACGCCGCAGCCGAAAAGGGCCTCATCTCGCGTGGAGAAGAGAACCTCCTCATTTTTGTCGAGTTGCAGCAGGTTCCTCTCGAGTTTCAACGGGAACCTCAGGAACCCACCCGTGTGGCCTCAGGAAAGGCCAGTCTCCATGCTAGTTGTGAGGGGAATCTCAAGATTCCTCTCTAGTCAGTGCCGGGTCTGAAGTCCTCTTCTGGAGCCAAGGCCGGAACCTGAGGTTTCCTCTCCAGTGCTGACATGGATCTTGGGATTCCGCTGGATTCTCCAAAGGGGAGTCAGGCCATGTCTCGAGTGGAGACATGCACGTCCGCTTTCCTCCAGAATTGTAGCAGCAGTATTTAGGCTTCCCATCGAGTTGACACAGGGATTTGTGGCTTTCCCTCAAGGGTTTCCCACAGGGCTGTCACAGGGGCCACCGTGGTGTGAGTCGATATCGGGGTGACAGTCGAGGCACTGCAGGGAAATCAGGTTCATCTGGATTTGACTGAGATATTTGTGCATCTTTTGGTAGGGTGACATGACCCTATGAGTTCCTCTTGACTTTCCTGTGGAGAGCACATCCTCTTGAGATGCGACGGGAACACCTGGAATCCTTTCTCGACGAAACAGGGAAAGGAACTCTCATCTTGAGCTGAAGAGGGGGAAGGGGGTTCCAGTTGAGTTGTGGTGGGACCCTCGGTTTTCCTCTCGAGTGGAGGTGGGTATGTCGGGGAACTTCTTGAGTTGCAGCAAGGGTGTGAAGGACCCTTTCGAGGTTCAAGAGGGAAGGTGTGATTTCCCTCGAGAGGCCGCAGCAGGAAAGGACCTTATCTCACCTAGATTGGAGAACCTCCTGGTATTTCTCGAGTTGTGGCAGTTTCTTCTCGAGTTACCATGGGGACCTCAGGGACCCGCTCGTGTGGCATCAGGAAAAGCCAGTTTTCATGTGAGTTGCGAGGGGCCTCTCAAGATTCCTCTCCAGTCGGTGCCGGGTCCTAACTCCTTGTCTGGAGTGGAGGCCAGAACATGAGGTTTCCTCTCCAGGGCTGACATGGTACTTTGGATTCGACTGAAGTCTCCACAGGGGCGTCAGTCTTCGTCTCAAGTGGAGATATGCATGTCCGCTTTCCTCTCAAAATATAGTAGCAGTGTGAGGCTTCCCATCGAGTTGACACCGTGATCTGAGGCTTTCCCTCGGGTCTTTCCCACTGGGCTGTCACAAGTGCCACTGTGGTGTGAGCCAAAACTCGGTGTGACAGTCGAGGCATTGCAGGTAAATCAGGTTCATGTGGAGTTGACTGAGATATTTTCGGGCCCTTTGGTTTGGAGGCACGACCCCTGGAGTTCCTCTCGAGTTTAATGTGGACATAGCCTCCTCTTGAGATGCGACCGCAACGCTGGGAAAACTTTCCCAATGAAAGTCGGAAAAGAACTCTCATCTTGAGCTGAGGAGGGGGAAAGGGGCTCCAACTGAGTTGTGGCAGGACCCTCGGTGTTCCTCTCGAGTGGAGACGGGTATGTCGGGGAACTTCTTGAGTTGCAGCAAGGGTTTGAAGGACCTTTTCTATGTTCAAGAGTGAAGGTGTGATTTCCCTCGAGACGCTGCAGCAGAAACAGGCCTCATCTCGCCTGGAAGGGAGAACCTCTTGGTTTTTCTCGAGTTGGGGCAGATTCCTCTCCAGTTACAATGGGGACCTCAGGGACCCACTCATGTGGCCTCAGGAAAGGCCAATCTCCATGCGCGTTTTTATGGCACTCTCAAAATTCCTCTCCAATCAGTGCCGGATCCTAAGTCCTCATCTGGAGCCGAGGCCGGAACCTGAGGTTTCCTCTCCAGTGCTGACATGGATCTTGGGGTTCCGCTGGATTCACCAAAGGGGAGTCAGGCCATGTCTCGAGTGGAGACATGCACGTCCGCTTTCCTCCAGAATTGTAGCAGCAGTATTTAGGCTTCCCATCGAGTTGACACAGGGATTTGTGGCTTTCCCTCAAGGGTTTCCCACAGGGCTGTCACAGGGGCCACCGTGGTGTGAGTCGATATCGGGGTGACAGTCGAGGCACTGCAGGGAAATCAGGTTCATCTGGATTTGACTGAGATATTTGTGCATCTTTTGGTAGGGTGACATGACCCTATGAGTTCCTCTTGACTTTCCTGTGGAGAGCACATCCTCTTGAGATGCGACGGGAACACCTGGAATCCTTTCTCGACGAAACAGGGAAAGGAACTCTCATCTTGAGCTGAAGAGGGGGAAGGGGGTTCCAGTTGAGTTGTGGTGGGACCCTCGGTTTTCCTCTCGAGTGGAGGTGGGTATGTCGGGGAACTTCTTGAGTTGCAGCAAGGGTGTGAAGGACCCTTTCGAGGTTCAAGAGGGAAGGTGTGATTTCCCTCGAGAGGCCGCAGCAGGAAAGGACCTTATCTCACCTAGATTGGAGAACCTCCTGGTATTTCTCGAGTTGTGGCAGTTTCTTCTCGAGTTACCATGGGGACCTCAGGGNTTCTTGAGTTGCAGCAAGGGTGTGAAGGACCCTTTCGAGGTTCAAGAGGGAAGGTGTGATTTCCCTCGAGAGGCCGCAGCAGGAAAGGACCTTATCTCACCTAGATTGGAGAACCTCCTGGTATTTCTCGAGTTGTGGCAGTTTCTTCTCGAGTTACCATGGGGACCTCAGGGACCCGCTCGTGTGGCATCAGGAAAAGCCAGTTTTCATGTGAGTTGCGAGGGGCCTCTCAAGATTCCTCTCCAGTCGGTGCCGGGTCCTAACTCCTTGTCTGGAGTGGAGGCCAGAACATGAGGTTTCCTCTCCAGGGCTGACATGGTACTTTGGATTCGACTGAAGTCTCCACAGGGGCGTCAGTCTTCGTCTCAAGTGGAGATATGCATGTCCGCTTTCCTCTCAAAATATAGTAGCAGTGTGAGGCTTCCCATCGAGTTGACACCGTGATCTGAGGCTTTCCCTCGGGTCTTTCCCACTGGGCTGTCACAAGTGCCACTGTGGTGTGAGCCAAAACTCGGTGTGACAGTCGAGGCATTGCAGGTAAATCAGGTTCATGTGGAGTTGACTGAGATATTTTCGGGCCCTTTGGTTTGGAGGCACGACCCCTGGAGTTCCTCTCGAGTTTAATGTGGACATAGCCTCCTCTTGAGATGCGACCGCAACGCTGGGAAAACTTTCCCAATGAAAGTCGGAAAAGAACTCTCATCTTGAGCTGAGGAGGGGGAAAGGGGCTCCAACTGAGTTGTGGCAGGACCCTCGGTGTTCCTCTCGAGTGGAGACGGGTATGTCGGGGAACTTCTTGAGTTGCAGCAAGGGTTTGAAGGACCTTTTCTATGTTCAAGAGTGAAGGTGTGATTTCCCTCGAGACGCTGCAGCAGAAACAGGCCTCATCNGGCTCCAACTGAGTTGTGGCAGGACCCTCGGTGTTCCTCTCGAGTGGAGACGGGTATGTCGGGGAACTTCTTGAGTTGCAGCAAGGGTTTGAAGGACCTTTTCTATGTTCAAGAGTGAAGGTGTGATTTCCCTCGAGACGCTGCAGCAGAAACAGGCCTCATCTCGCCTGGAAGGGAGAACCTCTTGGTTTTTCTCGAGTTGGGGCAGATTCCTCTCCAGTTACAATGGGGACCTCAGGGACCCACTCATGTGGCCTCAGGAAAGGCCAATCTCCATGCGCGTTTTTATGGCACTCTCAAAATTCCTCTCCAATCAGTGCCGGATCCTAAGTCCTCATCTGGAGCCGAGGCCGGAACCTGAGGTTTCCTCTCCAGTGCTGACATGGATCTTGGGGTTCCGCTGGATTCACCAAAGGGGAGTCAGGCCATGTCTCGAGTGGAGATGTGCACGTCCGCTTTCCTCCCGAGCTGTAGCAGCAGATTCAGGCTTCCCGTCGAGTTGACACTTGGATCTGTGGCTTTCACTCAAGGCTTTCCCACAGGGCTGTCACAGGTGCAACCGCGGTGTGAGTCAATACACGGGGTGACTTTCGAGGCACTGCAGGGAATTTAGGTTCATCTGGATTTGACTGAGACATTTGCGTGTCTTTTGATTTGGTGGCATGACCCCTGGAGTTCCTTTGGTCTTTCCTGTGGAGAGCGCCTCCTCTAGAGATGCGAAGGAATGCCTAGATCCTTTCCCTATGAAACAGGGAAAGAAACCCTCATCTTGAGCTGAGGAGGGGGAAAGGGGCCCCAACTGAGTTGTGGCTGGAAACTCGGTGTTCCTCTCGAGTGGAGACGGGTATGTCCGAGAACTTCTTGAGTTGCAGCAAGGGTGTGAAGGACCCTTTCGAAGTTCAAGGGGGAAGGTGTGATTTCCCTCGAGATGCCACAGCAGAAAAGGGCCTCAACTCGCCTGGAGGGGAGAACCTCCTGGTTTTTCTCGAGTTGAGGCAGGTTCCTCTCGAGTTACAATGGGGACCTCAGTGACCCGCTCTTGTGGCCTCAGGAAAGGCCAGTCTCCATGTGAGTTGCGAGGGGACTCTCAAGACTCCTCTCCAGTTGGTGCCGAGTCCTAAGTCCTCGTCTGTAGGGGAGGCTGGAACCTGATGTTTCCTCTCCAGTGATGACATGGATCTTTGGGATCCGCTGGGTTCTCCAAAGGGGAGTCAGGCCATGCCTCGAGTGGAGACATGCACATCCGCTTTCCTCCCGAGCTGTAGCAGCAGTGTCAGGCTTCCTGTCGAGTTAACACAAGGATCTGTGGCTTTCCCTCAAGGCTTTCCAACAGGGCTGTCACAGGGGCCACTGTGGTGTGACTCGATACTCGGGGTGACACTTGAGGCAGTGCAGGGAAATCAGCTTCATCTAGAGTGGAATGAATCATTTGAGAGTCTTTTGGAATTGTGGCATGGCCCCTGGAATTCCTCTTGACTTTCCTTTGGAGAGCGCGTCCTCTTGAGATGTGATGGGAATGCAGGGAATCCTTTCTTGACGAAGCAGGAAAGGAACCCTCATCTTGCACTGAGGAGGGGGAAACGGGGCTCCTCTTGAGTTGTGGAGGGACTATCGTTTTTCCGCTCGACTGGAGAGGGCTATGTCCAGGAACTTCTTGACTTACAGCAAGGGTGTGAAGGACGCTTTCGAGGTTCAAGGAGGAAGGTGTGATTTCCCTCGAGACACTGCAGCCAAAAAGGGCCTCATCTCACCTGGATGGGAGAATTTCCTGATTTTTCTTGAGTTGTGGCGGTTTCTTCTCGAGTTCTGACGGGGACCTCAGGGACCCGCTCGTGTGGCCTCAGGAAAGGCCAGTATCCATGTGAGTCGCGAGGGATCTCTCAAGATTCCTATCCAGTCGATGTCGGGTCCTAATTCCTTGTCTGGAATGGAGGCCAGAACCTGAGGTTTCCGCTCCAATGCTGATATGGTACTTGGGGTTCCTCTGGAGTTTCCACAGGTGTGTCAGGCTTCGTCTCGAGTGGAGACATGCA
This sequence comes from Oreotragus oreotragus, assembly GCA_006410675.1. Lineage (NCBI taxonomy): Eukaryota > Metazoa > Chordata > Mammalia > Artiodactyla > Bovidae > Oreotragus > Oreotragus oreotragus. The sequence continues at coordinate 31,113 of SJYX01012590.1, read as the reverse complement.
TGTCCGCTTTCCTACCGAACTGTAGTAGCAGAGTGAAGCTTCCCATCAAGTTGACACTGGGATCTGAGGCTTTCCCTCGAATCTTTCCCACTATTCTGTCACATGTGCCACCGTGGTGTTAGTCGAAACTCGGGGTGACATTCGAGGCAGTGCAAGGAAATCAGGTTCATCTGGAGTGGACTGAGACATTTGTGGGTCTTTTGGTTTGGTGGCACGACCCCTGGAGTTCCTCTCAAGTTTCATGTGGAGAGTGCTTCCTCTTGAGATGCGACGGGAACGCCTGGAATCCTTTCCCGACGAAACAGGGAAAGGAACCCTCATCTTGAGCTGAGGAGGGGGAAAAGGGCTCNAGGTTCATCTGGAGTGGACTGAGACATTTGTGGGTCTTTTGGTTTGGTGGCACGACCCCTGGAGTTCCTCTCAAGTTTCATGTGGAGAGTGCTTCCTCTTGAGATGCGACGGGAACGCCTGGAATCCTTTCCCGACGAAACAGGGAAAGGAACCCTCATCTTGAGCTGAGGAGGGGGAAAAGGGCTCCAATTGAGTTGTGGCGTGACCCTTGGTGTTTCTCTTGAGTGGAGACGGGTATGTCAGGGAACTTCTTGAGTTGCAGCAAGGGTGTGAAGGACCCTTTCTAGGTTCACGAGTGAAGGTTTGATTTCGCAAAAGACTCCACAGCGGAAAATGGCCTCATCTCGCCTGGAGAGGAGAACCTCCTGGTTACCCTCATCTTGAGCTGAGGAGGGGGAAAAGGGCTCCAATTGAGTTGTGGCGTGACCCTTGGTGTTTCTCTTGAGTGGAGACGGGTATGTCAGGGAACTTCTTGAGTTGCAGCAAGGGTGTGAAGGACCCTTTCTAGGTTCACGAGTGAAGGTTTGATTTCGCAAAAGACTCCACAGCGGAAAATGGCCTCATCTCGCCTGGAGAGGAGAACCTCCTGGTTTTTCTCGAATTGCAGCAGGTTCCTCTCGAGTAACAACAGGGACCTCAGGGACCCGCTCTTGTGGCCTCAGGAAAGGACAGTCTCCATGCAAGTTGCGAGGGGACTCTCAAGTTTCCTCACCAATCGGTGCCAGGTCCTAAGTTCTTATCTGGAACCAAGGCCGAAACCTGAGGTTTCCTCTCCAGTGCTGACATGGACCTTGGGGTTCTGCTGGATTCTCATATTGGAGTCAGACCATGTCTCGAGTGAAGACATGCACGTCCGCTTTCCTCCCGAGCTGTAGCAGCAGTGTCAGGCTTCCCGTCGAGTTGATACAGGGATCTGTGGCTTTCTCTCAAGGCTTTCCCACAGGGTTGTCACTGGGGCCACGGTGGTGTGAGTCGATACTTCTTGTGACAGTCGAGGCAATGCAGGGAAATCAGTTTCATCTGGAGTGGAATGAGTCATTTGGGGGTCTTTTGGAATGGTGGCACTACCCCTCGAGTTCCTCTCGACTTTCCTGTGAAGAGCGCCTCCTCTTCAGATGTGACATGAACGCCAGGAATCCTTTCTCGACGAAGCAAGGAAAGGAAACCTCATCTCGCACTGAGGAGGGGAAGAGGGGCTCCTCTTGTGTTGTGGAGGGACCCTCGTTGTTCCACTTGAGTGGAGATGGGTATGTCGGGGAACTTCTTTACTTGCATCAAGGGTGGGAAGGACACTTTAGAGGTTCAAGAGTGAAGGTGTGATTTCCCTTGAGATGTCGCAGCCAAAAAGGGCCTCCTCTCGACTGGAGGGGAGAACCTCCTGGTTTTTCTAGAGTTGAGGCAGGTTCCTCTCGAGTTACGATGGGGACCTCAGAGACCCACTTGTGTGGCCTCAGGAAGGGCCAGTTTCCATGCGAGTTGCGAGGGGCCTCTTAAGATTCCTCTTCAGTCAGCACCATGTCCTAACTCCTTGTCTGGTGCAGAGGAAGGAACCTGAGGTTTCCTCTCCAGTGCTGATATGGTATTTGGGGTTCCTCTGGACTCTTCATGGGGGAGTCAGGCTTCGTCTTGAGTGGAGACATGCATGTCTGCTTTCCTGCCGAACTGTAGTAGCAGTGTGAGGCTTCCCATTGAGTTGACACTGGGATCTGAGGCTGTCCCTCGAGGCTTTCCCAATGGGATGTCACACGTGCCTCAGTGGTGTGAGACGAAACTCGGGTTGACAGTCGAGGCAGTGCAGGGAAATCAGGTTCATCTGGAGTGCACTGAGACATTTGTGGGTCTTTTGGTTTGGTGGCACGACCCCTGGAGTTCCTCTCGAGTTTCATGTGGAGAGCGCCTCCTCCTGAGATGTGACGGGAACGCTGGGAAACCTTTCCTGACGAAACAGGGAAAGGAACCCTCATCTTGNTGTGGGTCTTTTGGTTTGGTGGCACGACCCCTGGAGTTCCTCTCGAGTTTCATGTGGAGAGCGCCTCCTCCTGAGATGTGACGGGAACGCTGGGAAACCTTTCCTGACGAAACAGGGAAAGGAACCCTCATCTTGAGCTGAGGAGAGGGAATGGGACTCCAATTGAGTTGTGGCGGGACTCTCGGTGTTTCTCTCGAGTGGAGATGGGTATGTCGGGAAATTTCTTGAGTTGCAGCAAGGGTGTGAAGGACCCTTTCTAGGTTCAAGAGTCAAGGTGTGATTTTCCTTGAGACCCCGCAGCGGAAAAGGGCCTCATCTCGCCTGGAGGGGAGAACCTCCTGGTTTTTCTAGAGTTGCGGCAAGTTCCTCTCAGGTTACAACGGGGAACTCAGGGACCCGCTCATGAGGCCTCAGGAAAGGCCAGAGCACATACAAGATAAGATGGGCCTCCTGGGATTCCTCTCCAGTCGGTGCCGGGTCCTAAGTCCTTGTCTACAGCGGAGGCCGGAACCTGAGGTTTCCTCTCCAGTTGTGACATGGTCTTGGGGTTCCTCTGGAGTCTCCACAGGGGAGTCAGGCATCGTCTCGAGTGGAGACATGCCTGTCTGCTTTGCTCCGAGCTTTAGTAGCAGTGCGATCCTTCCCATCTAGTTGACACTGGGATTTGAGGCTTTCCCTCGAGGTTTTCCCACAGGGCTGTCACACGTGCGACCATGGTGTGATTCAATACACGGGGTGACATTCAAGGCACTTCAGGGAAATCAGGTTCATCTGGATTCGACTGAGACTTTTGCGCATCTTTTGGTTTGGTGACACGATCCCTGGAATTCCTCTCGACTTTCCAGTGGAGAGCGCCTCTTCTTGAGATGCTACGGAAAAGCCTGGAATCCTTTCCCGATGAATCAGGGAAAGGAACCCTCATCTTGAGCTGAGGAGGGGGAAAGGGGCTCCAATTGAGTTGTGGCGGGACCCTTGGTGTTTCTCTCGAGTGGAGACAGGTATGTCGGGAAACTTCTTGAATTGCAGCAAGGGTGTGAAGGACCCTTTCTAGGTTCAAGAATGAAGGTGTGATTTCCTCGAGACGCCACAGCGGAAAACGGCCTCATCTCTCCTGAAGGGGAGAACCTCCTTGTTTTCTCGAGTTGCAGCATGTTCCTCTCGAGTTATAACGAGGACCTCTCGGACCCACTCGTGTGGCCTCAGGAAAGGCCAGTGTCCATGCATGTTTCGAGGGGCTTCTCAAGATTCCTCTCCAGTCGATGCTGGGTCCTAAGTCATCATCTGGAGCCGAGGGCGGAACCTGAGGTTTCCTCTCCAGTGCTGAGATGGATCTTGGGGTTCTGCTGGATTCCTCAAAGGGGAGTCATGCCATGTCTCGAGTGGAGACATGCACGTCTGCTTTTCTCCCGAGCTGTAGCAGCGGTGTCAGGCTTCCTGTTGAGTTGACACAGGGATCTGTGGCTTTCCCTCAAGGCTTTCCCACAGGGCTGTCACAGTGGCCACCGTGGTGTGAGTTGATACTTTGAGTGACAGTCGAGTCAGTGCAGGGAAATTAGCTTCATTTGGAGTGGAATGAGTCATTTGGGGGTCTTTTGGAATGGTGGAACAACCCCTGCAGTTCCTCTCGACTTTCCTGTGAAGAGCATCTCCTCTTGAGATGTGAGAAGAATGCCAGGAAACCTTTCTCGACGAAGCAGGGAAAGGAAACCTCATCTCACACTGAGGAGGGGTAAGCGGGGCTCCTCTTGAGTTGTGGAGGGACCCTCATTATTCCGCTCGAATGGAGACGGGTATGTCGGGGAACTTCTTGACTTGCTGCAAGGGTGTGAAGGATGCTTTCGAGATTCAAGAGGGAAGGTGTGATTTACCTCGAGATGCGCAGCCAAAAAGGGCCTCATCTCGCCTGGATTTGAGAACTTCCTTGTTTTTCTCGAGTTGCAGCAGGTTCCTCTCGACTTACGATGTGGAACTTAGGGACCCGCTTATGTGGCCTGAAGAAAGGTGTGTGTACATGCGAGTTGCGAGGGGCCTCCCGGGATTCCTCTCCAGTCGGTGCTGGGTCCTAAGTCTTGTCTGGAGAAGAGACCGGAACCTGAGGTTTACTCTCCAGTGCTGACACGGTACTTGGGGTTCCTCTAGAGTCTCCACATGGGAGTCAGGACTCGTCTCCAGTGGAGACATGAATGTCCACTTTCCTCCCGAGCTGTAGTAGCAGTGTGAGGATTCCCATCGAGTTGACATTGGGATCTGACGCTTTCCTTCAAGGCTTTCCCACAGGGCTGTCACACGTGCTACCGTGCTGTGAGTTGATCCACGGAGTGACATTCGAGACACTAGAGGGAAATCAGGTACAACTGGATTCGACTGAGACATTTGTGAGGCTTTTGGTTTGGTGACACAACGCCTGGAGTTCCTCTCGGCTTTCCTGTGGAGAGCGCCTCCTATTGAGATGCGATGGGAACCACTGGAATCCTTTCCCAACGAAACAGGGAAAGGAACTCTCATCTTGAGCTGGGGTGGGGGAGGGGGGAAAGGGGCTCCAATTGAGTTGTGGCGGGACCCTTGGTGTTTCTCTCGAGTGGAGACAGGTATGTCGGGAAACTTCTTGAATTGCAGCAAGGGTGTGAAGGACCCTTTCTAGGTTCAAGAATGAAGGTGTGATTTCCTCGAGACGCCACAGCGGAAAACGGCCTCATCTCTCCTGAAGGGGAGAACCTCCTTGTTTTCTCGAGTTGCAGCATGTTCCTCTCGAGTTATAACGAGGACCTCTCGGACCCACTCGTGTGGCCTCAGGAAAGGCCAGTGTCCATGCATGTTTCGAGGGGCTTCTCAAGATTCCTCTCCAGTCGATGCTGGGTCCTAAGTCATCATCTGGAGCCGAGGGCGGAACCTGAGGTTTCCTCTCCAGTGCTGAGATGGATCTTGGGGTTCTGCTGGATTCCTCAAAGGGGAGTCATGCCATGTCTCGAGTGGAGACATGCACGTCTGCTTTTCTCCCGAGCTGTAGCAGCGGTGTCAGGCTTCCTGTTGAGTTGACACAGGGATCTGTGGCTTTCCCTCAAGGCTTTCCCACAGGGCTGTCACAGTGGCCACCGTGGTGTGAGTTGATACTTTGAGTGACAGTCGAGTCAGTGCAGGGAAATTAGCTTCATTTGGAGTGGAATGAGTCATTTGGGGGTCTTTTGGAATGGTGGAACAACCCCTGCAGTTCCTCTCGACTTTCCTGTGAAGAGCATCTCCTCTTGAGATGTGAGAAGAATGCCAGGAAACCTTTCTCGACGAAGCAGGGAAAGGAAACCTCATCTCACACTGAGGAGGGGTAAGCGGGGCTCCTCTTGAGTTGTGGAGGGACCCTCATTATTCCGCTCGAATGGAGACGGGTATGTCGGGGAACTTCTTGACTTGCTGCAAGGGTGTGAAGGATGCTTTCGAGATTCAAGAGGGAAGGTGTGATTTACCTCGAGATGCGCAGCCAAAAAGGGCCTCATCTCGCCTGGATTTGAGAACTTCCTTGTTTTTCTCGAGTTGCAGCAGGTTCCTCTCGACTTACGATGTGGAACTTAGGGACCCGCTTATGTGGCCTGAAGAAAGGTGTGTGTACATGCGAGTTGCGAGGGGCCTCCCGGGATTCCTCTCCAGTTGGTGCTGGGTCCTAAGTCTTGTCTGGAGAAGAGACCGGAACCTGAGGTTTACTCTCCAGTGCTGACACGGTACTTGGGGTTCCTCTAGAGTCTCCACATGGGAGTCAGGACTCGTCTCCAGTGGAGACATGAATGTCCACTTTCCTCCCGAGCGGTAGTAGCAGTGTGAGGATTCCCATCGAGTTGACATTGGGATCTGACGCTTTCCTTCAAGGCTTTCCCACAGGGCTGTCACACGTGCTACCGTGCTGTGAGTTGATCCACGGAGTGACATTCGAGACACTAGAGGGAAATCAGGTACAACTGGATTCGACTGAGACATTTGTGAGGCTTTTGGTTTGGTGACACAACGCCTGGAGTTCCTCTCGGCTTTCCTGTGGAGAGCGCCTCCTATTGAGATGCGATGGGAACCACTGGAATCCTTTCCCAACGAAACAGGGAAAGGAACTCTCATCTTGAGCTGGGGTGGGGGAGGGGGGAAAGGGGCTCCAATTGAGTTGTGGCGGGACCCTCGGTGTTCTTCTCGAGTGGAGACGGGTATGTCGAAGAATTTCTTGAGTTGCAGCAAGGCTGTGAAGGACCTTTTTGAGATTCAAGAGTGAAGATGTGATATCCCTTGGAACGCCACAGTGGAAAAGGGCCTCATCTCGCCTGGATGCGAGAACATCCTGGTTTTTCTCGAGTTGCAGCAGGTTCCTCTCGAGTTACTACAGGGACCTCAGGGACCTGCTCGTGTGGCCTCTGGAAGGGCCAGTTTCCATGCGAGTTGCGAGGGACCTCCTAAGATTCCTCTCCAGTCGGTGCCGGGTCCTAACTCCTTGTCTGGTGCAGAGGCCGGAACCTGAGGATTCCTCTCCAGTGCTGATATGGTATTTGGGGTTCCTCTGGACTCTTCACAGGGGAGTCAGGCTTCGTCTCGAGTGGAGACATGCATGTCCGCTTTCCTCACGAACTGTAGTAGCAGTGTGAGGCTTCCCATTGAGTTGACACTGGGATCTGAGGCGTTCCCTCGAGGCTTTCCCAATGGGATGTCACACGTGCCTCAGTGGTCTGAATCGAAACTTGGGGTGACAGTCGAGGCAGTGCAGGGAAATCAGGTTCATCTGGAGTGCACTGAGACATTTGCGGGTCTTTTGGTTTGATGGCACGACCCCTGGAGTTCCTCTCGACTTTCCTGTGGAGAGCGCCTCCTATTGAGATGCGACAGGAACCCCTGGAATCCTTTCCCGACGAAACAGCGAAAGGAACCCTCATCTTGAGTTGAGGGGGGAAAGAGGTTCCAATTGAGTTGTGGCAGGACCATCGGTGTTCCTCTCGAGTGGAGACAGGTATGTCTGAGAACTTCCTGAGTTGCAGCAAGGGTGTGAAGGACCCTTTCGAGATTCAAGAGGGAAGTGTGATTTCCCTCGAGAGGTGGCAGCAGAAAAGGGCCTCATCTTGCCTGGATGGGAGAACTTCCTGATTTTCTCGAGTTGTGGCAGTTTCTTCTCGAATTATGACAGGGACCTCAGGGACCCACTCGTGTGGCCTCAGGAAAGGCCAGTATCCATGCGAGTTTTAAGGGACCTCTCAAAATTCCTATCCAGTCGGTGCCAGGTCCTAACTCCTTGTCTGGAGTGGAGTCCAGAACCTGAGGTTTCCTCTCCAGTGCTGACATGGTACTTGGGGTTCCTCTGGAGTCTCCACAGGGGAGTCAGGCTTCGTCTTGAGTGGAGACATGCATGTCCGCTTTCCTACCGAACTGTAGTAGCAGTGTGAAGCTTCCCATCAAGTTGGCGCTGGGATCTGAGGCTTTCCCTCGAAGCGTTCCCATTATTCTGTCACATGTGCCAACGTGGTGTGAGCCGAAACTCGGGGCAACATTCGAGGCAGTGCAGGGAAATCAGGTTCTTCTGAAGTGGACTGAGACATTTGTGGGTCTTTTGGTTTAGTGGCACAACCCTTGGAGTTCCTCTCGAATTTCATGTGGAGAGCGCCTCCTTTTGAGATGCGATGGGAATGCCTGGAATCCTTTCCCAATGAAACAGGGAAAGGAACCCTCATCTTGAGCTGAGGAGGGGGAAAGGGGCTCCAATTGCATTGTGGCAGGACCCTCGGTGTTCCTCTCGAGTGGAGACGGATATATCGGGGAACTTCTTGAGTTGTAGCAAGAGTGTGAAGGACCCTTTCTAGGCTCACGAGTGAAGGTTTGATTTCGCTAGAGACGCCGAAGTGGAAAAGGGCCTCATCTCTCCTGGAGGGGAGAAACTCCTGGTTTTTCTCAAATTGCGGCAGGTTCCTCTCGAGTAACAATGGGGACCTCAGGGACCCGCTCGTGTGGCCTCAGGAAAGGACAGTCTCCATGCAAGTTGTGAGGGGACTGTAAAGTTTCCTCACAAGTCGGTGCCGGGCCCTAAATTTTTATCTGGAGCTGAGGCCAGAACCTGAGGTTTCCTCTCCAGTGCTGACATGGATCTTGGGGTTCCGCTGGATTCTACAAATTGGAGCCAGTCCATGTCTCGAGTGGAGACATGCACGTCCGCTTTCCTCCCGAGCTGTAGCAGCAGTGTCAGGCTTCCCATCGAGCTGATACAGGGATCTGTGTCTTTCCCTCATGGCTTTCCCACAGGGATGTCACTGGGGCCACCATCGTGAGAGTCGACACTTGGGGTAACAGTCGAGGCAGTGTAGGGAAATCAGCTTCATCTGGAGTGGAATGAGTCATTTGGGGGTCTTTTGGAATGGTGGAACGACCCCTGCAGTTCCTCTCGACTTTCCTGTGAAGAACGCCTCCTCTTGAGATGCGAGAGGAACACCAGGAATCCTTTCTCGACGAAGCAGGGAAAGGAAACCTCATCTCGCACTGAGGAGGGGTAAGCGGGGCTCCTCTTGAGTTGTGGAGGGACCCTCGTTGTTCTGCTCGAGTAGAGATGGGTATGTCCGGGAACTTCTTGACTTGCAGCAAGGGTGTGAAGGACGCTTTCGAGGTTCAAGAGGGAAGGTATGATTTCCCTCGAGACGCTGCAGCCAAAAAGGGCCTCATCTCGCCTGGATGGGAGAACCTCCTGGTTTTTTCTCGAGTTGAGGCAGGTTCCTCTCGACTTACAATGGGGACCTTATGGACCTGCTCATGTTTCCTGAGGAAAGCCAGTGCACATGAGAGTTGCGAGGGGCCTCCCGGGATTCCTCTCCAGTCGGTTCTGGGTCCTAAGTCCTTGTCTGCAGAAGAGGCCGGAACCTGAGGTTTACTCTCCAGTGCTGACACGGTACTTGGGGTTCCTCTAGAGTCTCCACAGGGGAGTCAGGACTCGTCTCCAGTGGAGACATGCATGTCCGCTTTCCTCCCAAGCTGTAGTAGCAGTGAGTCTTCCCATTGAGTCGACACTGGGATCTGAGGCTTTCCCTCGAGGCTTTCCCACAGGGCTGTCACACATGCGACCGTGGTGTGAGTCGATCCACGGAGTGACATTCGAGGCACTAGAGGGAAATCAGGTTCAACTGGATTCAACTGAGACATTTGTGAGGCTTTTGGCTTGATGACACAACCCCTGGAGTTCCTCTCGTCTTTCCTGTGGAAAGCGCCTCCTATTGAGATGCGACGGGAACCCCTGGAATCTTTTCCAGATGAAACAGCGAAAGGAACCCACATCTTGAGCTGAGGGGGGGAAAGGGGCTACAATTGAGTTGTGGTGGGACCCTCGGTGTTACTCTCGAGTGGAGACGTATATCTGAGAACTTCCTGAGTTGCAGCAAGGGTGTGAAGGACCCTTTCTAGATTCAAGAGTGAAGGTGAGATTTCCCTCGAGATGCTGCAGTGGAAAAGGCCTCATCTCACCTGGAAGAGGGAACTTCCTGGTTTTTCTAGAATTGGGTCAGATTCCTCTCGAGTTACAACGGTGACTTCAGTGATCCGCTTGTGTGGCTCAGGAAATGCATGTCTCCATGCGAGTTGCGAGGGGCCTCTCGGGATTCCTCTCCAGTTGGTTCCGCGTCTAAGTCCTCATCTGGAGCCGAGGCCAGAACCTGAGGTTTTCTTTCCATTGCTGACATGGATCTTGGGGTTCCTCTGGATTCTCAAAAGTGGAGTCAGTCCATGTCTCGAGTGGAGACATCCACGTCTGCTTTCCTCCCAAGCTGTACCAGCAGTGTCAGACTTCCCATTGAGTTGATACAGGGATCTGTGTCTTTCCCTCAAGGCTTTCCCACAGGGCTGTCACAGGTGGCACCGTGGTGTGAGTCGATACAAGGGGTGATATTCGAGGCACTGCAGGGAAGTCAGGTTCATCTGGATTCGTCTGAGACAGTGGCACGACTTTAGGTTTGGTGACAGGACCCCTGGAATTTCTCTCGACTTTCCTGTGGAGAGCGCCTCCTCTTGAGATGTGACGGCAATGCCGGGAATCCTTTCCTGACGAAACATGGAAAGGATCTGTCATCTTGAGGTGAAGAGGGGGAAATGGGCTCCAATTGAGTTGTGGCGGGACCCTCGGTGTTCCTCTCGACTGGAGATGGGTATGTCGGGGAACTTATTGACTAGCAGCAAGGGTGTGAAAGACCCTTTTGAGGTTCAAGAGGGAAGGTGTGATTTCCCTCGAGACACCGCAGCAGAAAAGGGCCTCATCTCGCCTGGAGGAAAGAACCTCCTGGTTTTTCTCGAGTTGGGGCAGTTTCTTCTCGAGTTAGGACGGGGATCCCAGGGACCCACTGTGTGGCCTCAGGAAAGGCCAGTTTCCATGCAGGTTGCAAGGGGCCTCTCAAGATTCCTCTCCAGTCGTTGCCAAGTCCTAAATCCTTGTCTGGAGTGGAAGCCGGAACCTGAGGTTTCCTCTCCAGTGCTGACATGGTACTTGGGGTTCCACTGGAGTCTCCACCGGGGAGTCAGGCTTCGTCTCGAGTGGAGACATACATGTCTCCACTTTCCTCCCAAACTGTAGTAGCAGTGTGAGGCTTCCCATTGAGTTGACACTGGGATCTGAGGCTTTCTCTCGAGGCTTTCCCAATGGGATATCATACGTGCCACAATGGTGTGAGATGAAACTCGGGGTGACAGTTGAGGCAGTGCAGGGAAATCAGGTTCATCTGTAGTGGACTGAGACACTCGCAGGTCTTTTGGTTTGGTGGCACGACCCCTGGAGTTCCTCTCGAGTTTCATGTGGAGAGCACCTCCTCTTGAGATGTGCTGGGAAAGCTGGGAAACCTTTCCCAACGAAACAGGGAAAGGAACCTTCATCTTGAGCTGAGGAGGGTTAAAGGGGCTTCAATTGAGTTGTGGTGGGACTCTCGGTGTTCCTTTCAATTGGAGACGAGTATGTCGGGGAAATTCTTGAGTTGCAGCTAGGGTGTGAAGGACCCTTTCTAGGTTGAAGAGTGAAGGTGTGATTTCCCTCGAGAGGCCACAGTGGAAAAGGGCCTCAGTTCGCCTGGAGGGGACAACTTCCTTGTTTTTCTCGAGTTGTGGCAGGTTCCTCTCAAGTTACAACAGGGACCTCAGGGACCCACTCGTGTGGGCTCAGGAAAGGCCAGTCTCCATGTGAGTTGCAAGGGGATTCTCAAGATTCCTCTCCAGTCGGTTCTGGGTCCTAAGTCCGCATCTCAGCTGAGACTGCAAACTGAGATTTCCTCTCCAGTGCTGATATGGTACTTGGGGTTCCTCTGGACTCTTCACAGGGGAGTCAGGCTTCGTCTCGAGTGGAGACATGCATGTCCGCTTTCCTCACGAACTGTAGTAGCAGTGTGAGTCTTCCCATTGAGTTGAAACTGGGATCTGAGGCTTTCCCTCGAGGCTTTCCCAATGGGATGTCACACGTGACACAGTGGTGTGAGACGAAACTCGGGGTGACAGTCGAGGCAGTGCAGGGAAATCAGGTTCAGCTGGAGTGCACTGAGACATTTGCGGGTCTTTTGGCTTGGTGGCATGACCCCTGGAGTTCCTCTCGAGTTTCATGTGGAGAGGGCCTCCTCTTGAGATGTGACGGGAACGCTGGGAAACCTTTCCCGACGAAACAGGGAAAGGAACCCTCATCTTGAGCTGAGGAGGGGGAAAGGGGCTCCAATTGAGTTGTGGTGTGACCCTTGGTGTTTCTCTCGAGTGGAGATGGGTATGTCGGGGAATTTCTTGAGGTGTAGCAAGGTTTTGAAGGACCTTTTCTAGGTTCAAGAGTGAAGGTGTGATTTCCTGGCAATGTCACAGCAGATAAGGGCCTCATCTCGCCTGGAGGGGAGAACCTCCTGGTTTTTCTCGATATATGGAAGGGTCCTCTCGGGTTATAACAGGGACCTCAGGGACCCACTCGTATGGCCTCAGGAAAGGCCAGTGTCCATTCGTGTTTCGAGGGGCTTCTCAAGATTCCTCTCCAGTTGGTGTCGGGTCCTAAATCATCATCTGGAGCCGAGGGCGGAACCTGAGGTTTCCTCTCCACTGCTGACATGGATCTTGGGGTTTCACTGGATTCTCCAAAGGGGAGTCAGGCCGTGTCTCGAGTGGAGACATGCACATCTGATTTCCTCCTGAGCTGTAGCAACAGTGTCAGGCTTCCTGTCAAGTTGACACAGGGAACTGTGGCTTTCCCTCAAGACTTTCCCAAGGGCTTTCAAAGGGTCCACCATTGTGTGAGTCGATACTCGGGTTGACAGTCGAGGAAGTCCAGGGAAATCAGCTTCATTTGGAGTGGAATGAGTCATTTGGGGGTCTTTTGGAATGCTGGCATGACCCCTGGAGTTCCTCTCGACTTTCTTGTGCAGAGTGCCTCCTTGAGATGCGACGGGAACGCCAGGAATCCCTTCTCGAAGAAGCAGGGAAAAGAACCCTCATCTTGCAATGAGGAGGGGGAAACGGGGCTCCTCTTGAGTTGTGGAGGGACCCTCGTTTATCTGCTCGAGTGGAGATGGGTATGTCAGGGAACTTCTTGAGTTGTAGCAAGGGTGTGAAGGACAATTTCGAGATTCAAGAGGGAAGGTGTGGTTTCCCTTGAGACGCCGCAGCCAAAAAGGGCCTCATCTCGCCTGGAGGGGAGAACCACCTGGTTTTTCTCGAGTTGCAGCAGATTCCTCTCGAGTTACGACGGGGATCGCAGGTACCCGCTCATGAGGCCTCAGGAAAAGCCAGTGTCCATGCGAGTTGCGAGGGGCCTCTAAGGATTCCTCTCCAGTCGGTGCTTGGTCCTAAGTCCTTTTCTGGAATGGAGGCCGAACCTGAGGTTTCCTCTCCAGTTCCTATATGATTCTTGGTGTTCCTCTGGAGTCTCCACAGGGGAGTCAGGCCTCTGCTGGAGTGAAGACATGCATGTCCGCTTTCCTCCCACACTGTAGTAGCAGTGTCAGGCTTCCCATCGAGTTGGCACAGGGATCTGTAGCTTTCCCTCGAGGCTTTCCCACAGGGCTGTCACACGTGCGACCGTGGTGTGAGTCGATACATGGGGTATCATTCGAGGCACTGCAGGGAAATCAGGTTCATCTGGATTCGACTGAGAAATTTGTGTGTCTTTTGGTTTGGTAACAAGACCCCTAGAGTTCCTCTTGATTTTCCTGTGGAGAGTGCTTCCTCTTGAGATGTGACGGGAACCCCTGGAATCCTTTCCAAAGAAACAAGTAAAGGAACCCTCATCTTGAGCTAAAGAGGGGGAAAAGGGCTCTAGTTGAGTTTTGATGGGACCGTCAGTGTTCCTCTCGGGTGGAGATTGGTATATCAGGGAACTTCTTGACTTGCAGCAAGGGTGTGAAGGACCCTTTCGAGGTTCAAGAGGGAAGGTGTGATTTCCCTCAAGACGCTCATGAGGCCTCAGGAGAAGGGCCTCATATCACCTGGATGGGAGAACCTCCTGATTTTCCTCGAGTTGCGGCAGTTTCTTCTCGAGTTATGACGGGGTTCTCATAGATCCGCTCGTGTGGCCTCAGGAAAGGCCAGTTTCCATGCGAGTTGTGAGGGGCCTCTCAAGATTACTCTCTAGGTGGTGCCGGGTCCTAACTCTTTGTCTGCAGCACAGGCCTGAACCTGAGGTTTCCTCTCCAGTGCTGATATGGTACTTGATGTTCCTCTGGAGTCTCCACAGGGGAGTCAGGCTTCGTCTCGAGTGGAGACATTCATGTCCGCTTTCCTCCCAAACTGTAGTAGCAGTGTCAGGCTTCCCGTCAAGTTGATAAAGGGATCTGTGGCTTTCCCTCAAGGCTTTCCACAGAGCTGTCACAGGCTCCACCATGGTGTGAATCAATTCTCGGGGTGTCAGTCGAGGCAGTGCAGGGAAATCAGCTTCATCTGGAGTGGAATGAGTCATCTGTGGGTCTTTTGGAATGGTGGCAGTACCCCTGGTGTTCCTCTCGACTTTCCTGTGGAGAGCACCTCCTCTTGAGATGCGATGGGAACGCCGGGAATCCTCTCTCGATGAAGCAGGGAAAGGAACCCTCATCTCGCACTGAGGATCTGGAAATGGGGCTCCTCTTGAGTTGTGGAAGAACCCTCGTTGTTCCGCTCGAGTGGAGACGGCTATGTCAGGAAACTTCTTGACTTGCAGCAAGGGAGTGAAGGACGCTTTCGAGGTTCAAGAGGGAAGGTGTGATTTCCCTCGAGACATCGTAGCAGAAAAGGACCTCATCTCACCTGGATGGGAGAACCTCCTGGTTTTTCTCGAGTTGTGGCAGTTTCTTCTCGAGTTACGATGGGGACCTCAAGGACCGGCTCGTGTGGCCTCAGGAAAGGCCAGTTTCCTTGCGAGTTGTGAGGGTCCTCTCAAGATCCTCTCCAGTCGGTGCCAGGAACTAAGTCCTTGCCTAGAGTGGAAGCCGGAACCTGAGGTTTCCTCTCCAGTGCTGACATGATATTAGGGTTCCTCTGGAGTCTCCACAGGGGAGTCAGGTTTCGTCTTGAGTGGAGACATGCATGTCCCCTTTCCTCCCGAACTGTAGTAGCAGTGTGAGGCTTTCCATCGAGTTGACACTGGGATCTGTGGCTTTACTAGAGCCTTTCACACTGTGCTGTCACAGATGCGACCGTGTTTTGAGTTGAACCTCAGGGTGACAGTCGAGACAGTGCAGGGAAATCAGCTTCATCTGGAGTGGAATGAGTCTTTTGGGGGTCTTTTGGAGTGGTGGCACGACCCCTGGCATTCCTCTCGATTTTCCTGTGGAGAGTGCCTCCTCTTGATATGCGATGGGAACGCTGGGAATCCTTTCTCGAGGAAGCAGGGATAGGAACCCTCATCTCTCACTGAGCAGGGGGAAACTGGGCTCCTCTTGAGTTGTGGAGGGGCCATCATTGTTCTGCTCAAGTGGAGACGTGTATGGGGGGAACTTCTTGACTTGCAGCAAGGGTGTGAAGGATGCTTTTGAGGTTCAAGAGGTAAGCTGTGATTTCCCTCGAGACATCGTAGCAGAAAAGGACCTCATCTCACCTGGATCGGAGAACCTCCTGGTTTTTCTCAAGTTGTGGCAGTTTCTTCTCGAGTTATGACGGGGACCTCAGAGACCCACTCATGAGGCCTCAGGAAAGGCCAGTGTCCATGCGAGTTGCGAGGGGCCTCTCTGGATTCCTCTCCAGTCGGTGCTGGGTCCTAAGTCTTTGTCTGGAGTGGAGGCGGGAACCTGAGGTTTTCTCTCCAGTGCTGACATGGTTTTGGGGGTTCCTCTGGAGTCTCCACAGAGAAGTCCGGCCTTGTCTAGAGGGGAGACCTGCATGTCCGTTTTCCTCCCGAGCTGTAGTAGCAGTGTGAGGCTTCCCATCGAGTTGACACTGGGATCTGAGGCTTTCCCTCGAGGCTTTCCCACTGAGCTTTCACACGTGCCACCGTGGTGTGAGTCGAAACTCGGGGGACAGTCGAGACAGTGCAGGGTAATCAGGTTCATCTGGAGTGGACTGAGACTATTGCTGGTCTTTTGGTTTGGTTTGGTGGCATGACACCTGGAGTTCCTCTCAATTTTCATGTGGAGAGAGCCTCCACTTGATATGCGATGGGAACGCTGGGAAACCTTCCCGACGAAACAGGGAAAGGAATCCTCATCTTGAGCTGAGGAGGGGGAAAGGGGTTCCAACTGACTTGTGGCGGGACCCTCGGTGTTCCTCTCGATTGGAGACGGTTATGTTGGGGAAGTTCTTGAGTTGCAGCAAGGGTGTGAAGGACCCTTTCTGGGTTCAAGAGTCAAGGTGTGATTTCCCTCAAGACGCTGCAGTGGAAAAGGACCTCATCTCGCATGGAGGGGAGAACCTCCTGGTTTTTCTCGAGTTGAGGCAGGTTCCTCTCGAGTTACAACGGGGACCTCAGGGACCTGTTTGTGTGGCCTCAGGAAAGGCCAGTCTCCATGCGAGTTGCTAGGGGACTCTCAAGATTCCTCTCCAGTCGGTGCCGGGTCCTAAGTCCTCGTCTTAAGTGGAGGCCAGAATCTGAGATTTCCTCTCCAGTGCTGACATGGATCTTTGGGTTCTGCTGGATTCTCCAAAGGGGAGTCAGGCCATGTCTCGAGTGGAGACATGCACTTCCGCTTTCCTCACGAACTGTAGCAGCAGTGGCAGGCTTCCCATCGAGTTGACACAGGAATCTGTGGCTTTTCTTCAAGTCTTTCCCCCAGGGCTGTCACACGTGCCACCGTGGTATGAGTCTAAACTCGGTGTGACAGTCGAGGCAGTGCAGGGAAATCAGGTTCATCAGGAGTGGACTGAGACTTTTGCGTGTCTTTTGGTTTTGTGGAACGACCCCTGGAGTTCCTCTCGTGTTTCATGTGGAGAGCGCCTCCTCTTGAGATGTGACAGGAACGCTGGGAAACCTTCCCTACGAAACAGGGAAAGGAACCCTCATCTTGAGCTGAGGAGGACGAAAATGTCCAATTGTGTTGTGGCGGGACCCTCGGTGTTCCGCTCGAGTGGGACAGGTATGTCAGGGAACTTCTTGAGTTGCAGCAAGGGTGTGAAGGACCCTTTCTAGGTTCAAGAGGGAAAGTGTGATTTCCTGTAGAAGCCACAGCTGAAAAGGGCCTCATCTTGACTGGAGGAGAGAACCTCCTGGTTTTTCTCGAGTTGGGGCGGGTTCCTCTCGAGTTACAATGGGGACTTCAGGGACCCGTTCGTGTGGCCTCAGGAAAGGCCAGTCTCCATGCGAGTTGCGAGGGGACTCTCAAGATTCCTCTCCAGTCGGTGCCGGGTCCTAAATCCTCGTCTTGAGTGGAGGCCAGAACCTGAGGTTCCTCTCCAGTGCTGACATGGATATTGGGGTTCTGCTGGATTCTCCAAAGAGGAGTCAGGCCATATCTCGAGTGGAGACATGCATGTCCGCTTTCCTCACTAGCTGTAGCAGCAGTGGCAGGCTTCCTGTCGAGTTAACACAGGGATCTGTGGCTTTTCCTTAAGGCTTTCCCCCACGGCTGTCACAGGGGCCACCGTGATGTGAGTTGATACTCAGGGTGACAGTCGAGGCAGTGCAGGGAAATCAGCTTCATCTGGAGTATAATGAGCCATTTGGGGGTCTTTCAGAATGGCGGCATGACCCCTGGAGTTCCTTTGAACTTTCGTGTGGAGAGTGCCTCCTCTTGAGATGCGACGGGAACGCCAGAAATCCTTTCTCAACGAAGCAGGGAAAGGAACCCTCATCTCATACTGAGGAGGGGAAAACGGGTCTCCTCTTGAGTTGTGGAGGGGCCCTCATTGTGCCATTCGAGTGGAGTTGGTATGTCGGGGAACTCCTTGACTTGCAGCAAGGGTGTGAAAGACGCTTTCGTGGTTCAAGAGGGAAGGTGGAATTTCCCTTGAAACGCTGCAGCAAAAAAGGGCCTCATCTCGCCTGCAGGGGAGAACCTCCTGGCTTTTCTTGAGTTGCGGCAGTTTCCTCTCGAGTTACGACGGGGACCTCAGGAACCCACTCATGAGGCCTCAGAAAAGGCCAGTGTCCATTCGAGTTGCGAGGGGCCTCTCAGGATTCCTCTCCAGTTGGTGCCGGGTCCTAAATCCTTGTCTGTAGTGGAAGCCAGAACTTGAGTTTTCCTCTCCAGTGGTGACATGTACTTGGGGTTCCTCTGGAGTCTCCACATGGCAGCGAGGCTTCGTCTTCAGTGGAGACATGCATGTCTGCTTTCCTCCCGAACTGTAGTAGCAGTGTGAGGCTTCCCAGGGAGTTGATACTGGGATCGGAGGCTTTCCCTAGAGGCTTTCCCACTGTACTGTCACACGTGCGACTGTGTTTTGAGTCGAAATTCGGGATGAGAGTTGAGGCAGTGCAGGGAAATCAGCTTCATCTGGAGTGGAATGGGTCATTTGGGGGTCTTTTGGAATGGTGGCACAACCCCTGGCATTCCTCTCGACTTTCCTGTGGAGAGCGCCTCCTCTTGAGATGCGATGGGAACGCCGGGAATCCTTTCTCAATGAAGCAGGGATAGGAACCCTCATCTCTCACTGAGGAGGGGGAAACTGGGCTCCTCTTGAGTTTTGGAGGGACCCTCATTGTTCTGTTCAAGTGGAGAAGGGTATGTGGTGAACTTCTTGACTTGCAGCAAGGGTGTGAAGGACGCTTTCAAGGTTAAAGAGGTAAGGTGTGATTTCCCTTGAGACGCCACAGCAGGAAAGGGCCTCATCACTCCCGGAGGGGATAACCTCATGGTTTTTCACGAGTTGTGACGGGTTCCTCTCGAGTTATGATGGGGACCTCAGGGACCCACTCATGAGGCCTCAGGAAATGCCAGTGTCCATGCGAGGTGCGAGGGGACTCTCGGGATTCCTCTACAGTCAGTGCCTGGTCCTAAGTCCTTGTCTGGAGCAGAGGCCAGAACCTGAGATTTCCTCTCCAGTGCTGACATGGTTTTTGGGGTTCCTCTGGAGTCTCCACAGGGGAGTCAGGCTTCGTCTCAAGTGAAGACATGCATATCCGTTTTCCTCTTGAGCTGTAGTAGCAGTGTGAGGCTTCCCATCGAGTTGACACTGGGATCTGAGGCTTTCCCTCGAGGCTTTCCCACTGGGTTGTCACACGTGCCACCGAGGTGTGAGTCGAAACTCAGGGTGACAGTCGTGGCGGTGCAGGGAAATCAGGTTCACCTGGAGTGGACTGAGATTTTTTCTGGTATTTTGGTTTGGTGGCACAACCCCTGGTTTTCGTCTCGAGTGTCATGTGGAGAGAGCCTCCGCTTGAGAAGTGATGGGAACGCTGGGAAACCTTTCCCAACGAAACGGGAAAGGAACCCTCATCATGAGCTGAGAAGGGGGATAGAGGCTCCAATTGAGTTGTGGCGAGACCCTTGGTGTTCCTCTCAAGTGGAGACGGGTATGTCGGGGAACTTCTTGAGTTGCAGCAAGAGTGTGAAGGAGGCTTTTGAAGTTCAAGAAGGAAGGTGTAAATTCCCTCGAGACGCCACAGTGGAATAGGGCCTCATCTCGCTGGGAGGGGAGAACCTCCTGGTTTTTCCCAAGTTTCGGTAGGTTCCTCTTGAGTTATGATGGGGACCTCAGGGACCCGCTCATGTGGCCTCAGGAAAGATCAGTCTCCATGGGGGTTGAGAGGGGCCTCTCAGGAATCCTCTCCAGTTGGTGCCGGGTCCAAATTCCTCGTCTGGAGCAGAGGCTGGGCCTGAGTTTTCCTCTCCAGTGCTGATATTGATCTTGGGGTTCCTCTGGAGTGTCCACAGGGGAGTCAGGCTTCGTCTTGAGTGGAGATATGCATGTCCGCTTTCCTCCTGAACTGTAGTAGCAGTGTGAGGCTTCCCATCTAGTTGACATGGGGATCTGAGGCTTTCCCTCGAAGCATTCCCAGAGGGCTGACATACGTGGCACCATGGTGTGAGTTAATAAATGGGGTGACATTCGAGGCAGTGCAGGGAAATCAGGAACATCTGGAGTGGACTGAGACATTTGCGTGTCTTTTGGTTTGGTGGCATGACCCTGGAGTTCCTCTCGACTTTTCTGTGCAGGGCGCCTCCACTTGAGAAGTGACGGGAATGCCAGGAATCCTATCCCGACGAAGCAGTGAAATGAAACCTCATCTCGAGCTTAAGAGCGGGAAACTGGACTCCTCTGTGTTGTGGCGGGACCCTCGATGATCCTCTCGAGTGGAGAGGGGTATGTCGAGGAACTTCCTGAGTTGCAGCAAGGGTGTGAAAGACCCTTTTGAGGTTAAAGGGGGAAGATGTGATTTCCCTTGAGACGCCGCAGTGGAAAAGGGCCTCATCTCGCCTGGAGGGTAGATCCTCCTGGTTTTTCTATAGCTGAAGTAGGTTCCTCTCGAGTTACAACTTTCAACTCAGCGACCCACTCATGTGGCCTCAGAAAAGGCCAGTCTCCATGAGAGTTGCAAGGGGCGTCTTGGGATTCCTCTCCAGTCGGTTCTGTGTCCTAAGTCCTCGTCTGGAGCCATGGCCAGAAACTGAGCTTTCATCTCCAGTGCTGACATTGATCTTGGGGTACCTCTGGAGTGTCCACAAGGGAGTCAGGCCCCTTCTCGAGTGGAGACATGCAGGTCCGCTTTCCTCCCGAGCTGTAGCAGCGGTGTCAGGCTTCCCTTCAAGTTGACACAGAGATCTGTGTCTTTCCCTCGAGGCTTTCCCACAGGGCCGTCACAAGTGCCACCGTGGTGTGCGTCGATAGTCGGGGTGACAGTCGAGGCAGTGCAGTGAAATGAGGTACATCTGGAGCGGACTGAGACATTTGGAGTCTTTTGGAATGGTGGCAGGACCGCTGGAGATCCTCTCGGCTTTCCTGTGGAGAGCACCACCTCTTGAAATGCGACGGGAATGCCGGGAATCCTTTCCCGATGAAGCAGGGAAAGGAACCCTCATCTCGAGCTTAGCAGCGAGAAACGGGGCTCCCCTTGAATTGTGGCCCAACCCTCTGTGTTCCTCTAGAGTGGAGACGGGTATGTCAGGGAATTTCTTGAGTTGCACCAAGGGTGTGAATTACCCTTTCGAGGTTCAAGAGGGAAGGTGTGATTTCCCTTGAGACGTCACAGTGGAAAAGGTCCCCATCTCGCTTTGAGGGGAGAACCTCCTGGTTTTTCTAGAGTTGGAATAGATTCCTTTTGAGTTACAACTGGGACCTCAGGGACCCACTCGTGTGGCCTCAGAAAAGGCCAGTCTCCATGCGAGTTGCGAGGGGCGTCTCGGGATTCCTCTCCAGTCAGTGCCGGGTCCTAAGTCCTCATTTGGAGCAGAGGCCAGAACCTGATGTTTCCTCTACAGTGCTGACATGGATCTTGGGGTTCCTCGGGAGTCTCCACAAGGGAGTCAGACCTCGTCCTGAGTGGATACTTGCATGTCCACTTTCCTCCCGAGCTGTATTAGTAGTGTGAGGCATCCCATCGAGTTGACACTGGAATCTGTGTCTTTCCCTCGAGGCTTTCCCTCAGGGTTGTCACAATTGCCACCGTGGTGTGAGTCGATACACAGGGTGACATTCGAGTGAGTGCAGGAAAATCAGTTTAATCTGGAGGGGACTGAGACATTTGCCTGTCTTTTTGAATGGTGGCACGACCCCTGGAATTTGTCTCGACTTTCCTGTGGAGAGCACCTCCACTTGAGATGCAACGGGAATGCTGGGAATCCTTTCCCGATGAAACAGTGAAATGAACCCTCATCTTGAGATGAGGAGGGGGAAAGGGTCTCCAATGGAGTTGTGGTGGGGCCCTCACTGTTCCTCTCGAGTGGAAACAGGTGCATCGGGGAACTTCTTGAGTTGCAGCAAGGATGTGAAGGACCTTTTTGAGGTTCAGGGGGAAGGTGTGATTTTCTTCAAAATGCTGCAGCAGAAAAGGGCCTCATCTCGCCTGGCGGGGAGAACCTCCTGGTTTTTTTCGAGTTGTGGTAGGTTCCTTTCGAGTTAAAACTGGGACCTCAGGGACCCGCTCATGTGGCCTCAGGAAAGGCCAGTGTTCATGCGAGTTGCAAGGGGCCTCTCTGGATTTCTCTCCAGTCGGTGCCAGGTCCTAAGTCCTCATCTGGAGACGAGGCCGGAAACTGAGCTTTCATCTCCAGTGCTGACATGGATCCTGGGGATCCTCTGGAGTTTCCACAGGGGAGTCAGGCCTTGTCTCGAGTGGAGACATGCATGTCTGTTTTCCTCCCGAGGTGTAGCAGCAGTGGCAGGCTTCCCATGGAGTTGACACAGGGATCTGTGGCTTTCCCTCGAGGCTTTCCCACAGCGCTGTCTCACGTGCCAGTCTGGTGTGAGTCAATACTGGGGGAGAAAATCGAGTCAGTGCAGGGAAATCACGTTCATCTGAAGTGGACTGAGAGTTTTGGGGGTCTTTTGGAATGGTGGCACGACCCCTGGAATTCCTTTTGTCTTTCCACTGGAGAGGCCTCCTTTTGCAATGCCACGGGAATGCCGGGAATCCTTTCCCAATGAATCAGGGGAAGGAACCCTCATCTCGATCTCAGAAGGGGGAAACTGGGCTCCTCTTGAGTTGTGGCGGGGACCTCGGTATTCCTCTTGAGTGGAAATGGGTATGTTGGGGAATTTCTTGAGTTGCAGCTAGGGTGTGAAGGATCCTTTCGAAGTTCAAGAGGGAAGGTGTGATTTCCCTCGAGAGGCCACAGTGGAAAAGGGCCTCAGTTCTCCTGGAGGGGAGAACCTCCTGGGTTTTCTCGAGTTGCGGCAGGTTCCTCTTTATTGATGACTGGGAACATGGGGCCCACTCATGTGGCCTCAGGAAAGGCCAGTTTTCATGTGAGTTGGGAGGGACCTCTCGGGATTCCTCTCCAGTCGGTGCTGGGTCCTAAGTCCTCGTCTAAACCCGAGGCAGGAACCTGAGGTTTCCACTCCAGTGCTGACATGTATCTTGGGGTTCCTCTGGAGTCTCCAAAGGGGAGTCAGGCCTCATCTCGAGTGCAGACATGTACAATCATTTTCCTCCCTAGCTGTAGCAGCAGTGTCAAGCTTCCTGTCGAGTTGAGACAGGGATCTGTGGCTTTCCCTCGAGGCTTTTCCACAGGGCTGTCACACTTGTCACCGTGGGGTGAGTTGATACTCGGGGTGACATTCGGAGAAGTGCAGGGAAATCAGGTTCATCTGGAGTGGACTGAGATATCTGGGGGTCTTTTGGAATGGTGGCACAACCCCTGAAGTTCCTCTTGACATTCCTGTGAAGAGCGCCTCCTCTTGAGATGCGACAGAAACATTGGGAATCCTTTCCCAACGAAGCAGTGGAATGAAACCTCATCTCGAGCTTAGGAGGGGGAAATCGGACTCCTCTTGAGCTGTGGCAGGACCCTCGGTGTTCCTCTTGCATGGAGATGGGTATGTCGGGGAACTTCTTGAGTTACAGCTAGGCCATGACGGACCCTCTTGAGGTTCAAGGGGGAAGGTGTGATTTCCCTCGAGACACCGCAGTGGAAAAGGGCCTCATCTCGCCTCGAGGGGAGAACCTCCTGGTTTTTCTCGAGCTGTGGGAGGTTCCTCTCGAGTTACAACTCGGACCTCAGTAACACACTCGTGTGGCCTCAGGAAAGGCCAGTCTCCATGCTAGTTGCGAGGGGCCTCTCAGGAATCCTCTCCAGTCGGTGCCAGGTCCTAAGTCCTCATTTGGAGCGGAAGCCGGACCTGAGTTTTCCTCTCCAGTGCTGACATGGATCTTGGGGTTCCTCAGGAGTCTCCACAGGGGAGTCAGGCCTCGTCTTGAGTGGAGAAATGCACACTGCTTTCCTCCCGAGCTGTAGCAGCGGTGTCAGGCTTCCCGTCGAGTTGACAAGGGATCTGCATCTTTCCTTCGAGGCTTTCCCACAGGGCTGTCACACATGCCAACGTGGTGTGAGTCGATACTCGGGGTGACAATCGAGGCAGTGAAGGGAAATCAGGTTCATCTGGAGTGGACTGAGATATTTAGGGTCTTTTGGAATGGTGGCACGACCCCTGGAGTTCCTCTTGACTTTCCTGTGGAGAGTGCCTCCTCTTGAGATGTGACAGGATCGCAGTTTATCCTTTCCCAATGAAGCAGAGAAAGGAACCCTCATATCGAGCTGAGGAGGGGAAAACGGGGCTCCTCCTGAATTGTGGCGGGACCCTCGTGTTCCTCTCGAGTGGAGACGGGTATGTCTGGAAATTTCTTGAGTTGCAGCAAGGGTGTGAATGACCCTTTCTAGGTTCAAGAGGGAAGGTGTGATTTCCTTTGAGACGCCGCAGGGGAAAAGGGCCTCTCTCGCCTGGAGGGGAGAACCACCTGGTTTTTCTCGAGTTGCAGCAGGTTCCTTTCGAGTTACAACTGGGAATCAGGGACCCACTCGTGTGGCCTCTAGACAGGCCAGTGTTCTTGAGAGTTGCGAGGGGCCTCTCAGGATTCCTCTCCAGTTGGTTCCGGTTCCTAAGTCCTCTTCTGAAGCTGAGGCCAGAACCTGAGGTTTTCTCTCCAGTGCTGACATGTATCTTGCAGTTCCTCTGGAGTCTCCTTAGTGGAGTCAGGCTTCATCTCGAGTGGAGACATGCATGTTCACTTTCCTCCTGAACTGTAGCAGCATTGTCAAGCTTCCCAACAAGTTGAGGCAGGGATCTGTGGGTTTTCCTCAAGGCTTTCCCACAGGGCTTTCACACGTGACACCGTGGTGTGAGTCGATACTCAGGGTGACAGTCAAAGCAGTGCAGGGAAATCAGGTTCATCTGGAGTGGACTGAGACATTTGGGGGTCTTTTTGAATGGTGGCACAATCCATGGAGTTCCTCTCAACTTTCCTGTGGAGAACACCTCCTCTTGAGATGCGATGGGAATGTCGGAATCCTTTCCCGATGAAGTAGTGAAATTAAACCTCATCTCGAGCTTAGGAGTGGGAAACCAAACTCCTCTTGAGTTGTGGCGGGACCCTCGGTGTTCCTCTTGAGTGGAGACGGGTATGTCGGGGAACTTCTTGAGTTGCAGCTAGGCTGTGACAGACCCTTTCGAGGTTCAAGGGGGAAGGTGTGATTTCCCTCGAGACACCGCAGCGGAAAAGGGCCTCATCTCTCCTGGAGGGGAGAACTTCCTGGTTTTTCTCGAGTTGAGGTAGGTTCCTCTCGAGTTACAACTCGCAACTCAGAGACCCGCTCGTGTGGCCTCAGGAAAGGCCAGTCTCCATGCCACTTGTGAGGGGCCTCTCGGAATTCCTCTCCAATCGGTGCCGGGTCCTAAGTCCTCATCTGAAGCAGAGGCCAGAACCTGAGGTTTCCTCTCCAGTGCTGACATGGATCTTGGGGTTCCTCGGGAGTCTCCACAAGGAAACTTGCATGTCCACTTTCCTCCCGAGCTGTATTAGCAGTGTGAGGCTTCCCATCGAGTTGACACTGGGATCTATGTCTTTCCCTCGAGGCTTTCCCTCAGGGTTGTCACAATTGCCACCGTGGTGTGAGTCGATACACAGGGTGACATTCGAGCAAGTGCAGGGAAATCAGGTTAATCTGGAGGAGGGGTTCCTCGGGAGTCTCCACAAGGAAACTTGCATGTCCACTTTCCTCCCGAGCTGTATTAGCAGTGTGAGGCTTCCCATCGAGTTGACACTGGGATCTATGTCTTTCCCTCGAGGCTTTCCCTCAGGGTTGTCACAATTGCCACCGTGGTGTGAGTCGATACACAGGGTGACATTCGAGCAAGTGCAGGGAAATCAGGTTAATCTGGAGGGGACTGAGACATTTGCGGGTCTTTTTGAATGGTGGCACAACCCTTGGAATTCATCTTGACTTTCCTGTGGAGAGTGCCTCCACTTGAGATGCAACAGGAACGCCAGGAATCCTTTCCCAAAGAAACAGTGAAATGAACCCTCATCTTGAGATGAGGTGGGGGAAAGGGGCTCCAATTGAGTTGTGGTGAGGCCCTCGGTGTTCCTCTCGAGTGGAAACGGGTGTGTCGGGGAAATTCTTGAGTTGTAGCAAGGGTGTGAAGGACATTTTTGAGGTTCAAGAGGGGAGGTGTGATTTTCTTCAAGACACCGCAGTGGAAAAGGGCCTCATCTCGCCTGGAGGGGAGAACCTCCTAGTTTTTCTCAAGTTGTGGCAGGTTCCTCTCGAGTTATGACGGGGGCCTCAGGGACCTGCTCGTGTGGCCTCAGGAAAGGCCAGTCTCCATGTGAGTTGCGAGGGGCCTCTCAAGATTCCTCTCCAGTCGGTGCCGGGCCTTAAGTCCTCCTCTGGACCCAAGGCAGGAACCTGAGGTTTCCTCTCCAGTGCTGACATGTATCTTGCAGTTCCTCTGGAGTCTCCATAGTGGAGTCAGGCCTCGTCTAGAGTGGAGGCAGGCACGTTCACTTTCCTTTCTAGCTGTAGCAGCAGTGTCAAGCTTTCTGTCGAGTTGAGACAGGGATCTGTGGCTTTCCCTCAAGGCTTTTCCACAGGGCTGTCACACGTGCCACCGTGGTATGAGTCGATACTCAGGGTGACAGTCGAGGCAGTACAGGGAAATCAGGATCATCTGGAGCGGACTGAGACATTTGGGTCTTGTGAAATGTTGGCACGACCCCTGGAGTTCTTCTCAATTTTCCTGTGGAGAGCGCCTCCTCTTGAGATGCGACAGGAACGCGGTGTAAAATTTCCTGATGAAGCAGGGAAAGAACCCTCATATCGAGTTGAGTAGGGGAAAACGGGGTTCCAATTGAATTGTGGCAGGAACCTCGATGTTCCTCTCCTTGTGGAGACGGTTATGTCGGGAAATTTCTTGAGTTGCAGCAAGTCTATGAATGACCCTTTCAAGGTTCAAGAGGGAAGGTGTGATTTCCTTTGAGACGCCACAGGGGCAAAGGGCCTCATCTCGCCTGGAGGGGAGAACCACCTGGTTTTTCTCGAGTTGCGGCAGGTTCCTTTTGAGTTACAACTGGGACCTCAGGGAACCTCTCCTGTGGCCTCAGGAAAGGCCAGTGTTCTTTCAAGTTGCGAGGGGCCTCTCAGGATTCCTCTCAAGTCGGTGCCGGGTCCTAAATCCTTGTCTGGAGCTGAGGCCAGAAACTGAGGTTTCCTCTCCAGTGCTGACATGGATCTTGGGGTTCCTCTGGAGTCTCCACAGGGGAGTAAGGCCTCATCTCGAGGGGAGACATGTATGTCTCTTTTCCTCCCGAGCTGTAGCAGCAGTGTCAGGCTTCCCATGGAGTTGACACAGGGATCTGTGACTTTTCCTCGAGGCTTTCCCTCAGGGATGTCACAGGGGCCACCGAGGTGTGAGTCGATACTTGGGGAGACAGTCGTGGAAGTGCAGGGAAATCAGGTTCATCTGAAGTGGACTGAGACATTTAGGGGTATTTTGGAATGGTGGCATGACCCCTGGAGTTCCAGTTGATTATCCACTGGAGAACACCTCCTCTTATGATGCAACAGAAATGCCGGGAATCCTTTCCCAATGAAGCAGGGAAAGGAACCCTCATCTCGAGCTCAGAAGGGGGAAATGGGCCTCTTCTTGAGTTTTGGCCTGACCCTCGGTGTTCCTCTCGAGTGAAGAAGGGAATGTCGTCTAATGTCTTGAGTTGCAGCAAGGTTGTGAAGGACCCTTTCGAAGTTCAAGAGGGAGTGTGATTTCCCTCAAGACATCGCAGTGGAAAAGGGCCTCATCTCGCTTGGAGGGGAGAACCTTCTGGTTTTTCTCGAGTTGTGGCAGTTTCCTCTCGAGTTACGATGGGGACCTAAGTACCTGCTTGTGTGGCCTCAGGAAAGGCCAGTCTCCATGTGAGTTGCGAGGGGCCTCTCAAGATTCCTCTCCAGTCGGTGCCGGGTCCTAAGTCTTCGAGTTGCAGCAGGAGCCGAGGCCAGAACCTGAGGTTTCCTCTCCAGTGCTGACATGTATCTTGGGGTCCTCTGGCGTGTCCACAGGGGATTCAGGCCTCGTCTCGATGGAGACATGTGTGTCTGCTTTCCTCCCGAGTTGTAGCAGCAGTGTCAGGCTTCCTATCTAGGTGACACTGGGATCTGTGGCTTTCCCTCGGGGCTTTCCCATAGGGTTTCACATGGGCCACTGTGGTGTGAGTCAATACTTGGGTGACAGTCAAGGAAGTACAGGGAAATCAGGTTCATCTGGAGTGGACTGATACATTTGGGGGTCTTTTGGAATGGTGGCACCACCCCTGGAGTTCCTCTCAAATTTCCTGTGGAGAGCGCCTCCTCTTGATATGCGACAGGAATGGTGGGAATCCTTTCCCATTGAAACAGGGAAAGGAACCCTTATCTCGAGATGAGGAGGGAGAAACGGGGCTCCTCTTGAGTTCTGGTGGGACCCTCGTGTTCCTCTTGAGTGGAGACAGGAATGTCGTCGCACTTCTTGAGTTGTAGCAAGGGTGTGAAGGACCCTTTCGAGGTTCAAGAGGGAAGGTGTGATTTCTCTCGAGACGCCGCAGAGGAAAAGGGCCTCATCTTGCCTGGATGGTAGAAGTTCCTGGTTTTTCTCAAGTTGCGGCAGGTTCCTCTTGAGTAACGACTGGGAACATGGGACCCGATTGTGTGGCCTCAGGAAAGGCCAGTTTCCTTGTGAGTTGGGAGGGGCCTCTCGGGATTCCTCTCCAGTCGGTGCCAGGTTCTACTCCTCGTCTGGAGCCAAGGCTGGAACCTGAGGATCCCTCTCCAGTGCTGACATGGAACTTGGGGTCCCTCTGTAGGCTCCATAGGGGAGTCAGGCCAAGTCTCGAGTGGAAACATGCACGTCCGCTTTCCTCCCAAGCTATAGCAGCAGTGTCAGGCTTCGCGTGGAGTTGACACTGGAATCTGTGGCTTTCCCTTGAGGCTTTCTCACAGGGCTGTCACAGGTGCCACCGTGGTGTGAGAGGATGCTCGGGGTGACAGTCGAGGCAGTGCAAGGAAATCACGTTCATCTGGAGTGGTCTGAGAAATTTGGGGGGTCTTTTGGAATGGTGGCATAACCCCTGAGTTCCTCTCGACTTTCCTGTGGACGCACCTGCTCTTGAGATGCGACTGGAACGCCGGGAATCCTTTCCCGACAAAGCCAGGAAAGAAACCCTCATCTCGAGCTGAGGAGATGGAAACGGGGTTCCTCTTGAGTTGTGGCAAGACCCTCGGTGTTCCTCTCGAGTGGAGAAGGGTATGTCGGGGAACTTCTTGAGTTGCAGCAAGGGTGTGAAACCAGGCTCCTCTGTTCATGGGATTTTCCAGGCAAGAGTACTGGAGTGGGGTGCCATTGCCTTCTCCACTTCTACTGGCAAACAATTAATTAGGACATGAAAATTAAAAAACCAATCTGTAATAACATTTAGCAAGTCAAATATGTACAGAATAAACCTACCAAAAAAAAAAAAATGCAAGACCGCTACAAGAAAACTCAAAATATTAATACTACTAAGAGAAATTTTTAAAGACTTAAATCAAAGGTTATGGAATAGAAAACAGAATATCATAAAAATATCAATTATCCCCATACCAATCAATGGATTCTATGCAACTCCAATCAGAAACCCATGACTTTTTTGGGGTGGAAACTAACAAGCTGCTTAAAATGTTTATATGAAAATACTTAAGACCAAGAATAGCCAAGATAATCCAGAAGAACAAAGCTAGAGGATTTTCACCATCAGATTTCAAGATTCACTTTAAAACTACAGAAATGAAAACTCCACAGATTTGGTTCAAGTATAAACAATACAACAGCAGAGTAGAATAAACATTACAGAAATAAATTCATTCATATATACTGAGCTGATATACAAAAGTTAGCACTGCTGTAGCTCAGTTCGTAAAGAATCCGCCTGCAATGGAGGAGACCCTGGATTGATTCTTGGGTCGGGAATATCCGCTGGAGAAGGGATAGGCTACCCACTCCAGTATTCTTGGGCTTCCCTTGTGGCTCAGTTGGTAAAGAATCCACCTGCAGTGCAGGAGATCTGGGTTTGACCTCTGGGTAGGGAAGATCCCCTGGAGAAGGGAAAGGCTACCCAGTCCAGTATTCTGGCCTGGAGAATTAGTCCATGNTACCCACTCCAGTATTCTTGGGCTTCCCTTGTGGCTCAGTTGGTAAAGAATCCACCTGCAGTGCAGGAGATCTGGGTTTGACCTCTGGGTAGGGAAGATCCCCTGGAGAAGGGAAAGGCTACCCAGTCCAGTATTCTGGCCTGGAGAATTAGTCCATGGGGTCTACTGAGCAAGTTTCACTTTCACTATCATTGTTGCTGGCTCAGACAATAAAGAATCAGCCTGCAATGTGGGAGACGTAGGTTCGATCCCTGGGTCAGGAAGATGCCCTGGAGGAGGAAACAGCAGCCCACTCCAGTATTCTTACCTGGAAAATTCCATTGACAGAGGAACCTGGAGGGCTAAAGTCCATGGGGTTGCAAAGAGTCAGACATAACTGAGCAACTAATCCTTTCACTTTAGCACTGCTGGGTATGGGGGCAAGGGTAGTTTTTAATTTATAGACACATGGGGAAAAAATGAATCTTGACGCCTAACCTCACACCACACACATGTGTGGGAAAAAAACTACAAAAAACAAAAACCCAACTGGATTACAGACTGAAAAGTTAAATGAAAAACAATAAACTTCCTAGAAGAAAACCTAAGAGAATATCTTTTATCACCTTGAGGCAGGTAAAATTTCTTAAGGAAGACATAAAAAGCCTTGACCTTAAACAAAAAGATTGATAAATTAATTCATTAAAATTAAGATCTTCTATTTATAAAAAGACAACATTAAGATAATGAAAAGACAATTAACAGACTGGGGGATATTAGCTGTATACACACACATTATATATGTGTCTAACATATTCTGGATACAAGTCTTCTGTCAGATTATATACACTGAACAAAGCTAGTGGAGGAGACAGAATTCCAGCTGAGCTATTTCAAATCCTGAAAGATGATGCTGTTAAAGTGCTGCACTCAATATGCCAGCACATTTGGAAAACTCAGCAGTGGCCACAGGACTGGAAAAGGTCAGTTTTCATTCCAATCCCAAAAAAAGGCAATGCCAAAGAATGCTAAAAGTACCACACAATTGCACTCATCTCACATGCTAGTAAAGTAATGCTCAAAATTCTCCAAGCCAAGCTTCAGCAATACGTGAACCGTGAACTTCCAGATGTTCAAGCTGGTTTTAGAAAAGGCAGAGGAACCAGAGATCAAATTGCTAACATCCACCGGATCATGGAAAACCAAGAGAGTTCCAGAAAAACATCTATTTCTGCTTTATTGACTATGTCAAAGCCTTTGACTGTGTGGATCACAATAAACTGTGGAAAATTCTGAAAGAGATGGGAATACCAGAACACCTGACTTGCCTCTTGAGAAACCTACATGCAGGTCAGGAAGCAACCGTTAGAACTGGACATGGAACAA